>NW_019104488.1:2298819-2362465 GCF_001995035.1 Momordica charantia
TAGGGCCTCGCAGTCATAACAGGAATTTTCACCCTCCATTATTGGGACCTGCCCAAATTTCTTAAACTACAGTATTTTTAAGACCTGGTGGACATCCTAATTATGGGGAAAAAAAGACCTTAAAATAGAAAAGTACTTCATAAAAGCATGTTTTGACTCATTCAGCTTAAAGAACTCTTTTCCAATATCAAACATCCTGAAATTTAAAAGGCAGGTGAATAATTTATAATTTTCTATTTGATAAAATTTATTCTTTCATTGTAGTTTTTATTTTCTTTAATAAAAAAAAATCAAGTTTTTATTTACGAATTTTTTGAAATTTGCCATAGTTTCGAATTTTTTTTCCTGAAAGACAGTAAAAAAATTAGTTAGCAAACTTGGTAAGGCCGTATACTTTTGTTTTTCTGTAGAGGGAGATTCACGATTATGTTTTTTTTTTCGTCTCATATTATTTTATCTATTTTGTACTCTTTTTATGATTGATGAATTCATGATTGGATGTTCAATTTCTACACTGTTCAGTGGCCACATCCTTGATAATTGCCTCCATACATTTTCATAACATCTAAATTGTAGTAATTTAAAATGCTAAATTTTAACTTTTTATTACATTGTTTTTAAAATAAAGTAATTATAATTGATGGCTTCTTCCAAATTACATGGAAGTGTTTTGTAAAAGGTTTTAAAATTTTCTGAGTGTTTTTAATCAGGAAAGTTTCTTTTTGGCATATTGTATAATCAATCTCAAAATCCATTGTAATAAGGTGATGTTTTTCACTTGATTTTAAAGAGAATTTGTTTTCAATAAAGATTTTGTGGATGTGCTGACTTTATAGCTCTTAATTTATATCTCAACCGAATATGTGGTGGTTTTGTTATATAGATTATTTGATAACTACATATTATCATTTAACTAGATTTGTGCAACTTAAGCATTCTTATTATCTAATAATTCACCCCAAAATATTGTTGAAAATAAGAATAGAGTGGAAGTGTTAAATGGATGCATAATCCTTAAAGAATGAGATAGAACATTTAAAAGATTTAAAGTGTAAAGTTGACATTAATATTTGGGATGGCATTTAATTTATAACTAATTCTTCTTGCTTTATTATACTACATCTAAGATAAGAAGTTTCATTTGATGATTCTCGATCAAAAATTTTATATCAAGATATATTATGTGATCTTTTCTTGGAATATTTTGTTACATCATAAACAGACAGAATATTTATTTAAAATTTCTAAGATCTTGTACAAATTTATGAATACTCTTTGAACTTGACAAATAATAAAATTAAAATATAGGTCTCGATTTCTATAAGCCCCTATCAATTAAATGTCATCTCCATAAATGTTTCATTTTCATTTTTTGTTTTTAAGTTTTTGGATTTTCTAATCAATTCCATTTGAAAAATAGTTTTTAAAATTATATTCCAAAGTTAAAAACAAAACAAAACGAGTTTTTCTAAATTGATTTCAACAAATTTCTTCTCTCTTATTGAATACTTTTCATTTCCCTCTCTAAAAATCTTTTAAATTTTCTCCTTGTTTTCGCTCTTTACTTTTTTTTTCCTAATTTTATCTGTTTCATGATGTCTGTAAAACTTTTTTTTTTTACCTTTTTTTTTTACCTTTAAAAAAAAATTTAACATATTTTTCACTGTCTCTCTATAAGTTTTTCCTTCTAATTTTATCTTTCCATTTCTTGTCTCTAGCTTTTCTTCTTCCAACATTTCTGTATCTATAAATTTTCTCCGCTTGTTTATCGTTTTATCACTCTAACTTTTCTCTCTATTTTTCCTTATAAAACAACAAAAAATAAAATGTAGTTGCCAAAATATTACATGCAAGGTTCATGTCGGAACTAGTAACTGTATAAATTTTTTAATCTATGTATGTGAGTAAGAAACTTAAAATAGTATGTGAGTAAGAAACTTAAAATACATGATGACAATATTTAAGTAATTAATATAAAAACATAAGTACGAAAAATTCGAAAAACATATAGTTTATTGTTCTTCTACATAATATTTGCGGAGCATTTGTATCCATAACTTCAGCACTTCCCGACCGGCCATTCCAATTCAGTCGCTGTTATGAGGGAGGAGCTTTTAGAATAGCCGCTACAAAGGGAAGAGTGAACCCTTGGATTATTGCCATTGGCACTGGATTGACTGTGATCTTAGGAAGCTATGTTGAGAAGTTCCAATTTTTCATCCAATCCGCGTTGCGGTTAATTCATATGTTTTGGTTTCTTTACTGCATGTTTTTTCGTTTTTTTAAGTAAGTTTATATTTTCTATTAAGATTTTTGTAACCTTTAACTGTGTTTAAAACTTTAAACTTTTTTGTGTATTAATTATGTTTAGACATTTACAATTATGTTCATCTTGATAGATTTGGATGGTTTCTCCTTTAATAGTGAGGAAAAAAAATGAGGTTAAAATACTAGTACCTTACTTAACATTATAGTGGTTTATTTGATTTGATTTTGGTTCTTTCATTTTATACTTAATATCATTATTTAAATATGATGTTCAATTAATTTTTGAACTAAAACAAGCAGACATTAGAAAATTAGATAGAATGAATCAACTAAAAAAGGGCAATTTATCTATCATACTGGCACGGTTTCTGGTATAGTGATATGACTAAGCAATTGACCGCTGTAGATACGGCACAATGATAGGAAAAACAATATTCCTATATAAAAGGTAAACTTTGGTGTCCAACTGATTTTAGAAGTTAATACTTCATGTATTTCAGCTTCAAATGCAGTAGTGTCTAATGAAGAGTTTTTGAATCCTACCGGTGTTCTATTTACAATTTATTAATCCTTGTGCTTATAGACTAAGGGTGGATTTGATATAATTAGGGAGACTATTTTTTTTATATAGTTTTAATGGTATTTTCGTAAGTGTCTGGATTAGTTTAGTAGCTAAAATTAATTTTAAAGGGTTAAATAAATATATATATAAAATTATGTCAAAAATAAAAAATATATATATGTGTTTGATCATGTTCTTTTATATTCTTACTTAAAAAGTTTTAAGTTTGAGTTTTATTTTAAGATTTTAATAATTCTATAGAAAATATTACTAAAAATATCTCTCACGTTTTTTAAGAGATATATGCAGTTTCTCTTTGAGTTTTATCAACTACGGTCTGTAAAGTTCTGATGATTACTAATATTTCTTCAATAACCTCCCATGAGTATCAATAATATTTGGACATGTTACTAACTAACGTGAGTGTGTTCTATAATTTTACCTAGGAGTGATTCATTTTTCTTAATTACTAGCCAACATTCTCGAATGTTCTAAAGCGGGTTACTATTTTACATTATTGAACTTTATCCTTTATTAAAATAATAATATCTCTTTGTAGTTTGAAGGAAATGTAAGAATAATTATTCAAAAGAGACAAGCTTAATGTTTCATCTAATGCAAATAACTAACTGTAAGAAGAATTGTTGAACTAAAAAAAACCAACCATAAAGGATAACTATGACTCCTAATAGAGAGAAAAGGTAGTGATTGATCATGAAAAGATTTGCCTCAGTAGTTTCCTTTCAATCTATTTAAAGTTTTTTCTTGGCCTCACTAATGTTTTCCAGACACATAGAAGAGTTTGTTTTTGTTTATCATACAACATATACTAAACTCAATGGATTATGGAAAATGTATCTTTGGGCAAAATTATCATTCCTAATGTTTATTGTTTTCACATGAGCCTAAAACGGTGTATCTCTCCTATAAGCTGCTTTTCAAGAAGAAACCAACGGGGAAGGGTGACCCCTCCACGACCTTCTACTAGGACAAGACTTCCTATGAATGGTGATGGGATAAAATCCTTTTTCCAATGTAAAGTAATCGACTCGTACTCATCTTTATTTTATTACTATTAAATATTTGATAATTAAGATAGAGAAATGAGAAAATAGAAAACTTTTGAAAAAATTAAGAAAATATTTAGCTCCGTAACAATTAAGAGGAACTTATGACAACTTTTTCTTTTCTTTTTAAAGTTTATTTTACATTTCTCTCTTTTAGTTGTCAAACATTTAATAGTGTTTAGGAAGGTTGGTTCCTTCTTATTGTTGAGGTATTAAGTATTTTTCGAAAAATAATATGTAGTGAAACATTTAATGTTTGTTAAGACAAGGTTGGTCCTAAGTGGTGAGGAGCTAAATATTTTTTCCATTGAAAAGAGAATAGTGGTGATGGTTTTGGAGGAGTGGTGATTAACAACGAAAGAACTAAACACATATGTTTGAAGACACTTGGGAGAGTGAAAAATGCTAAGATCTCAACATTATTCGTTCATTCTTCTTGATCAATTGAGTTCAACTTAAACACATATGTTTGAAGGCACTTGGGAGAGTGCAAAAATGCTAAGATCTCAACATTATTCGTTCATTCTTCTTGATCAATTGAGTTCAACTCATTGACCACGCCGAGAGATTCAGACCAAGACACAAGCAGCATATTACTAAGTTGCTAACTTATAATTTCTATATTTGTAAGACTAAATAGGACTTCATAAGATAAGACATTAATTATTAATATACATATATATTGAGATTGATGGTTCAAATCTCGTATTTGTTACATATAGAAAGAAAAAGGTAGACTTCATAAGCAGATTTTAAAAAAAAAATCCTTAAAATCATTTGTAACCTTTTTTCTTTTTCTTTTTCTTTTTCTTTTAATATATTATTTCCTACGTACAACAAAAATTTTATATTTTTCCATGACAAAAATGGAAAACAAATTAAACAATTATTTTTCTATTAGAAAAAGATAACAATTAAATCAGCAGTATCGACTAAGACCTTAATAACATTACTTTAGTTTCAAATAATATATTTGTATGAAAAATTCGGTCTTAGTCAAACGATTTTTCTTTTCTTAATTAATACTCGATGAAGATAAAACAATATCACGGCCTACATTTGAAGGCCGAGGCTTGTTTATTTAGAAGGAATCAGTTCGAGAAATATTTTATGAGTTTTGAAAAGCAAATGTATGCTTGTTTTTATAAAATGTAGAAAACGGTCTGGAAATATCTGGAGTACAATTTAGGAAAAGAAGACCGTATAAAATTTTCGAATATAAGTAACCATGAACAGTTATTAATAGCATAATGCATAGTCTTTTTAATACGTGATATTTTTTTTTTTTTAACTGTTTTCAAAAGCAGGAAACAAAAATTCTAAATATAATTATTCTTAAGAAGTAAACCTCATAAGATACTAGTACACAAATTGAACCACACAACATGTCAGCTGTGCGAGACCAACCTTTTGTACATGTCTTATGCGCCTACCGATCAGCATCCATCATTCATCTTTTACTGATTATGAGTACTTCCCTTCGAAATTTTTAAATCTATTTCTCAACCTTAAATCTTTTTCCTTTTAAGAATATCAAGGAATGTGGAAGAAGTACTTTAAAGCTATAGAAGAAGGAGGTATTAGTGTCTATTCATTCTTCAGTATATAAGTTGAAGTCCAGAACTATGCGTTCTTTTATTTCTACACTCTTAACTAATATAAGATTCGGTGCTTTCCTTTAAACTCCAATGGATGGGTTCAGAAATAATTTGGGGCGGAACTATAACAGTTTATAGACCAACTAAATGAACTGTTGACAAATTTTGACTGGTTAATTGGCTTGTGTAAATCCCACTCTTAAACTTAAACATCTCAGAAATCCACTTTTCCAACCAGCGCATGTTAACGCAATTTGACTCGGTTGGCGTCCACTTCGATGATATTGATCATATGGTGCAAATCGATCTGGTTATCCTTCCAGTATCGCGCACGACCTTCATCTCCATCGATCGAGATATTGCACTCGATTGTTTACAGAAGAATAGTACGTGCTTTCTCGCACGATCATCTATGTTTTCTCAGACGGAGCTGCAATTTTCTATTTCGAGAAGTCATTATATCTCTCTACTGAGTATTCTCACCCTCTTCCTTTTCAATTCTAAACCACCTGCATGATCATTGTGTTGCAAGAATAGCAACACTGGAAATCTCTACTCTAACTATTACCGTTGTTTACGACATTGTTTACTTGGATCTTTGAACACTAATGTATATAGTTCGAATGAATTGTAGTTTTTTGGACTGATAGCTCCTCTTTTGACCGCTTATCGAACTCAATCTTCTCTAGGAAAAGTAAGCCAACAAAACTAGCAATATCGGCCGTCCATCCTATAAGAAAATTACTAAAGTTTCTGGCAGCCAATAATATCTCCAAAGATACTCGATATATGCCAATCGAGTTAATGAGTGGAGTATTGGAAAGCTGTAGCCAGCAGAATAAGGCAAATGACAGAACTGAGCCTCATAAAATCACGAAGAAGGACAAGAGACTGACCTGAAACCTAAGGTTGTATGACTCGAGAATTTMTATTTCTCAGTATGCACAAATTTCAATCTACGATAAAGTGTACAGTCATAATCGTGACTCAAGGTGCACACTCGCCATAGAATGAATAAAAATCAGGTGAAAGATAAAAGCGATGCTACCAATGTTTTGTCGTACTGGAGATTAATCTATATTATAATGGAGTACGGAACGAATCAATAATTCAGACGGAGAAAAGTAGACGAAGATAAAGGCAAACAGTAGAAGAAGCAGAAGAAGATGAAAATTGTAAGAACCTGGTGCTGGAGTATTCATAGAGCTTGCTGGTGCTGGAGAAGATGATGACTCCTACCTCCGCGTCGCACAAGATCGCAAGTTCTTTCGCCTTCTTCAGCAGTCCGTTCCTACGCTTCGAGAAAGTCACCTGTCTGCTCGTCGAATTGTCGATCCTCCTAATCACAATCTTGCCTCTCCCCATGCTCAGATCCGCAGCTTGATTCTTCTATCCATTTTTTCCCCGAGAAAAGTTACAGAAAATAACAAAACTCCAGTAAATTTCACAAGTAACGAAGATGCAAGGAAAATCGCAACCAAATCCATAAAATACAATAGCTCTATACACTTTTCTTCCTCGAACGCACATAACGAAGAGAGATATATATACATTTACAGCGTGAAATCAAGAAAAAATCCGAAAATAGAGGAAAAACGATGAACACAGAAGAAAACGACGCATCAGTGAATGAAAGAGAAAATGCGCAGGAATTTTGCAGGAAATCGTAACTTACTTGCGGAGGAGTGTGGTGGTTGTTTGGAGTCAAGGCAGCGCAGAAGATCAAACAGAATCGAGAATCGACGTCTTTTTACGGAGCGTTGTACTGAAGCAGATTCACATCATCAGGCATGACCAGCTGCCGCAGCACCATATATGGAAGGTCTGCGTCGTCCATGTGGAGGGCCCAAGCCTCTGGGTTTCTTTCCAGTGCGGGAAGGACCACTAGCGGGTTCATGCGTATGGGGGCCACGTGGCCCAATCAGAACGCGAGTTTAGTAACTTATTTTATTCCTCGGGGCTCGAGCCGTCCGTGGTATCGATCATCGACGCGTGGGCTATGGGATACGGAGACTCTTATTTTCGTCCTTTTTGGAAATCTGCTTTGTGGTCGTGGGTGGGTGTGAGAGATATTTTGTGTGTGTAGTTAGAACAACGCTGCGTCTTCCCGAATTTGCCCTCCTACTTTTTTCGTATTTCCTGTTGTATCCATAGAATACCCCTTTTTTTTTCCCTCTCTCCCCTTTTGAGATAACATTTATAATATGGTTGTTATAGGCAATGAAATATCCTGTCAAGTAGAAACTTAGGTAGGCCCATACATGGATTAGACCAAATTTGCGGATAAAATAATATTTCGTTATTTACTCAATAAATAAGTATTCACTATCTAGCACTTTTAAAAAATTGACAATTAAGAGATAAAATGTATAAAGGGATTAAGAGAAAGTAGGTTTTTTCTTTTTCTATAAAAAAAAACAAAACTAGTTGTCAATTTTTTCATTGTTGAACCATACTTACCGATAAGTACCTAAATATTATTCATGTGGATAACGAATTAGGTGAGTCGAGGATACGAGCAAGCAGTTGCTGTGGGTGACACCTAAGTATATTTGGGCCAGCCATCATATGAAAGGATAGCAAAACTAATGGCGGTTTGCGTAGATGAGCTTTCTATATTTACTTTAAACGACAGGGGAATATGGACTTTCTATATTTACTTTAAACGACCATTCAACTCAAAAGAAGTTCGAATACAGGACCTTCTCACGACCATTCAACAAGACCCAACAAGTAGAAATTAATATATAATTGGGAGGAAACGACAATGCAGGGATTCGAACATAGGACTCCCCGCTCTAATACCATCTTAAGAATGAATAAACGAACATTCAACTCAAAAGCTTCAGCTGATTGATTAAATAAATTTAATTCATATATTGGATATTTAATACCATTGTTTTTTCTCTCTCACCACTTTTGTTCTTCTTATCCTATTTCTTATGCTTCCTCTTTTGGATGGGAGGTCCTCTAAAAAAAATGATCATCATGTGTTTCATGGGCTCTTTGAAAGGAGGGCAAGATTACACAAACATATATACAATATATTAAACCTATCAAATTTTTCTTCTCATTTTTTTAATTTGTAAGAATATATTATTTTATGGGTCTGAATTGAAGTATAATGTGAAAGTCTTAGATGGGGGAGGACGATGAAGTTTGCGAGTAGATTTTAAGAATTGTATAATAATTTGGATTGTACGTCTAAATATTATTAGACTAGCTAAAATAAATTTAAAATTCTGAATAATTTATCCACATTAATAATATTCTATTAATGGTGATTGATATTTCTTCAATATTTTTACAGCGCAATAAAAATATCAATTAACAGAGATTTTCTTATGAAATTTCTTAGTTCTAACTATTGTTGGAGTAGGAGATCAAATTATTAACTTTAACATGGTAATAAATATTTAATCTACCATGTTATGTGTTGATTGATATTTCTTTGATATTTTTAGAGTACAATAAAAATATCTAAAATAATTTTTTATGACAATCTTTAATTCAACATTTATAGAAGTAAGAGATCAACCGTCGATTTTTTAAATAATAATAACTATTTGATCCACTAAAAATATAGGTTTTCTTTATAATGATCTTTAAATTTAAAGAAATTGATTTTTAATTTCACGGTAGTCTATTCTATTGGCGGGAGTTTGGACTACTCATTTGTCCAACGAACTCAATGAGTTACTTTTTTCCCCCATTTTTTTCGTCAAAGATATTATCATGATTTCATTTGAGAGGTAGGGGCACCGCCATGGCATTTTTTATAATTATTATTGTTTTTTTTATTGCGACAGTCACGTCACGTGGGCCACGTCGACACTCCACCGCACTTTCTTTCTCTGTTTTGTGCGGATGGGGAAAGAAGACGAAGAAGCAAAGCAGCCGGTTTTTATTTGGGCATTTTAAGGTTTCTAAATTGGGAAAATCCCACGTGTCAGCTCAACAAACCATCGCTCCAACTCAACATCGCCGGATCCCCCGGTCACCAACTACCACTTTTTAATTCATCAAACTTTTAATATATATATATATATATATATTAAATTCCATTTTTTAATTTATAAATTTATCATACTTTAATATACCTTTGTCCCTTTTATAAACAAAGAACAAAAATGTATAAATAATATTTGAATCACTATTTTTAGAATTGTTTTCTTGTTTTGTACTAGTTTTCTGTCCAGTATCAATTATTTATGGTTAAAATACCATTCTATTCTCTATACTTTTAAGACTTATTATATTTTAGTCTTGGTACTTTTGTAGGTCTAAATTTAATTTCTATATTTTCAATAATTCTTAAGTTAGCATTGCTATTTTTGAAGTTACTTTTATTTGACTTGCCAAAAAAATATATAATAATGATATATAGTAGTAGTAGTTTCTTTATTTAAAAAAAAGTACAATGTGAATATATTTCTCAAATTTAGAATACTTCTAAATATCTTTTTTTTTTTAACAACAGTTAACCATAAACTAGTGATATAGACTATTTTTAAGAGTTCCTGGAAATATTGATAGACACTAATTTTAAGGCTTATTGAAAATATAAACACTATAAATTTGAACCCTTCACGAGTAAGTAAAATAAAACAAGTTTTATTGGTTGTATTTTAGAATGGCTTAAATATTTTTTCTTTCCAAAATTAGGATTTGTCTTCTTTTATTTGTTTTTGCCTAATTTCATGAACGACTTATAAAACAATTGAGATTTACTATTTATGGAAAAAAAAAACTATAGACTTATAAGTAATGATTTTGTGAATCTAGACAATTTTAATATTAGTGGGATTCTATTTTAAAATAAATTGACAATAAGAGAAATAATCCATGTATTTATAAACACCATTAAGTCCCTATCGGATCTCTTTATTTTTGGACTGGGTGCTCATTTGAGTTTTTGGATTCTAGTACCATTTAATATTTATAGGGTTTCATCTAAAAAACTAATTAGCAATGAAATGAGTGGCACCTTTAGTTATAAACACCGTTAAGTTCCTTAATTTTTTTTAGGTGAGATCTTTAACCTAACATAATTAAAAATAACTGAAATTTGAATGGATTGATAGATAAATCTAAAAAAACACATTGTAATAGTTTAGTGTATTACTAAATATAAATAACCTACATTGAGTTTGTAAAAGAAATCAACTTTGAATCATATAATATAAGTAAAATAAATATGAAAAGAATCTAAGTAGTAAACAAATATGACAAGTTTTTAATATACAATAATATTGTCCTTCACATGTCATTAATTAAACTGCACATATTTTTTAAATCAATGTTGAAAACAAAACAAAAATTTAATAATTATGAAATCACTTTACTAATAAACCTTTTTTCCTCCGAGTAATTGTAATTATACCGTCAAAGCGAACATAACTTAGCGGTAACTGACATATATCTCCAACTAAAAGATTTGTAAATTTGATTCTCCGCTCACACATGCTGTGACTTTGAAATGATTACATGTTTTTGTAAATTTTTACATGTTTTGTAAATTTTTTATTTTGTTTGATGACATTTGGTGGGTGAAAATGATTTTGAAAATCTAACATGCTCGTTTAGAGACAACATATATAATTTTTTTTTTAAGAAATTAATGGCGTCTGAAAATCTTAAAAAGAATATTCTTCTTTAAAGAGTATTATCCATGTATAAAAAAGATTATGAAGCTCATAATAATAGAAATAGTTGACCACAAAAATAATTAAAAAACATGTGAGACAACCTTTTAATAAGTTTTTTGCAACAAAAATGATTACAATCCCCTTCGGTTGAATGATTAAAAATTCAAAAAAAGTTATCTTCATTTGTCATGGCATAGTAAATATTTTCTCTCAAGTATTGTAGTCATTATCTAATTGCCGAGTGAAACTTAATTATCTCAACTATCTCTCTATAGCTACCTCAAGATCAATCAAGATAATACCATTCTAAACTTAGAACCACAACAACTTGATTTAACTGCATAATAACTCTTCGGAAGGAAGCACTGACGAAGAGATTATCGTATAAGAACTTGTTATATAACTGCATACGTATCAAATGTCTCTATAAGCTTTTAATGGAAACAAAAAAGATAGTATTTTTTACCACTTGAAAGCTCTACCCTCACGTATTTGTAATATTATATTTTAAAAAAATCAAATGTGTTAAAAAGAGATTTATTAGTTTCAATAAAGTAATGGAATAAATGTGTGTCGTTGTGTCCTACTATCAATGTTTGAATTTATTTTAATAAATATGTTAATTATTTGTTTGCAATTTGAATATAGTTCAAAATACCTATTACGATCCTTCACACTTAAAATTGTTGAACTCAACAAGATTAATTGTTGAACTCAACAAGATTAAGTCGTTATTTGTTTGCGTGAAGTGTTTAATAATATTTATTTTAATTCGCCTTGATTGATTTTTTTGTTTTAGATATAATCTACATTTAGAAATTATTTTAAAATTATAATCAAATGTTAAAAATAAAAAATAAAATTCAATCTTTTTTTAATTTCTAAAACTCAATTTTAGATTGCATCATAAATTTTTAGAACCTAACAATTTATACCAGAAAATACCAATTTCCATAGATTAATTAATAACCTTTTTATAAATCAAAAGTTACAATCTAAACCCTCTTTTTTTTCTTTTAACAAATATAGAGATTCCAACTCACTTTTTTTTTTCCAAAAGTTTCTTAACGTAGACTTTCATATCTATATTGTTATAATATAATAATAAAATTTTATAAAAGACATAATTAAAATTAAATAATTGGCAAGATAAATTTTAAAATATTTATCTTTCATTATCTCCAAATTAGTCAGAATATTATTTTCCCACCACTCTTTCCTTTTGAAGACAGATGGATAAGAGTGCTCCACTAAATATTGTGGATTTTCCGACCAACGATGAAATGATATGACTTGACTAAAAAAATATTATATCAGAGAAATTCGATCCTCAATGGAAATTTTTTATATCCTTTAGGTAAATCGTACAATTATTTATTTTATTATTACCCGCATATTATTATTAATTATTTTCTTAAAAATACGTCCTTTCGACCAGGCTTTATTTTGGCTTGATCTAGTTATTATTATTATTATTAATTATTTTCCATTTTTTCTGAAGGTTGGTAAATTCTTTTATTTGATCAACAAACTTCTATTAAAATCAATTCATAAGCATCTCACATTTCACAGGTGATACTACACTATACTATTGGTCAATTAAGATTAAAAACCACATTTTGATTGATACATTTATTTGAAGTAACAATTTAGTCCGTAACAATATTAATTTGTAACGATTTAGTTTTTCACTTTCAAATAAATAATAATTCAATCCATGAATTTTAATACATAAAGTTTCGACCTTATGATCCTGAAAAAAAAATTTGTTAAGATTTTATGGGGTCTTTTTATAGAAAAATTATCCTAAATGACATAAAATGAATATGAATTTAAAAAAAAAAATTCGTCACAGAAGTGAATTTTAAGGGGTCCCTAAGTTTGTAATTTATGTTATTTTTGTAAAAATTTAAACCTAATATATATATATTTATTTTGAGTTACTTTTGTAATTCTCTCTTTTTTATATTTATATATCGATAAATGGATGAGGACAACATATATTTATATATTATAAATAGACAATTGTTATACAATAAGAATCAATACTTTTCATTTAACAAAAAAATCAACATTTAAATTTGATGAGATTTTTCACAACGAAGATAAAAATTGTTGCAAATTTTAAATTATAGAAATTAAATTGTTATTAATTTGGACCAAATCTGTATATACTAATCAAGAAATTAAAAGTGTTTCTTAATCGAGAAATTAATTATTCAAATTTTATAATCCTACATTATTTATTTGTCTGACAAAATTTTACAATAAACGTACGATAATATTTATTAAATCCTAGGACGAGCGCATGTAAGAAATAAATATGAATATGATTGACAACCGATAAGCACCTGAAAAGTCGTTCTATATAACCATAAACCAAACGAGATGTGCGCATATACGCTTTTCGAGGCTCTCGAGCTCCCCATGTTGTTTAGTTCCTACAACTTCAACATGAAATTCAAAAATATATGTAAATATMTTGTAAAATCAATTTTTAGAATGCTATCTGAATTTGTACCGTTTGTAACATGTTTTGATTTGTGTAGTTTGTGTTTGGTTTACGAGTTTATGACTTTATAGGAATTACAATTTGATTTAGGTTAGTCAGACTTGAGTAACAACTTGAGTCAATTAAGTAAACAATCTCACAAACTCTTTGAGATCATTCATTAGATCCAAGTTTAAAACAGATGTAGTTTGCAATATCAGGAGTGACGGATGAAACTAATCCTCTCTTAAATTGTGAGCTAGATGAAGTACTTCAACAAATGAAGGACAACTATATCTTTATTGTTGAGAATTTGAAACATTTTTAAAGAAATTGGATTCTACTCGAGTTTTTTTTTCTCGCCGGTTGATTYAGGGATTTCAACTCCTCACATATGGTCCTGGCTTCCAAGACTTTTGAGCGGTATTTCTTCTCTATTCCTACACCTCTAACATTGATTATATAGAACAATTTTTAGGTGTTGGTTGGTAACGAGTGACCATTAAATTTTTGATAAATAGGATAATTTTGTATTCTTTTTTAAATGAAAGATGTGTGATTCAAATACATAATCTAGCTTAATTTTGGATGATATATAATATAGTTAAACTGAAAATAATATAATTAACCAAATGTTAAATATGTAATTTTTTATTTTAAGTTAAACTTGGAGCAGAGATTCAAACTTAGTTAGTTTGTCTTTTATTTAAACAAAGATTTCCGTACAAAATTGAACAAACCAATATGGAAACATTCGAGATTTGGGGAAAATTGAAGGGCCCAAGGACATTTACTTTTCGTTAATTCAAGGGCAGGACAAGTGTCAATCATCAGCCGAATGATATCATCAGTACAGGTCTATTTTAAATAGTTCGAAATGTTTTTTTTATTAATTAAGTTTATCACAAAGATGACGTTAAACGAGAGAATATAAATTCGTGCTCTTTACTCTTTAGTCTTTGCCCTAATGAATTATATTGATTTTTTAATATAAAATACCCAGCCATCTGACAACTATAATTTTTTTTTTTAAATGAAACTACAAATTCATTTTTGCACTCATATCTGTGAATTGACGAAGAAACCCACGTTGAAGGCAATAATTTATTATGCCTTTGCCTTGGTTTTATATAATTAGGAAGAAAGCCAATTAATTGCAACATATTTCAATAAATTAAAGTATAGTTTCTCGATCAAAAACTAAAAAATTTGATTTCCTACCGGAATATATGGTTGCACTAAATAAGGAAAGAAGGAAATTAGTCTTTAAATAATTCAGTTATACTGAAAAAAGCATAATTTAAGATGAGATAATTAAGTTGTATTAAAATATATGTAATGTTTTAAAATATCTATCGATGAATTAATATTTTTGAGGGATTTTTTCAAGTAAAAATTTGATGTCACAATGCATGCGAGCTACAAATTTTTTTTTTTTAACGTATGCATTGCAAGAATTATAATTTTTAAAATTAGATGCATTGTATATAGTCAAAATACAAGAAATGAAGCCAAACCTATCACATGGGTATAACTCTAATGCTAATTACTTTTACTAACTCAAGCATAATTTAAATTATAGTGAAATATTATTGGCTTGTAAGTTCAAAAAATATATTCCCACATTTGACCTAATATTCTTAGGAAAATTTTGGACCTATCTCACTAACATTTTGGGTTGTTTGATCTTAATTATATATGATGTGATTTTTCTTCCAACCACACCATTTATTAAATTGTTTGGTAAGAGATTCTTCACATCAATCAACATAGGTTGACATACTTGAAAAATTTCAGTATCATGACGACTTTCTTTAGTACAACAGATTAAAGTTGAACCTTCGAATTTTAGAAAATGAATTATGAGACTCTTAACATTTTGTTAGAGAGAATTTAACGGTTAGCAAAACACTCAACCTGATGTATTTTTGCATTCGAAATGTTTTTTTTTTTTGTTAGGACTTGCACTCAAAATGTTGATCCAATGATCCAATGATATAATAAAATAATACATTTTTCTTGTGCAAAAAAAATGCATTTTTACGTATGTCTCACTTTTATAATTTTATAAAGAAACACACACACACACAGATATATATATATATATATATATATATATATATATATTGTGTAGTATTTAAAACATATCTTGGTTTCAGTTTGATGTTTTCTTATTTTTAAAATTTTCACAATGTGTTCTATTTTCATTTTACCATTCTAAATTCTCCGTAAGCATCTTTAGTAATTGCGCAGGAAAAATAAGAATAATATTTAGTTTTTTTTTTTATCATTATTATTATTGATAAGTAGTATCCCTATTTATCACTATATAACTAAATTTTTTTTAAAAATAAATAGTTATCAAACTTACTACTTACCGGTAAGCAACTTATCGTATATTTGAGAGTGATGGTAGAATCACTGATTTTGAAATATATATATATATATATATATATATATATATAATTGATTTTCCAAAATTACCGTTCAAATAATACCTTAAAAATTAATTTAAAGGCATTTTAATTAATTTAAAGTTATTTTAAACTTTTCTAATATTAATTTTTTAATTTGCCAACATGATATTGGAAAGTAATTTTGACAATCACAAAAGTGATTTTGATATAAAGGAAAAAAAATACTTAAGTCTAGATGGGTGAGGACCAATCTATCTCTATGTTGATTAGTAATAAAAAAAATTAAAAATTAAAAATAAAACCATTCATTAGTTTTTCAATTTTAATTTTTATATATGTTGGCCACAATATAGCCTTCATAAATCAATACCTAAGTATTTAAAATAATAATAAGAAAAAGAAAAAGAGGTTTATGCAGATACGAAAACTTTTTACTTTGTGCGGAAAGCAGACATCGGCCTTCCCCAGCATGGCATGGTTTACTTGAATTGGTAGTACTCAACTCGCCAGTAGCCACTGGCCAGGTCTTTCCATTTTAGTTTATTTTATTTATTATTACTTTTTAAATTCCATTTGTATGTGAATTTTCTTTGTTTGAAATTGCGAACCTGTGTTCTGGAATTATCAATGATTTTGTGTTTGAAATTCGCATAATATTGTTTTTTCTTTTTTTAAAGACGCGTAATATTGTTATCATGTCTCAATTTCGCGAATCTCATTGTTTAACATTTATGATAAATTACAAATTTAGTCGTTAAATATCTAAAATGATATACTATCAACCCAAACTTTAAATATTATTGTATTTAATAAATTTCTTTTCTTTTCTTTTTTTTAATTCTCTCTTAATAAGTATTTGATTGAGATGTCTAAGTCATAGTTTTAAATGACTGTCAATGGAAATGTCAGGTCTCGTAAAATTTATATATGGAAATGGAAATGTCAAATGATATTATGTTGGTTGTTATTTTATATATTTTATCGATTTTTTTAGTACAACCAACTTGGAGATTCAAACTCGTGACCTCTTGAACAAGGACAAGTACTACTGTTGAGCTAAGTTCATGTTTCACCCTCCATGTATGAAAACATAGACATGTTGACTAAAAATTAATACTTAAGTTATCAATTTTATTTCATTTGATATTAATTAAAGATGATATTTTTTAAGTTAAGTAATTATAGAGACTGATCGTACCATCAACTTTTGTAACGATAATAGATACCTTATTCTCCAACTTTTATAATGATAAAATCAAGAAACTATTTATATGCAACTTGAGGTAATATAAACACATAATCAATGGCATTTGCTAAAGCGAACAAACTTGGGCTTATTAAAAAAAAGTTGGGCTTAAATAAGTCTTGGCCCAGCCCGTTGCTCAATGCCTTGAGAGCCCAAGGGTTTTCACGTCTACCACCCCCGCTCCTTTCCTTTCTAAGTAATATATTTATTTGTTGTGGTTATTATTTTTTTACAATATATGGTTATCTCATTTTTTTCGAGGAACTAACTAAGATAGATATCTTAACTTAAGCTATTTTGCAATTTATATATCATTTTATAAATATAGATGGTTTCAAACGTAAATTTTAATAATTTGTTATATCTTTTATAAATTTATATTTCCTTTTAGTTTAAAGAAAAGGATTTATGATATAGATAGGAAAATTTTAGATTTTATCTATTGTATAAATACTCGACTGAAAGTCAAGGAGATTAACACAAAAAAGAAGGAAAAAAAAGCCTAACAGTATAGTTATTCAGCAAGTTTATTTTCAATTTGAGATTATTTTTCTAATATAATTCAAGGTAAGTAGTTCTTCAAGGTGAGTAGTTCTCCTATCCTTGTATTTTGAAAATTTATAAGTTTGGTTGAGTTTTAAAGCATATTTGAACATTATTTAAATGGTTATTACGACCCTATTGAAAAATCTTTGAGTCTTTATGTTACAAATACTTGGTTTAATTGATTTTATTTTTCTATAAATTTAATTTATGTTTCATAAAATAAATAAATAAATATATACTCCAAACTTCAAATCTCGCCTGCTAAAGAAAAATCTCGTACTGCATATTATTAAAAAGAAAAAAGAAAAAAGAAAAAGAAAATCCTATATAATGAAAACGAATCTTTTATTTTGTTTAAGGGTGGGTGGAGGTGGGTCGCATTCGTTCGTGAAAGTCATTCACTTTGATTAATTGTAGTTGAATCGAAGTCGGTCGGTCGGTCTTCGTCCTCGAATCGGTATCGATCCACGGCTAGAATTTCTAGGTATTTCTAATTTTGTTCAATTTCGTACTCTCATCATCTTTGCTCCTTTTTGATCTCTTCTAATAATCTTCCTGCAGCGCTTCAATTCTCGTTTCCCTAATTTTCACATCATCGGACCTTCAACGACGATCGTTTATTTTCTGCCCCTTCGTCCCGATGGCAATTGCATCCGAAGAGACCACAAGCATATGCAATCACTGGTATTGTAATTCTGGATGGATCGTTAACTTTTTGCTTTCTCGACAAGAGATCCCTTGTATTGAAGCTTTTGTCGATTTCAATCTCTTATTTCTAACCTCGGCTTTGTCAATTATGATTATCGTTTGAGATTTCTTTGGAATTTCAATTTATTCCCCTCAATTTGATCCGATATTAATTAGTTTGGGGATAGAACTCTTACCCAGTTTAGACACAAATATGGTGGGGGACGATCGTTGTTTTGTTTCATTCTTTTAATTTGAAGAATAAAATTAGGTCAGAATTAGAATTCCCCCGATTATCGTATCTTATTCATGATTGAATTTTGTTGCCCGATCCCCTTCCAAGCAGTTGTTGTTCTATAGCGATGATCTGAATGATGATTGCTTTGTTTTCTCCATGTATAGCGGCAGAGCCATTCCGTCGTCAAATATTGATCTGCATTCTGTTCATTGCGTGCGGAACCTAGAAAAATGTAAAATATGTGGCGATATGGTTCCTAAAAGACAGGCGGAGGAGCATTTTCTGAACACACATGCTCCGGTATTATAATCTTTCGTTCAAATAGTTAATACTATGGCACTCTGAAATGCTTGAATGTTACTTGAAGGCAATTTATATTACTCTCTTTCTATTAATTTTGGCTTTTTTCAACTTCTTGCATTATGTATAACATTAACTTGAGGGTTATTCTGTTTTCTTTAAATTTCTTTGTGAAAATTCTCCATCGTACAGATTATTTTTTTGTCTAGTTTAGGCTGTGGGTCTATATTGTCTTTGAATAAAAATTGGTGGTATTCCTCTTAATTATCGACATTTAAAGTACTTATGAGTTATGACCTTGTACTTGGACAGGTTTCCTGTTCGCTGTGTAGTGAGACCATGGAAAGGGACATTTTAGCCACTCATAAAGGTGAAAATTGCCCCCAAAGGATTGTCACTTGTGAGTTCTGTGAGTTCCCATTGCCAGCAATAGATTTGGCTGAGCATCAGGTAAGGTCAAATAATGAATTTGAAGTTAAATGGAAACTTCGAAGATATCTCAATGAAATTACCTTTTTTGGTTCACAGGAAGTATGTGGTAACCGGACTGAACTTTGTCATCTGTGTCGGCGATATATAAGACTACGAGAAAGATATAGCCATGACAATAATTGCAAGGGTGTTGCTGCAGCAGATAACATTGCAGAATCTTCCAGGTAGAACAACCTGTTGAAATAGTCAACTTGGTTATTCTGTTAACTGCTATTTTTCAAGTTCAGGTTTTTACTCCTAGTTTAGTAGTTACAGTGGAATCTCTCTCGGGCATCGATTTATGATAGTTTCATATGGATGGGCCTTTACTAATGGGAACTCCAGTCTAAACCTATATTGGTGGGAATTATTTTTCTGGTAGCGCTTGTTCTAAGGTTTTCTACGTTTGTTCCCATGTTAGTGTATTTCTAATTCTGGAGTTAGAAAACCATGGAAATTCTTGACGCCCTCTTTAATGTATATTTCATGCCCTCCCTTTTTAATGTTAAAAATTCTGAACTCTTCAGTTATTGAAGAACAATGAAACTCGTTCGCAGATATAGAGGATATCCATGGATTAATTTTAACACAAATCCATTCTTTATTCCTTTGGATATCCATTAGCATTTCCGTTGGAACCAACTTTTTTATCCAATATCTCTGATCTACATAATAAAAAATTCGCCCCTTAAACAAATTTTAACCAAACGATTATTTCTAATTCTGGATTATCTTTATTTTTGTCCTTCTAAACTAAGTGTCTGCTGCGTCAGATAATAACATTTTTTGTTTTCTGTTGAAGTTATTGTCTAGATGATGATTTCTTTTTCCTTTATCAACTTCAGTTAGTTACAAAGTTCCAAATGCTAAACTAAGCTTGTATTGTATTCGAAATCAACCTGTTGGACTTCTAACTTGAACTTTTGTTAGCTAAAAGCTTAAACTTCAGCATAAATGGAAGTATTAACCTTGATGGTATTGAAAACTAGTGCCATGTAATTTGCACATACTCCTCTCTTCCTTCTTCTCATTGAAGTTGTCTCCATCTAAAGGAAAAAACTGGAGCGTTGTTACATGGCGCCTATGTGCATCTGCTGCCATAAGGTTTCGCTTCCAATTTAACAGTGGATTGTCATTAGTCGAGGTGCATGTAATGAATCTAGAAAGAATACCATGGGACTGGGGTTTGGCTAGGATAAATTTCAAATTTATGGATTTCCAAGTTCGATTGAATTTGTTGTATGTGAATTTTCCTGGTACGTTCATAACTTCTTTTCTTCCCTGTCTTCTCTCTGATCCATTGTTTTGGCTGGTGGGAGTGTTGATAATTTGAATTACACTATTTCATACGTCATGAGATATGTACTCTTTTCGGTGAATGAATTTCATTTACATTTAGGTAATCATCATTCATGTTAGATGGGTAGAATGCTGGACTTATTTTTTCTGTCCTTGTATTCCGTATGTTTAGTTTAACATCGTCTAATAACGAGCGCTATTGTTTTATTTGAAGGGATGTGGGGGTGGCACCAGAAAGAGAGCGCCGAGATCACGGCGCTCGAAGAAGACAGCCGCAGGAGTTTTCTACCCGACGTCTTATATTCACCATTGCAATTACAGGCATTGCCGTCCTATTAGGATCCCTATTTTTCCAGAGAAAGGCCGGGAACGACGTCGTACACTGATTTGCTGGTGAGCTTACCACAGATCCTTCATAGTGGAGAATGTTCTCCATGTAAAAAAAAAAGTTTCTTGTTTAAAACGTAATAACTTCCATTTTTCTGTACCGAGAATATTAGATAACTGCTGTTTTAGCTTATATTATCAAACTCATGGGGGCTCGGCCTGATGCTCTCTACTCCTTTGTTCTTGGGGGTTTCACTTGGCCGTAAGTGTATTAATCTTGGTTGGAAGTACATCTCGATTTATTCTACCAATATAAGATTTTTTTAGTGCAACAAACGGGAAATCTTCGACCTAAAAGGAAGAAGTTTTATGTATTTATTGCTCTGAAGTTTAGGAAGAAGTTTTATGCTTTTATTATTGAGTGCCAGATGTTTTAAATCTTTACAGTTGAGTTATGTTTTAGGTCGGTTAAATCTACTGCTTTACAATCTATCATTCTAGTGAATGAGTTGCTGCTATCCTGTGAATGTTGGTTTTTCTCTCCCACCTGAATTTTCAGAATTAAGTTTCACATTATATTTTTATATCGTAGAAGCAAATATAAAAGAAAGGGCAAATTTTTTATTTTTTCTAATTTTCTTTTCATATATACATTATTTGAGCCGTGCCAGATAATTTTCTCCTTATCTAGAAAACCTTCGATTGAGCCAGCAAAAGTCAAAAGTGCAAATTTCGGTTGAACTCCACAAAGCTCCACTGATATGCAAGAACAATCATTTGATTATTTTATAACTTGTTTTCGAAGAAATTAAAAAGTGGGTTTTCAATTTCATAGTATTTATTTTATTGAAGTAGATATGAGTATGCTTGATTGGTGATAAAAAAACATTCATAGATTTAGAAATTTAATCTTAATTTAGAAAATTGTTTAAAGCATTTAGTAATATATTTGGGTAGTTATAAATTAAATAATTGGTTCAAATCCAAAATAATATTAATTATGCACCCGAGGTGTTGGCGCAGTGGAAAGAGGCCAACACCCCAAGATCCAGGTTCAAGCCCTCCTTGAAGTAAAAAAGAAAAATATTAATTATTTTATTAACATAAATGTTATAAATTTTGTATAATTATTATTTTACAATATTGTATAATTTATAATAATATATTTTATATTTTTTTAAAAATTGTAACGATAATTAAATGAGTTTATAACGTGAGATAACATATTTATCAAAAATTTTATATTTTTAATGTAATTGTGAATTATAAAGTCTAAAATTTAAAATCTAAAAACACATAGAAACATTGTTTTCCAATTCATTTGATTTGAATCTAGAAATAATAAATAGATTGAAGAACCTATTGAAACTCACTTTCCATCCACCATTTTTCGAGTCAAGTGTCCCTAGCTAACAGTTTTGAAAATTATAATTTTATCCTTTTAACAAATTTAATATTTGATTTCAGAAAACTATATTTTATTTTCTATTTTGTATGGTGTAATGCAACTATTTGTTTTTATATAAAAAATATACCATAACTTTTTTTTTAAATTATGATTCATGGTTGGAGATACATGTCAATTACCGCTGAACTATGCTTGGTTTAACTACTATAATAATAGTTTCTCCTCATATTTAAAGATTATTTATAATAAACTTAAATATAAATTGAAATTGAAAGCATATAAAATTTTAATATAACTATCATTAAAAATGTTAAAAACCATCAACAATAAATTGTGCAAAATTTTATCAACGTGTCTAATTTAGTCATTACAATTAAATCACATAAATTTAGTATTAATTTATTAAGCACAATAACTTTCATTTTCATACTTAAAATTAAAATTGATCAAACACAAAAAATTTACTCTACATTATTACACCTGATTTTTTAAAAAAATACAGTTAACAACAATTATTTTATTTTTAAAATCCAGAAACCAAGCCAAAGTCTTTTGCTTCGTGGCCATTTTTGTTCATCTTGTGTAAATTAATTTAGTAATAATAATTGAACAAATTTAAAATTCTACGATCTATTATTTTACCATCGCGAGCGAAATAGGCTCATCATATCTATTCAGTAGCATTATATAAACTTAAAAAACTAGTAAATTGAAAATGTTGCCTTAGCGTGGCTAGCACCACGATCCATATAAATATCAGATCACCGCGCCAGTTTCGCGCTACTCTAAATTCTAATCTTCGGCGTCAGAGCAAAACGATCTCAATTCTTTAGAGAATAAGAAAAGTCATTGTACAGTGTGATAATCGAAATCCATTTGATATCTAAGCAGGAAGTGAAGAGACACTCCGTTTTATTGTTCACAAGAAATCGGTATGCGTATTCGTCACTCTCCATGCGTTTTTCTTCATCTTTCACTCTTTGAACTCTTTTTTTTCTTCTTTCCAGATAATCCGAGTTCACTCGGATGAAGATTGCGATACTGCACAATAGTTCTTAATTTCTCTTGTTTGAGTTTATATTTTGCTATTTGATCTTCCAGTTCATTTGATTTTACGAAATTTCGAACTTCTACCGACTTTTGCTGCTCGAGAAATTCCAAAATTGAAGGTTTCACAATGTCATCCACGGGGGTGCGGTTGCAGATACGAGATCGTCATGTAAGTTAGTTTTTCCATTTTGTTCTGATTATGTGAAGATATTTCAGAAGACAATTACGAAAGGGAAAATTGTATGTATATATATATATATTGATGAGGCTAAAGATTTCGGGCTTTTTAATTTGAAAATTGAAAAGAAGAATATTGTAATTTCTGTCGAAAACTCTCCAGATTATTCCTTATATATTCATGCTATGTGCAGGTGGTGGTGGATAATGGAATACTGCAACTAACTTTATCAAAACCAGACGGAATTGTCACTGGCATACGATATAATGGCGTTGACAATCTGCTTGAAGTTCTTAACCCTGAACATAACAGAGGGTATATGTAGTTACAACTGTCACACCTCTGAAATTATTTTAATTAAAATGGGGCGACAAGTCCTTATAGGGAAGTATCTGTTTAGTAGTAAGTATTGTATGTGGTTCTGGATACGTTAAGTTATCTTTTTTTGTATGTTCTCTTGTTCCTTTATAAAATTATCTTATTTTTATCAATAACATTCAGGTACTGGGACCTTGTTTGGAATTCTCCAGGAAGCAAAGGAATATTTGACGTGTATGGCCTTTCCTTCTTCACTTACTAATTATTCTGTATAACTCTTGGAAATTAAATTTGTTGGTCAAAGAAATTGCCTTTCTTTTTCTTGCCAATCAGCTATTAGATTAGTCCTTGCTGATACTGGGGCATTTATATCCTCAATGTCCTCTACTTTTTTTAGCATTTGATTGGTTTTATTTATTATTATTCTATGCTTTCACGTGAATTGAGACCCAATTACCATACAGGATTAAGGGATCAAGTTTTAGGGTTGTAGTGGAAAATGAGGAACGGGTAGAGCTTTCTTTTATGAGGATGTGGGAGCCCTCCCTCGAGGGCAAGTTTGTTCCTTTGAACATAGACAAAAGGTTTGTCCTCAAATTTTTTTATCAATGTACTCAAACCTTTGGAATAACCACTTAATCGAGTATTCCTGTTTTCTCTTCTAGGTTCATAGTGCTACGTGGTTCCTCTGGATTCTACTCTTATGCAATCTATGAGCACTTGAAGGATTGGCCTGATTTTGATCTTGGTGAAACCAGGATCACTTTTAAGCTCAGAAAAGACAAGTGAATATACTTGATCCTTCTCAACTCAAGTCATTTATGATTTCATTGAGACTCAGTATAACGGTGATTAGTTGGTCTTTGATTATAGTGATGCTTCTTGGAATATGATCTTTTTCCCATTATTTTATTTTTACTTTTTCTTTCAAAATGAACAGCTTTAGAGAATATCCCAAGGAAGATATTTTGTAGATTCTAGCTTGGACTTGCATATCCGGGTTGCTTAATTCTCTAAATACACCTTAGTTGAGTTATTTTCTTTCATGTCAACATATTATTCACTAGAACAAGGCTTGAATCAATAGGTTTCAGTACATGGCTGTAGCTGATAACAGGCAGAGATTCATGCCGCTGCCCGATGATCGGTTATCTGGAAGATGCCAAACTTTGGCCTACCCCGAAGCCGTCTTACTTACTAATCCCAAGAACCCTCAACTCAAGGGTGAGGTACTCTTGGACAACTCTTCTCTCTTTAGGAAGTGGGCTGGTTCATTGATCTTTGCCTAGTGGGATGACTCAGGGTTTTTTACTGTACATGTTTTATCTTGATTTTCAAATTCAAGGTAGAGATGATTTCCAACTAGGTTTTGATAGAATCCACTTGCTTTCATATGATCATTTTTCGTTTAGGTGGATGACAAATACCAATACTCATGTGAAAACAAAGACTTAAAGGTCCATGGATGGATATGCACCAATCCACCCACCGGGTTTTGGCAGATTACACCCAGTGATGAGTTTCGGTCAGGCGGACCTCTTAAGCAAAGTCTAACATCACATGTGGGACCTACAACCCTTGCTGTAGGTGACCCAACACCACTAATCATATTAGTTTCTTTAATTGTCTTGCACATTGATGTACCATGAATTCTGGAGACCTTGTGTAACAAGTAGGAGTTCTGGTGATTCTCATTTTTCATTTTTACTTGCTCTTTTAGATATTTCTTAGTGCTCATTATGCGGGACAAGATTTGGTGCCAAAATTTAGAGCCGGTGAGCCATGGAAGAAGGTTTTTGGCCCTGTTTTTCTCTATTTTAATTCCACGTCAGTTGGAGATGACCCATTTTGGTTATGGGAGGATGCTAAAATACAGGTTTGATGCATTAAGACACTCACATTTTTTCCTTTTATGGATGACACTGTGTCAAGACACACAATTAATTATATGATTACCAGATGATGACGGAAGTTCAAAGTTGGCCTTATAGTTTCCCTGCATCTGAGGATTTCCCGAAAGTGGATCAACGGGGTACTGTTAGTGGTAGACTACTGGTTTTTGACAGGTAGGCATTTTATACTCGTAAATGTCCCTTAAGAAACATTTTTATGACATTCCTAAACTTTATTTCATATTTCATTCTTAAGATTTCTATAAAAGCTTAAAAGATAAAAATGTTACTTCAGTGAACATTTTGTTAAGATAGAAATTTGGAAAGAGAATTCAAGAAACCATACCCCTACTTTTGTAAAACTTAAGAAAAGAAAAGGAATGGATTACACCAACTTTTCAAAAACTTTAAATGAAAAACGATAAACAAGAAACATGATGTTATTAATTAGAACCTCAATTTGTTTAATTTTCTGGCTTAGTTTATGTGCTTGGACCTTTGTAATCAAAATGTCTAGGTATGTTAGTCAAGACTATCTGCCTGCCAGTGGAGCCTTTGTAGGATTGTCTGCACCAGGAGAAGTAGGGTCATGGCAGAGAGAATGCAAGGTGATTAACTTTTTGTTTCAATTCCATAACGAATATGATAGTGAAGTAAAGACTATCCATTATTGTCTACCACCAAATGAAAATCAAATGGCCGCCCCCTTAATTTCACGAATGAAGGTCAAAGTCAAACCTGTAATTTTACAATTTTTTTAGCATATTAGTTTTTCGTTGCTAGAACGACAGGATATTGCACCAGCAATTAAATGATGGACCCATGTCCTATGATATCATTAAGATAGCTGTTTGATTTTCACACACTTGAAAATTTTCATTGTTGAGCTGAATATTTATTGTCTTTTAAATCCAAGATAGTGAAGCTTATCTTATAAAGAGATACTTCATTGCGCATGTGTTATATTTCTGGGATTTGATTGAACAACTTTCTAAATTTCCAAATATTTCTAATACCTATAAAAGACGTGTTATAGCCCAGAAGTATAGACATCCTCTTATTGACATTAAGGGAAAGGATATAAAATCCACAGATGTTTGAAGGTTTGTATCTCGCTCTCTCTAATGAACTAGAAAAAGACTCTTCTAACTTTGCTTGCAGATTGTACCACTTTTTCTTACTATATAATTTCCCCACCCTTTATCAGTTATCTAACTCCACATTCTTCTGTTGACTTCACTATAACGAACTACTTATAGCAAAAGACTATCCTGCCCTCCCTGGGACCACCCTAACTTACCACAGTCTACTAACCCTCGGAATTATACTGAAATATAAGAGGATACAAGAATATAACAACTCCCCAAGTATTTGAGGTACTTAGTTGAGTATTCTCAAGCCTAAACCTACTAAATTGTTGCCTACCTTCCTCTCCCCTCGCTTACTCTATTTATAATCAATTCCTACTAATAAGCTCCTTGGGGTTATTACTAATTTGCCCTAATACCTTAATAATATTTCTAACTACCCGAGTAGCATTCCTAACACCCTCCTTAGCTTTATGTTTCATCCCCCTAGGATAAGGAAAGCGAATAAGTGGTCTCGTGTTTCTATCAAGATGGTATTAAAAAAATTAGCCAAGTAATATGGTGGAAGAATGAACATAAAGCTCCTTTTGTTCTAGACTTTCCTCATTTATGAATGGTCAAGCTTAAATGGGAAGAATAAATTTATTTCACTCTTTGAGACTCAAACCTTTTAACAACATTTTATTCTACGAACCCTTAATATTATCTGGAAGGTTAAATCACATGTATGCTTTAAAAGAATGTACCCTTCTTGTCAGGGATATCAATTCTGGACTAGAGCAGATGATGGTGGTTATTTTACCATCAACCACATACACGCTGGCGACTATAATCTATATGCGTGGGTCCACGGCTTTATTGGAGATTATCGTTGTGATGCTCTCATTAACATAAACCAAGGTATCATTTCCTGTATCTGTAATGATCCTTCAATTTCTCTGTACACAATTATAGTATCCCAAGTTGAAAAGCAGGATCTTGCATTGAAATGGGCGACCTCGTATATGAACCTCCAAGAGATGGGCCCACACTTTGGGAAATAGGCATTCCTGATCGCTCTGCATCTGAGTTCTATGCTCCTGATCCTAACCCGATACATATTAATAACCTCTTTGTAAACCATCCAGACAGGTAGCCCTTTTTCAGTTTTTCTATAATTCATGATTTAAATGAACATGAACTTGATTATTATGGTCCATTTTTACAGTTTCTTTCACAGTGCTTCTAAATAGAAATTTGAGTTCTGTTACTGAGGATTGCAAAGTGTTAGTGGCAAATCAATAATTTCTGTAGAACTTGAGGGATCCAAGTCCAACTAAAGCTAAAATCTCTACCATTTATGCTATGAAGGTTCCGGCAATATGGATTGTGGGACAGATATGCTGAATTATACCCTGACGAGGATTTAGTATACACAGTTGGCACAAGCGATTATAGTAAAGATTGGTTCTTCGCTCAGGTCCCAAGGTAACATCTCTTTTGCTATCCATTGCCTCCAACCAAGGACAACACCGACTGATAATAATCGTCTTTAAACCCACAGCTGTTTCTTCTCTTTATTAATGGCTATGGTCGTTATATGATCATAAACATGTCTTGTATTTGTCAACTATAACATGTATTTCAGGAAGACAAACAGTAACGCGCATCAAGGAACTACTTGGCAAATCAAATTCAAACTCGATAGTGTGGATCACAAGAGTATGTATATGCTACGAGTCGCGATTGCATCTGCAACTCTTGCTGAATTGCAGGTAAGATGCTATACTATTAGCAATAACATAAAATGCTTAACATTTCCTAAATTATTTGTTTCTCTCTTTTGCTTTCCCTCTTTAGGTCCGGATTAATGACCCGAGATCAAAGCGACCTCTGTTTACGAGTGGGTTGATAGGGAGGGACAACTCAATTGCTAGACATGGAATTCATGGACTTTATTGGCTTTACAGCGTGGGGATAGCAGGCTCTCATCTTGTTGAAGGAGATAACACGATCTTCTTGACTCAGCCACGCTGCACCAGCCCTTTCCAAGGTATCATGTATGATTACATCCGTCTGGAAGGTCCCCCAACTATGTGATTTATCTTTACTAGCTATTTTCTATTGCCTCCCTTCTTTGGCTTGACTTAAAACTCTCTGTTGCCTGAGATATCTTTGATATTTTATATGTGCGTATTAAATTATTTTAGAGTCTTTCTCTAGGCTTAGTTTGAGAGATTGTTTTAAAATCAATTTTCTGATCTTGTCTTCGAAACTGTTTTGGTAGATGCAATGGATCGAGTAGTTTTTTAATGTTAGAAGAGTTAATGTGATCTTGAAGTTAATATTCACAATTGTATGCATATGATATTTTTTAGAACATCACATTTTGTGAAGAAAAAACTTGGCTCCTGAAGATTTATGATACATCTGGTTAATGATATGATCCAATAATAAGTTAACATGAGTTGGTTTTGAGATTTTTCTATTATTTTATTAAAATTTATGTCTCATCAATATCTCTTCAATATATTTTTTACTTTTTAAAAAAACTCATTTCTCCTCCCTTCTTTTCTCATCAAAGATTGTATTTGAAATTGTTGGGAGAGAAAAAAGGGGAGGAGAAAAGTCAAATGAGTTTTTTAAAAAAATAAAAGAGATATTGAAGAGATATCGATAAGATATAAATTTTAATAAGATAATAGAAAAATCTCAAAGTCAACACATGTTAACTTATTATTAGGCTATATCATTAATCAGAAGCGAGCGTTGTTTTAGGAGCCAAGTTTTTTCCTACAAGTATTTCTCATCCCTAGTGCACTTAAACAAGGATTCTACGCCTCGCTTGGGGTGGGTCCCTACGGGCCACGTTCCTATGAGAAAAAGTAACACTTCTAGACGCATTGTCCTGTGGGGGAAGAAAAGTTTGGTTATATAACTATTATTACTCTATGTGGTCCAAATTTGTTGGAAGTAGAATTTGCTCTCACCAGAGGCTAAAATTTATTCTTATTCAGATATAGCAAAACTAAAATTTGTTCTTATTTGACCATAACAAAATCCAATGGCAAGAAGTAGAGTTTGCTCTCATCGGCAGCTTAATTTTGTTCTTATTCAAATATAGCAAAATTTTATCACCTAGAAGTATTAGTTGACGTGGTGATGGCCAAATTTTATTCTTATTCAAATATAGCAAAACGTATTTACCAGCCATTTTCCCCTTGGAGGCCATTAATTAGCATCATTTATCAGCCATTTGGCGCCGGGGAAAAAAAAAAGAACAACATGAAATGTTTATAATTTTGAGACTCCAAAACACTTGGATCCAATGCCATATAATATTGTGATGGTAAGCATATTCGCATTCTTATTTATTGTAAATAATTCTCAGCAACAAATTGACCTGTGGGATGCTCTTTTTGTTCTTGGGAGGGTGTCATGCATGAACCATCATGCCATTAACACTCCTCTTCTAACTCTAATATTAATTTAATCTTCTCTTAAAATTGTCCTACCAAATAAATTACCAAACTCTTAAGGAGGAATAAATCACCTCTCAACTCAAAAGTTTAAGCTAATGGTTTGGGTAAATTTAATTCATTTATTAGAATTTTGAACGAGAGAAAATATGTGAAAAATCAATAAAATAAAAATATCCAACATTTAGTCAGAGTATCAGCTTTACTCAAATTGATAAGCTAAGCCTTGACACCTACTCCTTCATGGGAGAGATTTGAACTTCAAAAAAGAAAAAAAAAATACAATGAGACAGTATATTTTTGGTGGGATAAGAATTGCATTAATTAGTGGTATTCTGTTATACTTTCCTTTCCATTAATAAGATAGATAAATATAGTAATTTGCTGATCCCATAGTTAATAAATATTTATTACACCCACTAATTGTGCATAGTATTTACAACTAATGAAGGAATCAAAATGAAAATCACAGCAATCAAACAGCCAATTTTCAAATTTAAATTTACTCATCCACAATCAAATTTATTCACTTGCGTCGTTCATGCGCCAATCACTACATTCAAAACAGCATTTTCTCATTTGTATTTCCTTTGCAGGTTGAAAATGTCTAGATTCTATACCAATTATACTTATTCTCTCTCTCTCTCTCTCTCTCTCTCTCTCTCTCTCTCTCTCTCTCTCTCTGTATTATAAATTTATAATTTATAAGAAAGTGGCGACAAAAGTAAGAAGTTCACGGGGGGAAATGGTTTGCCTTTTAGATCAAGTAAGCAAAGCCCAGCTATAAAGATAAAAAATGTTCCTTCTAAGTTTTCTGTAGTGCCTTTTGTACCCATCCTTATTTTACGTTCGAGAAATCAAATAATAATGTCAAAAAAGTCGAGACACAACATGAAAAACAGCACCGTTTTTTCCCCCTCAAATTTATCTGCGCCTCTCACTTTTTTTTGCCTCTGCTGTTCTGTTTTGTTTTACTTTCACGCGCCCTTCATCTCTGCAACAACACAACCAGAAGCTTCACGGCGGCCGTCTACCGCCGCCGCCGGCGGTGGGCTTGGCCTCGACGTCTCGGCGCCTCCGCTGCAACTCCGCATTCACGACCAACATGTAATTTCGCTCAACTCTATGCTCTCTAATGCTTTAGTTTTAAAAATTATGAAAATAGTCCCGCATTTAGCTAGAAATTAATAAAATCGAAATATTTCGATTAGTATGAGTTCGAATAATTAATAACATATTATTTGTATTGGTAGATTGTAATGGACAATGGCATAACAGGGGTAACATTGTCAAACCCAGAAGGATTCGTCACCGGAATACGATACAATGGGATCGAAAACTTGCTTGAGGTTGGCAATGCTGAATATAACAGAGGGTAATTAACTCTAATTTTCAAAGTTGTTAAAGATTATCTGGTAACTTCTTTTTTTTTTTTTTTTAATTTTCGGGAAAACTTAGTCAAAGTTTTAAAAGAATAAATTTATTTTTAAAAGTTTATTCAGAATTAAAACTGCTTTTATTTTAATGAGAAAAGAGGTTCATTACAAAAAAGAAAACAGATTATATACAACAACTCATATTAACTTAATTTACTTATCATTTTCACTTATTAAAAAAAACTCGTGTAAATTTTTGGGGTGAAATTGCAGATATTGGGACATTGTTTGGAATGTCGCAGGAAGTTCGGGAACCAAGGGCATTTTTGATCGGTAAGGCTCTTTTTTTTTGTTGCCATTTTCGAGCTGAAAATTCCACTTCTTACTTACTTTCTGTTGTTCATAAATCAAAATTTGAAGTACTTGATTTTTGTCAATGCAGAATAGAAGGAACAGATTTCAAGGTAATTGTGGAAAATGATGAACAAATAGAGCTCTCATTCACCAGAACTTACAATTCATCCACCGGAGCCAATCTCGTTCCCTTGAACATCGACAAAAGGTAACCAAACATAAAAAAAATCTCGAAAAAAGGGAAAAAACGCTCAGAAATTGTAAGCAATTATCAAGACAATGAACGATTAAGGGCGAAATCTTGTTGTTCTCCAGGTTCGTGATGCTCCGCGGTTCATCAGGATTCTATTCGTACGCCATTTACGAACACTTGAGAGAATGGCCTGCGTTTGACTTTGACAACACGAGAATCGTATTCAAGCTCAGAAAAGACAAGTAAAGAAATCGGACCTTTTACTTTGAATTTGGGAATTAAAATTGACGAAGAATGCATGTGGATAAATTTGTGAATGATTAGGTTTGGGTACATGGCTGTAGCAGATAAGAGACAAAGATTGATGCCTTCGCCGGACGATCGGAGGCCACCGCGAGGGCAAGCCCTTGCTTATCCAGAGGCCGTCCTCCTTCTGGATCCTGTAGAGCCACGGTTCAGGGGAGAGGTGCCTCTCTCACACATTCTCCTCTCTCTCTCTCTCTCTCTCATATGCCTAAAATATATGTTTTACTCTGTTTTTCCGATTTAATTCCTACTATTTAAAAATTTTCAAATAAGTCTTGCTCATATTGGCGAAAAAAAATTAATTAATTAACATTTTATATTTTAATATTTAACTAGCTTATAATTGGTAAAATGTTAAAATTGGATACATATTACTTATGAAAATTTAAAGCTTTAAAAATAATTATTAGAATCTTGAAATTTTTGTCTTTTTTTTTTAAATTTTGATGAAGAATTAGAACACTTTTTATCTTCTAAATTTCCATCCATTCAATAAATAATCTAGTTAATTTTAAAATTTCCATCAATTTAATAAATATTATTTTAGAAAAATCTATCTAGTCAATTTTAACATCTACTATAATGAGAGACTAACTTGAAAAATGTTAAAACATAATGGAATAAGTTGACCTTTTGTAAATAATAGAGACTAAATAAAAAAAATACTCGAATATGGGATATTAATGCATATATTTATTCTATTATATATATATTAGAGGAATTATTTAAATGTTAAAGAAAATAAAAGTTTTGATAAATATATTATTTTCATATCATAAACTTATTTCATTTTTTTTAAAATTAAAACATGTAACATATACTATATTATAAATTATATGATATTGTAAAATTATAACTCTACAAAATTTATAACATAAATAATTAACAATAAAATTTATAACATAAATAATTAACAATAAAATTTATAACATAAATAATTAACAATAATTTAGATTGAATTAATATTTAGTTAATAATTATTACCGGTTAAAATGTATTATTAAACACAAAATTTTTTTAAATTGACAATAAATTTATAAATCTGCAATAAAAATATATCCGAAAATACTAAAAATATAAAATTCAACTCTGTTTTTATTGAATATATTATTTATTTATGTATTGGAATCACCAACTATCCTTTAATCCTAAAACTAAATTGAAATTACAGGACTAGCATGGTAATCTAACTATTGATATTTTTATTTTATTAGTGATAAGAAATATAATATTGTAATTTACTGGACAAGTCCCGAATCCCGATGCAGGTGGATGACAAGTACCAATACGGGTGCGAAAGCAAAGACAGCCGGGTTCACGGGTGGATATCCGCAGGCCCAGGCCCAGACCCAGACCCGCCCATTGGACTCTGGCACATCTCTCCCACCGAGGAGTTCCGCTCTGGTGGGCCCCTCAAGCAATTTCTCACCTCCCATGTCGGCCCCACCACCCTTTCAGTGAGTCCCGCCCCCGCCCCCCATGAACGCGATGAAAGCTTTTCAATTACGCTTGCAAAATTGAAATTTACACTGATGATTGATACTGATTTTGAAGATTCCAATTCCATTATCCCTTTTTTAACTAACATCTCCGATGAATGTAATTTTGCATTTCTCAGGTTTTTCATAGCGCTCACTACGCAGGAGCAGATATGGTAATAAGGTTCGCAACTAACGAGCCATGGAAGAAGGTTTTCGGTCCTATCTTCATCTATCTTAATTCCTTGCCTGAAGGGGACGATCCTCTTAGACTCTGGGAAAATGCCAAAGAACAGGTACGTAATTTTACACGGACGGAAGTAATGTTGATGAATCGATAAGCAATGATCCAAATTAAGTTGTCATTTTCAGATGATGGTTGAAGTTCAAAGCTGGCCTTACAGTTTCCCTGCTTCAAAGGACTTTCTCAAATCAGATCAACGAGGCACTGTCAATGGCAGATTGATGATCCGGGAGAGGTAGCTTATTAATTACCTGTTCTGTTCGTCGCGGTACTGAGAACAACAAAATAACATAAATGAGGATGGATTTTTTTTTTCCTTATTTGCTAAATTTCATTAATTCGACCTGCTTAGATATGTGAGTGATGAATCCGTTCCTGCAAGTGGTGCATATGTCGGGTTGGCACTTCCCGGAGAACTTGGCTCCTGGCAAACAGAGTCTAAGGTACAGCGAGAAGGGCTTATTATTATTTATTAAATTTAATTTATATTAAAACTCAAATTAAAATAAAAAATTTAATTGTAGATAATTGAATTAGTTATTTAACGATTTTATATATAGTGAGCCCAGCATTGACTTGGAATTTGGAGGCTATTTTCCAAAAAAGTTAACTTTTTGAATTGATGCAAAAATTCACCATCATGGGTGGGTCAAAGGGGCTAGAGTTATTTGAGAGATCATTGTCGGTTCGGTCGGTTGGTTTGTCGGAAAACCAACAAGGCTATATATTTCTATTTCAAAGGTATTCCCATCTTTTTCATTATTTCTATTCAATTACTCTGTATATATTGTTTTACATTTTCAAATTCTCTTCCATGTTGAGGGGTGAGAGTTTTAAACCTATTGTCTTAAAACATTAAAAAAAATAAATTTAATAGGTATATTATTGTCGGTTGGTCGGAATTTGGGGGTGCATGACCACTGACTGACCAACTTGTCGGTTCTGAAAAAGGAACCGACAACTGAACGGACAGACCAAGGAACACCGACATCGGTTCGATCGGTTTTGATCGATTGGATTGATTTTTCGGGTCTCTTTACTCACCCCTAATGATCTCTGGCTTTCTCTAACATGTTTTGCAACTCAGGGCTACCAATTCTGGACCAGAGCAGATAAAGATGGCTGTTTCTCTTTAAATAATATTCTCACTGGCAATTATAGTCTTTATGGATGGGTCCCTAATTTTATCGGCGATTACCAATACAATGCTTTCATTACCATAACCCCAGGTTTTAAAACTCTCTTCCATCATTATTTTCACGCTTTCCTTGAGTGTATAATTAGTACTGTAATTTCATTGAGTTTGTAGGCAGCGATATCAATGTGGGTGAACTTGTTTTTGAGCCTCCAAGAGATGGTCCTACATTATGGGAAATAGGCATTCCTGATCGTACTGCTGCAGAATTCTATGTTCCTGATCCTAATCCAAAGTATATTAATAGACTTTATGTCAATCATTCAGATAAGTAAGTTCTTGGATTTTCAATTAACTTCCTGTACCAACTTTTTCCTTTTCGAGAAGTAGCTTAGCTTGTTGGAGTGTTATGCAGTCTATCAAATGATAGTCATATTATTTTATATTATATAATGTTTAAACGTAACAGTTCTATTTCAATATTTTAAATTTATATTTCAATAATAATTTACTCTATCATTATAATGTCAGGTTTAGACAGTATGGATTATGGGAAAGATACGCAGAATTATATCCTAACGAGGATCTAGTTTACACTGTTGGCCTTAGTGAGTACAGAAAAGATTGGTTCTTTGCACAAGTCACCAGGTATCCCTTCTCTAGATTGTTCTTGCAGTTTTTATTGATTTTTGTGGCTAAATAATATTTAAAAATTGGTCAGTTATAGAAGTGAGAAATGCATTCTTTCATTTTGCTCTCCGCAGTAACGTTCACCAATGCAGAAATGAATACTAATTTGGTGAACATGCTCACATTTCTTTTACAATACAGTATGTATCATTAAGTAATATTGTATGTTGTACGTCTCCTTTGTCTATTCCCGAGTTTTATTTTATGCATTTTTCGTTGATTTATGCTGTGTATTCTCCAATTCTGGAGGCGGTAAATAGATACGTTGTATTTTACCATGAAAATCTACTGGCTAACTTACAATCAAGCTTGGGGTTCTCAGGAGAGAGTTTGAGTAAGATTTACCAAGCCATCAAACTTGTGAAGTTGAGGATTTTGTCTGACAATTTGATACTTTCTTATTTCTTGTTATCATTCCTCTAAAATTGCTGTTTGACTGAATTGGACTGGTAGATACTTTGGCTATAACCATTTTTTTGCAATGTAGGAATATAGGGGACAATAAATATGAAGGAACTACTTGGAAAATCAAGTTCCAACTTGACAGTGCAGATGCACATGGAACATATAGACTGCGCCTTGCATTGGCCACTGCACATGCTGCAGAATTACAAGTATGGAACTCTATCTTTGTCTTATATTCGACAACCGATGACACGCCACTTTTTTTTCTTTTCTTTCCAGTGTGTCTTCTTTTTTCACTTGAAACTAAAATATATTGTTACTCTAAGGTTCGACTGAACGATGCACACGCACTTCCCCCATTATTCACAACTGGATTGATTGGGAAGGACAACACCATAGCTAGACATGGAATTCATGGTCTCTATCGGCTGTACACTGTTGACATTCCGGGCTGTGAGCTTGTGGTTGGCAACAATACAATTCTTCTTACACAAATAAATAGCAACAGCCCTTTTGTGGGAATTATGTATGATTATCTTCGTTTGGAAGGACCCTTAACTTCCAAAATGTAAATAATTCGATTGAACTTTCACAGATTCATTCAATGAAATTCTCCTTTTATCTGGCAAAGGAATTCTCTACTCTATGTGCTTTTATTGGTAGGACAGTGAGGCCAATAAATGCCCTAATCCTAGACCGATAACTATATAATAAAAGATATATGCAAGAGTTAATAGTGGTCTACCCCAAATGTACTACATCCATTTTAATTACTACCAGAGAAATTTTTGTTCTTTAGAACTACTGGAAAATAATTTTCCTTTCCCGTCAAATTCTCAGAGTTTACCTATATATTGAATTGTGTATGAATGATTAGTTTGTGTTAAAGCAACAATTAAGACATCACAAGACACAATATTTACCAATATAGGTAAATTTCATTTATTTCACTATGAATATCATTGGATGTATATATGTGTTGACTATCTAATGTTTATAGAGCTCAAAGAAGGCCAAAGCGAGCATAGTTCAGTTGTGAGTTCGATCTTCCACCCCACATGTTGTACTAAAAAAAAAGAGGGTCACGTATTTAAAAAAAAGAAGAAAAAAAGTTTAAAGAGGGCCACTAGCACCAACTAGCATAGCTTAACTGGTTAAGACACCTATCTCCGACCTGAAGGTCGTGAGTTTGAATTCCCACCCTCACATATTGTACTAAAAAAGGGTCACTATATCCTATTAGTTCCACCAAGTAGAGATTGGCACCTACCTCGGCTTGTTATTTTCAAGATTGAGATGGAAATAGATTGCTCAAAATATAAGCTTTTAAAACAGAGCGAGGGCCCAATCAGGAAGTATATTTGTTTTTAGAATCCTTTGTGAAGGATTATAAGTTGAAAATACGTGTGGATGTCAGCCACACTATATTCATGTTCATGTATCTTTAAAAAGCACTCTTAAAAAATCATTCATTACATATGATTCTTTTTTTGTATAACGTTTGCTTGTGGCATGTGTAGTGGTCTGTCCTGCATCTCTCTTTTATTAGTGCTGATGGGCAAAGATTAGAAGACACTTTATCTTTTGTTCAAGAAAAATCCAACCAAGTAATATCTTTTAAGTCTTGCAACTTCTCATCCTTTCCTTCAACTCCCAGATTCGTAGTTGAAAGGAAATGTATAATACAAGATATTATAAAAAAGTTAGTTAAAAGAAGACAATATAAATGTTTCGTTTTCCAACTGCGAATACTGTCATTTCATAAAAGCCAGGAAATAGTGTAAGCCGAGCAGATAAAATGGTATCTCTCTTCTGCTAAGGAAGTTCAGGAAATCATTGGCTAGGACAAGGTTTATGCTTCATCAACATGGCAGGTGCGATACTCCAATTGAACATTCAGAATCATCATGTAAGTCGCGATTCTTTCCTTCAGCGGTTTAATATGAATTGAATTGACTAACGAGACAAGACGATGTTCTTTGCATGTGTGGGGAGCTGCAGGTAGTTATGGACAATGGTATATTACAAGTGACACTGTCCAAGCCAGATGGAAATGTTACTGGGATCAAATACAACAGCATTGATAATGTTTTAGAAGTTGATGATAAGGAAAATCATAGAGGGTATATGATTTCAATTATTAATATCAAGCCTCTCTGTCTTTCTCCAATTATGATCATCTAGTTAATTCCAAAATTTAAGTTTACTCAGATTGATTCAGTATATGATGCAGGTACTGGGACCTTGTGTGGAACTCGGGGACTGGAGGAACAACGGGAACGTTCGATGAGTATGCAAGAAAAAAATAGTTATTAAGGCCTTGTTTGATAACCATTTCGTTTTTCATTTTCTGTTTTTGAAAATTATGTTTGTTCACTCACAATTTTCTAAGCATATTTTCACCTTTCTTGAAAATATATTTGCATTCTTAGCCAAATTTAAAAAACAAGAACAAGTTTTTGAAAATTACTTTTTTTAGTTTTCAAAATTTGACTTAGATTTTGAAAACGTTTTAAAAAAAATAGGTAGCAAAACAAAGAAATACATGGGTAAAAAGTAGTGTTTACAACCTTAATTTTCAAAATCAGAAAACCAAAAACAAAATTATTATCAAACGGAGCATTCAATTTATTCATTTTTGTAGTATTACAGTTGGATGGGGTCTTTCTGATTCTACCTAAAGAAACTTTTCTGTTGAAATGGCATCAAGATATTTATAATGCTTTCAGGATGAAAGGAAAAGAATTTGAAGTGATAGTGCAAAATGAGGAACAGATAGAGCTCTCATTTAAAAGGAATTATTCATTCAAGGATAAGGCCGTTCCCTTAAACATTGATAAAAGGTGCCAGCAATCTGCAGCTGCATCATGAATCTAATAAGCTTTTGTTTTTATGTCAAGTGTATGATCAATATGAACTTGAAAAAGAAAAATGAAACAAACAAAAACTGATAGAAGTTCCTCTTTCAGGTTCATAATGCTTCGTAATTCCTCTGGATTTTATTCCTATGCCATCTATGAGCACTTGAAGGAATGGCCTCCATTCAACCTTCCCCAAACTAGGATTGTGTTCAAGCTAAGAAAAGACAAGTAAAAAGACCTATATTTCTACTTCCTTTTTAATATATGTCTGTTGCTGAGAATCATTAATTAATGGTGAGTTTTTTCTTTAATTGTAATTTAGGTTTCATTATATGGCAATAGCAGATAACAGACAGAGATTCATGCCACTTCCTGAGGATAGACTGCGTCACAGAGGCAAAACCTTGGACTTTCCAGAGGCTGTAAAGCTAGTCAATCCTAAAGAACCTCAGTTCAAGGGAGAGGTTCTTATACTTCTTCATGATTTTCCATTGTCTGGACTCGCATTTTTCTGTTCTTTATTGTGAAATCAGTTACTTTAAGGTCTCGTTTAATAACTATTTTGTTTTTAATTTTTCGGTTTTTAAAAATTAAGCTGGTAAACATTACTTTAATCCATGTATTTTTTTATTTTACTACCTACTTTGTAAAAATGATTTCGAAATCTAGAAAGCCAAATACAATAGGTTGAGTTCAAAGGTATGCATATTTGGGAGTTTTCATCTTCCTTATATATGTGAAAATAAAACGCTATCGGATTAGGATAACACTAAATCGACGAAAAATGTCCATACTGAAACAAACAGCTTTGTAGGCCAAGCTGAAACCTTTTGCTGCTAAATTTGTAAGAATCTGATATCAGTGGAACATGTGGATGTGAGTAGGTGGATGATAAGTACCAATATTCTTGTGAAAATAAAGATCTTAAAGTGCATGGATGGATATCCATGGATCCTGCAGTGGGTTTCTGGCAAATCACTCCCAGCAGTGAGTTCAGATCAGGTGGACCTCTCAAACAGAACCTTACTTCTCATGTGGGACCATATGCTCTTGCTGTAAGTATATATAATTTCTTGTATATGAGCAAGTTGAAGTTAATTGAAGATATAAGTTGAAGTTAATTGTAGATATTAGTGCATATTATTATTAATTGAACCAAAATGCCACAATTTCAGATGTTCCTCAGCGCTCACTATTCAGGAGAGGACTTGGTGCTGAAACTCAATCCTGATGAGCCGTGGAAGAAAGTTTTTGGCCCTGTATTTCTATATCTAAATTCTGTTACTGATGGAGGTGACCCACTTTCTTTGTGGAAAGATGCTAAAACTCAGGTTTGTTTATCATAACTCTGTGTGCCTGTCATTCGTGTTAAATCACTCATAATCAAAAAACTTAAGTTGATGAATTATGGCAAATTCAATATTTTATAGATACTTTAATATTCCTTACTTGTGGGCTTGAAAATTTGCACAAGACCCAACAAGTGACAATCGCTATTAAATGGGGAGGAAATGACATTACAAGGTTCAAACACAAGATATTCTGCTTTGATACCATGTTAAATCACCAATCAACCAAAGAAGTTTAAGTTGATGAGTTACGATAAATTTAATCTTTTATAAATACCTTAACAATTTCTCGTAATGGTAGAAGTTGGATCATGTATTTTAATTCAGATCCTGAAAATGGTCGTTTCTTTCACAACTATGCCTATGAATTTATCTTGTGCATTACTATTTCCCAGATGACGAAGGAAGTTCAAAGCTGGCCATATTCTTTTCCAGCTTCTGAGGATTTTCCCCCACCAAACCAACGTGGTAGATTGACTGGAAAATTGTTTGTCCTTGACAGGTATCATTCATAAAAACACCCACACAAAAGTTGACCCACCATCAAAAGTATTCATAGCCAGCCTTTTCTGTTCATTAGTAAAAATGCCAAACTCTAACCAAACTATTATTTGATCCGAATGGAAAGTAGTTAATTGTTACGGCTCTTAAAACATGTTTTAGATTGGTGAAGTTTTGAACTGAACAATTTTCAATTCATTGCACTTGTATTTAGATACGTTAGCCAAGATCAAACGCCAGCAACCGACGCTTATGTGGGACTGGCAGCACCAGGAGAAGCTGGATCGTGGCAGACAGAAAACAAGGTACTGATCATTAATTTTCAACAACATACTAAATAATGAATGCTGAATGCAAAGAAAATGAGATGTTATTTATTTAAACCATGATCAGGGTTACCAGTTTTGGACCAAAACAGACGCAGATGGCTCGTTTAGCATCGAAAATGCACGCATCGGCGACTACAACCTTTATGCTTGGGTTCCCGGTTTCATTGGCGATTATCGTTACGACGTCATCGTTAGCATCTCCGCAGGTCTTGGTTCACTTTCTCCAAATGAAGCTCATAATTCAAGAACTGAATTGATTTTCAGCAAGCATTTGTAACTCTATTCATGTTCGATCTTTCAGGTAGTGATATGGACGTGGGTGATCTTGTGTATGAGCCGCCCAGGAACGGGCCTACATTGTGGGAAATAGGCATTCCTGATCGATCTGCTGCTGAATTCTATGTTCCTGATCCTGATCCAAATTATATCAACAAATTGTACGTCGATCATCCTGATAGGTAAGAAAAATGTTCACAATTAATAATCATATGACATCCAATATGTTAATATATATAACTGTGATGGTAGAAGTATAATCCTCAGAATAATATGTTCCTTTTTTTTTCCCTTTACATCTTCCCAAAGGTTGTGATCGAAGTAAAATATTTTAAAAGAATACGATGGATAAATAATAACGTGACCTTCATAACTTTGTATTTATGCTGAGCAGATTTAGGCAATATGGATTGTGGGAAAGATATGCAGAATTGTATCCTGATGCAGACTTGGTATATACGGTTGGTGTTAGTGACTACACAAAAGATTGGTTTTTTGCTCATGTTAATAGGTAAGTATGTGTAGCCTATTATTTCTGTAATGAATTTAAATGTATCATGCTTATAATTCTTCTGTTATTTCTTTCTTTTTTTACCTTTTTAAATGACAGAACGAGAAATGATGGTTCACATCTTAGCACCACGTGGCAAATTAAGTTTACAGTTGATAACGTAGATAAGAATGACGCCTATACGTTGCGAGTGGCTCTCGCTACTGCCAATGTTGCTGAATTACAGGTACCCATCCTATTACGCCCTTAAATTTATGAGACATTTGCATATATAATACATTTAAGAATTAAAATTGGAAAAGTAGCCTAAAAAAATTCAACAATAAATTTTTTATAACATATAACTATTAGCAGTAGTTAACATAGCTTAGCTAATTAAAATATTATTATCATTGGAGGTTTGAATCCTCGTCCTATGGATTCTTCGTGAACTCAATAATAAAATAAATAAAATTAAAAATACATTTCATCTATTATCAATAATTTCTTTTAGTACAACAAGGGGGTGATAGGGGTGATGACTCGAACTCATGACTTATTTGTCATAGACATTGTCAATTATCGTTGAACCATTTAAAATCATAGATTCATTTGATTTATCAAATTGGTCACTTTCCGTCCACCTGGGGTGAAAAAAAGAACATATGTTTTTCTTGTCCACAAAACTGAACATTTCAAAATAAGGTGTAATTAGAAAATAATAATAATATTATATCACTACGGGTGAAAAGTCAAATCTCAAACATGTTTTGACTATACATTATTTATATATATTAAAAAAACGTGATTTCTTTTCTTTTATTTTTTAAAAGATTCAGGTAAACGATCCAGAAGCAAAGCCAGCTGTATTCACGACAGGACAGATTGGGCACGACAATACAATAGCTAGGCATGGAATTCATGGACTTTATCGACTGTACAGTGTCGACATGTCGGGATCTCTGCTTGTAGAAGGAGAAAACACCATCTTCCTCTCGCAAATTATAAGCAGTTCTTCTTTCAATGGTGTTATGTATGATTATATCCGCCTCGAAGCCCCCCCATCTGATAACCCCTAGTCCCTACAGATTCTTAAAATATCCCCCTTTAATTTTTCATTCATAATTCCAAATTTCTTTTATTATCATCTTAGTTTTAAACGTTTATTTATAAACTCTAGATGTCGTTGAACTCAAAATAATAATAATAATAATAATTCAATAATTGAGTCAATTCTGAATAGTTTATTTCGGATGAATAGAATTCGAAGAGTAAAATTCAATCGTGTTAAAGTGAATATATATGAACATTCTATCAAATGTGTTTAAACCCATTAGAGAAAAAAACATATGCATAACACATGTGGAACACAAGTGAGTAATTACAGTGGTTTTTCCAGGTTCAGGTTCAGTGAATTTGACAAATTTGGTTTGTTATTTTCAGAATATCAAGTCAAAGAGTTACATAACCCAATTGGTTAAAAATATCTATTTCCGACCAAAAAGTTTTGTGGCATGAGAATCCAACTTACTTCATCAGAAGTTTAGTTATAAAAGTGCTACTAAAAAATAATGTCCTGACTTTCACAACTACATTAAGATCAACAAACAGATTCAGAATATTTTCAATTATTGCTTAGGCATGCATGCATCATTCAAACAGAATAAATTGAAATAGTGTAAGAACATAATTTTCTAAATAAAGGCAGCAGTGTCAGGAGATTTTAATTCTATTAGTCTAGTACTTATGTTTATAAGACCATTTCTAATGTCTTGGATGAAAGGTTAAAGCCTCTTTTATTAAGCATGTATAAAAATGGACACTCCTGTTTACACACAAAATATCTTTGGAGCCTAAGTAAATAGATCTTTTTGAGCCCCTCTTGAATCTAAAATATCCTTGATACTTCTTAAGAAATCTATTCTTATCTAAACGAATTCCTTGGAGCTCAAAGAATATTACTAATAGGATATTTCTAAAGTTTTTTCTTTTGGATATTTATTTACCATCTCCAAGATAAATCTATAACTATTATATACTTTTATGACATTTGTGTATGTACTTAAAAGAAGCTTCTAGATATAATTAGTATTTAAGGGTAATGGATAGACACAAATCTATTCTATTTGTATAGCAACCTAATCCAAAAAACAGCGAAGCCTGAACAAATCCGACCAAGATATTAACTCATTTTATAAATCAAGAAACCAATGTCCTTTGGTCCATTGTCAGTGGGAAGACTTTTTCAACTAAATCAACTTTCCTCAAGTTGACAGATAAAGCTCAAATCCCCCCTTTATTAATCTGATCTGGAAATTTTTTTATCCAAAGAAAGTAAAAGTGGTCGAGCTTAGTCCATAGAAGCCTCAACATGCACGAAAAGTTTCAGAAAAAGCTTCTGCAGTGGTCTCTCTCCCAAACGGTTTGCTACTTCTGCACTAGAAATACAAAAAACCTGGACCATTTTTATCTACATTGCTCATGGCCTAAAAAAGTTGGTATTTTCTGACGAAGGAAGTTGATTTCTGCACTAGAGATTGGCTCTTTGAAGCGTTACAAGGGTGGGCTTTCAAAGGAAAACTCAAAATTATATGGAGCTAACGCAGCGAGAGCCCTTTTCTGGTGTTTATGGAAAGAAAGGAACTTTCGTATCTTCAAAAAACACTTCTCGTCCTTTGCAGATTTTTTCGTAATAGTATAAAAATTACTACATCTATGTGGTGTTTAAACTATAGGAGATTCTTTTGTAACTACAGTCTAACAATGATCGACCAAGATTGGAAGATGTAATTCACTAGCTCTTTTAGGGAAGGAACGCTCATCCCCTGCTCTTAAGCTATTTTTATTACCTCTAATACATATTCTCTGTTTCCTATAAAAAGATAGAAATAATAATAATAAAAATCCAATGTAAAACATATACGATAGTTTAGCTAACCTCTTTAGAGATAAGAACCACCGAGAGTAAAACGAATGTCCATGAGTAGTTGCATTTCGTGAAGCAATAGCATGTGGCTCCTCATATGTTGTCCCACTCCCAACCTAAAATGAAAATGACTTCTTTTGGTCGGCTTCATAACAAAGTAGCCGAGTTAAATTCATAAATTTAAATAAAAGTTTCTTTGCAATCATAATAGTGCATATGATTCTATTAAAAGTAGGAAAGGAAAACACAAGTAGATAAGACGATCATCTATTTCCTAAAGCAGTACACATCAAAGGCTTGAAAAAGGATACTTTTAGCTTGAATATAAACGGAATTACAAGGCAACCATTCGAATGCCTTTTTTAGTTTCTAATTCTGCCTTGTACAGAATTATTATTCTAAAAACTTACTGCAGCTTCAGACAGCAGAACAATAAATCTTTAAACACACCAATATAGTTCCAAAATACCGAGTATCAAATCTTCTACAAGTCCCAGTGAGGCACTGCTTAGTTCACCAATCACCGCACAAACGATATATAGAATTGAGGTGCACAATATTTCATGACCTAGGGGAAAAGTACATGATGCATCTCTCTAAATCATGCCAATGACAGGGGTTTCACAATATATGAAAGATCATCACAATTTGACAAATCACAAACCAGAAGTCTACAATGCCAATTTCTGAAGCTAGATTAAAATCACAAGTTTCTTTAGTCAATCAAATTAGCAACAAAAAGAAAAAAGGCACCTCTCGCTTGTTGAGCACATCAAGATACTTTTTTGAAGAAACGTACAGCACACTTTTTTGTGGTGTCCTAATTACAGCATATTCTTTTGTAACTACAATCTCTCCATGTTTATGAACAATTAGAAAGCTTTTTTGAAGCCTTTTTGGAGGCGATTTCCTATACTCCAGCCGTTGCGTTGTTTTCCCTTCTTCTTGTTATATACAAGTTTCTTAAAAGAGAAAAAAAAAAATTTAAGTCTAACCCCCTAGCTAGGACAGAGAAGTTTGAACTACATTGCCACGGAAGTCTCAGAAAATGATCCATATCTGGAAAAAGCACAAACCTTTTCAATTGGTAAAAGCTACAACAGAGAAGTTTTAACTACATTGCTATAATAGTCTTAAAGAATGACAGATATCCTACCTTAAAAAAAAAAAAAAACGAAAGACCCATATCCAATAAACACAGAGGTAGACGATAATTATTTAAATCTCAAATGGTCTGTATTCTTATTCTATATGCTCCAAACCAAAGAACATTACAAAAAGTTCTTCCATTAGTGAAAAGATCGCAATTGCTAGAGCTGCTAAAAGTGGAATACAATTTACACCATCAGAGGCCTACAAAGCAAAGCATTGTACCACCGAAAGTTATATTGTTTCCTCTAACCAGAGATTCCAGAAATGGACCTAATCAATTGCAGTCATATGGTTTTCCCTTCTCTTTCATAGAGATGTTCAAGGAAGACGTTCCTAGGAGAGCAGACACCCAAAAGCTGAAGGCAAAGGGGCAGTGAAGAAAAATATGACCCATACTTTCTACACTGTCTAGGCAAAGGATGCACCGAGAGGGGGTGAGTGCCACGGTGGAGAATCTTCTTCCCACGTCCTCCGTTTGTATTCACACTCTCGTAGCTAAGCTCCCACATGAAGAATTTATTTTTATTGGATAATCCATGATGTCCATCTTACTCTAACCCCTTAAAAAGATAAACATCATGGAATAGCATAATCTATAATATATGGCTTACGTAAAACAGTCTAAAATGCTTGAAAGCTATAAAATAGAAATGGGAAAGTTCGAATTTGATAAAAACGACAGTTAGATGTACACATATCCTGTTTCATGCTTGGCTTAACAAGAAACCAATTTATCTAAGCATAAGAAGATAAAAAACAGTTAATAATTAGCAAAAACTAACATGACAAAATACAGTATTCCATGTTAGAGAGGATGAAGCCCCAAAACTCAATGCCACTCTATTCCTCCAAGTGTGGTAGAACCAACTCCCTCCCAAACTTCACCAAGGCCAACCTCTTCGCTGTCAACACCCTCCATGTTGCAGTCCCACCAGCCAGAGCCACTTGCATAGTGATTATAGAGAGGTCCTGGTTTTCTGTTTCTAATATGAATTGCCTCCTTCCCCTTTTGCTCGGGTTTTGGGCCACCTCCAAGAACTACTACGTTTTTCTTCCTCTTTTGGCTCTCACTGCATGGGATGGAAAAACCTTCATTTGACTTCTTCCTTTTTCTCGATTCTAGTATATCATCTGGATCGGAGATATCTGTTTCAATTGCACTACCTGAAACTAAACATTCACCTTGGTTTGTTTCAGGACGCTTGAATTGTTCAAAAATAACCTTTGAAATGGCCGATTCTGTCTCCGTGTCCGCTCCACAATAGCTTCCAATTGGTCTATTAATGGAGCTATTTGAATCCCTCGGACCCTGCAATGAGGCGAAGGGCGAGGACTTCCCCTTCACCGTCCTCTGTGGTACGGAAGTTTCCGGCAATTTCTGATCGAGGAAGTCCGAGAGCGACAACTGCGAGCCCTTCGAAGATTTCCTTTGTGAACCTTCACTCGAACTCTTGAAAGGATTTGAAGATCCCGAGAGGAAAGACGATGAAATTGATCGCTGGCCGAAAACCCTAATCGGAGGACGCTCGCCGTTCATTCTTCCGAACATGAAATATTGGAAAATTTCGGAAAACCAATTTCGTATTCCCTCTTCCCTATCTATAACCTTTTCGCGACATGAATTTGAAAATTTTCTTTCCAAAACGTTATATCTTCCCGGCAGCAAGAACACAATTTATCGAAATGCTGCATCAATTGGACATGGTTCTCCTGCATACAACATCAGTAGACGTAGATGGTCTATATCATATTCCTTCTCGTTTCCCTTCTAAAATAATCCTCCTTGTCATTTAAAAGATTTACAGCCGCCTGAAAAGCAGACGAGCAAAGGTGTTCATGGAGAAAGTAACAACTAATTCTCATCAACTAACTATCTCATATATAATCTATAGGATCACAATCGTGTAGGTGGTTCCAAAATTATGATAGATAAGTCAGGTCAGGGCACTCAACAAGCAAAAATGATGTCAAAACTCAAAGATCTAGGGTTTAATAAAATTTCATCTAATCCTTCTCAAATCCACTTTGATCTCCAGAATACCTAGCAATCATGAATCATCGCCTACAAAACACAAAAAGAGAAAAAAAAAATGCAAAATACAAAAAAAAAAAAGAAAAGAAAAAGAAACAACAACAGCAGCAGCACATTGAACCAAATATTAAAAAGTAAATTTGCGATCTCAAAACCTCATACGTCCATTGATTCGGTAAACGAGTGAGAGCACAATGGATATCAGAATTAAAAATGACTCTAGAGAGAGTCGACGAGAGAGAATTTTTATTTCATCTGAAGGTTAATCGAGGAAGAGAGAGTCCAGTTTCGCCGGCTCGAACTTGAAGATTCCGACTGACGATTTGGTGATCAAATGAAGAATCAGAGAGAATCTCTCCGCCGGCGAGACCAATAGTGAGATTACTGTGCTCTTCGCGGGAATTGTTCGCTCCTTCGTACTTCCGGGCGGGAAATGACTCTTTTGACTCACTACATTTTCTTTATTAGGCCAAATTGGAAGTGTTTTAATGGGCCGGCTAACAAAATGGGCAGTCAAAACGTAAAACAGGCTTCAGGCCCAATTAACTTTAGAGCCCAAAATGAGGAACAAAGTCGCCTCAGCAGGGGCTAATTCGTCATTTTCTTGGTGTTTCCATTCCGTCGCTTCGCTGCTATATATACCCTCATCTACAAAATCTAGGGTATAAAAAGCCCCAAATTTCTTCGCTCGCGAAAAGCTTTGGAGCTAACGTTAACCCAGTTAGAATCAAGAAACCAGAAGCATCACAAACTCACCACCAATCTGTAGCTTCAATTCCTTCCTTGTACTCTCTCTTTATTTTTTTTTACATTCCTTTTCGAATTGATCTCTTGCTTTAATTTCGAAGATTTTGCCAGCTTTCTCGAATTCTGATGCTATGTTCCAAAATTTTCTTTAGTTTTGTCGATTCCGGATGTGTGTTTTTGGACTGATTTTGATATCTTAGACGAAGAACTTACGTATTTAGCAGATCTTGTTTTCGAAGCAGAATGGCGACGTTTGAACTGTACCGCAGATCGACGATCGGAATGTGTTTGACTGAAACTTTGGACGAAATGGTTCAGAATGGTACTCTTAGTCCTGAGCTTGCTATTCAGGTTCTTGTCCAGTTCGATAAGGTACAGTCAGACCTGGTTTGGAAGCTGTGTTTATGTGTATATTTTTGGATTTGTGTTCAGAATTAGAAGGTCTTTTTTTATTTAATTTTTACCGCTTTTGGCTTTTGCAGTCCATGACTGAGGCTCTGGAATCACAGGTGAAAAGCAAGGTGTCTATCAAGGTATATTTGCCAATTGTCCTGCTTATGAATTCGACATATCTTTGAATGACAGATTTAAGTTGGTGGATAATGTCAAATTACGAACTTTTCATCAAAAAAATATTATAAACTTGAAATGTGTTTTCATTCATAAGAGGGATTGGTTGTTTTGCTTGCCTGTTCTGTTCTGCTGAAGTGCTCATCTTAGTAATCTGGAGCCAAATTGTTTCCGTCAGTAACACGTTTATACGTTGAATGCAAAGTAGAATATTTTCTCGTGATCTTTTGGGGTTGCTCCCAGTGCAATTTACAGCATGAAAACATTTGTATTTGTAAGTTAAAAGTTTCATTTATGGAACTTTTGATTTATACCAATAGATTAGGTTACTTGCCTCTTTCTGTCTCTGTTCTTTTTGTTGATACCTGAAATAGTTTCCAGTATTAGAATTTTTTTCGTAGATTTGGAATCTTGTGATAAAGTATCTGCCATTAGGGGCGTTGCTCCAGTTATTTCAGGTTTTACCATATGTTTTTATGTCAAACTGAAATTCCCTTATTCGAGCTTTCAAGTTTCTTTTTTTCCAAGTGCTGTTGGATTTTGTAAGTTCATTGTTCAGAGATTGTGTGTAAGAATTATGGTTTTTATTTGAGAGCAGTGATGAAATCACAATCACACAGCAAGGTTTAAGAATTTATTTCTCTTTTTTCTTTCATAAGACTAATCCGTTTGTTATTTCCTTCCTCATTTTACAAAGTGAATTTATTTCACAAGGCCCCCCTAACCCATACTCTTCAGTTGATATCTAAACCTCGTCGTCCTCCTGCTGTTTGTTTTGCAACAGGGACATTTGCACACCTATCGATTCTGCGACAACGTTTGGACCTTCATTTTGCAGGATGCAACATTTAAGAACGAGGATTCCCAAGAGAATGTTGGGAGAATTAAAATAGTAGCATGTGACTCGAAGTTACTCTCACAATGATGAGCTTTCAGACAAAATTTGCATAATTATTTGCTGATGGACAAGGGGAATTGTTGCGAGGAAGAAATAGCAATCCATGTCATTGTTTGAAAGTCGCAAAGATTCAAACGTGATTCTGTAAAGTCATCGATCTGAACAGCAGAAAGTTAGTTTCTCGCACATTGACGTTACATTTGACTGTAAATTGGCTTCTGAGGCTGATTCCATGACAATTATACGAACCTTTTAGTTTAATGATAATAAAACATGATGTATCTGTTCTAATATTATCACTTTCTAGTCTTAATTTGTACTACTATCTCTACCCTTTTCTCCATGAGGATTAAAGTTTCTACTTCTAATCGATATCATGAACAAGATTATACCTATTTTCAAGTAGTTGTGATCTCCTTTTCGCTTAATTTGGGAGACAATTACATTCTCCAAAAACGTCTTAAATCATTCATGTACATACCAAAAAACATGTCTTTTCAGTATACATCCTTTAAGTACCAGTAACCAAGTTCTTTTCATAAAACAGTTCTACATGAACATAATTTCAGCCAACAATTTGTCATCCAGAACCCTGAGGAATCATGTCAAGCTGTCAACATCTTGATGGAAAGTCAACAATTTCAAGAACAAAATACATTGAAAAAAAAGTTGGATAAAATATCTGGGATACTTGATTTGTCGCTTGTCACTAATAACCTTTGTTCCCGGAAAATAGTATACAACAAAAGAAAAAGGCAAAGATTATGAGAGAACGATGACTTTACATGTAGACCTGTCAGAACTGTTCCTGGACATTTGTTCAGTTTGATATCACACTGATCCTGATCGTACCAACCAACATGGACTTCTAATCCTTAATGAATCTTTAAGAATGAAGATGACACAATATAGTAATTTAATATTAACTTTAATTAGCAAGTAAAGAACCCTTTGATAATATAAATTTTACCCAAAAATAAGATTTTCATGTCGACACACACTTGTCCCGAAGCATTCCCATTTTCCTGATGCTCATCTGGACTTCAATGCCTGCCCTGCAGAAGGCCAAAAAAAATGTTTACTTACCTGTTCTAAATAGTTTAGATGACGACCTCTCCATTTAATCTTAATACCGACAAAGAATAAAGTTGAGAATGCACATTAAAATTGAAGAACTCGGTATCTAGTTAGTGTTGCAAAAGGAAAATATGTGTCAGAAACTGCAAAAGTTTCTTCACTGGATGGAACAATTATGAGAAAGAGCTCCGAACTAGAACTAACTTCTACCATGCATTCTCAGAAACAAAAGGAAAAAGAAAAGCAATAAATGAGTTCTCAATCAGATATCAAAGTCTCCTGTGACAGACCTTGCGCTTCTTATGTTTTCTCATTCCGCTGCTACTTCTACCAAAACCTGTCGGTAGCTCACGATCAGCACCTTCCATGGGCAAGGTTTTTATTTCGTCATAGAAGCTGTCAGTTATACCACGCATCCTATAAATAAAAATTAAGATTGTCAAGACTGGAATTAAGAAAACAGTCATCAGATTTAGTGTGATGCTAAACTGCTTTAACAGTCTGGTGATTTGATCAAAGACAGAAAAGAAGTCAAATTGAGAGTAGGTCATTGTACCCATATCTCGACTTCTTCAGGTATTTTTCTTTCTTTTTCTCCATCTTTGTAAGAGGTGCACGAGTGAAAAGCTCCTCTTCTCTTCGTTCACGTTCGTCCCTTTTTGCCACATATCTTGCAACTTCTTGATTTTCCATTCCAACAGATTCTTTGATCTGTATTTACCATGAAAAAAGAACTTTTAAGGACCTAACACGTTGGATATTTAGACAAACCCCATATAGTATGATAGTAGGTCTATAACAAACCTCCTCAGGCTTCCCAGCCATATCATCCATCATATCCCTAATATAATCACTTTGTCTAGCTCGTAGGAGCGTCTCTCTATCCTTTCTCAAGAAATTTCTTTCCTTCCTAGAAACCTTATCTTCTTCCATAGAAGTAGGGGCAAACTTTGGTGGACGATATATACCATCTCCATCCTATTTGAAAGTTCAATTCAGAAAACAAAAGCCATATATGAGTCTTTCACATAACAAGATTGAATGAAAAAGTTATTCAAACTTGATCCTCAACTAAATGCCTAACCTCAGTAGCCCCATCTGATTTACCGACAAGCATGTCAGGGTTTGGACGATATTTTAACCTATCATCCATAGCCTGAGGCGTAGCTGAATCCTTTTCAGCCACAAATGCATTCTCGTTTCCAACAACAGAAACTTTTGTGAGCTTCTGAATCTGGTACTCGAGCTTCTTATCAATAGGTCGAATCTGTATCAACCAAAAAGACAGGACTACTTAGAAGAAGTCTTATGCAGGTAAGCAAGTCTACAAATATCGAGGAAAAGAAACAAACCTTTTCTAGAAATAATCTTATCTCCACAAGACTCCTGACAACAGGATGGTCCTCAACTGAGAACCCCTTGGCTTTGCGGAGCAAATAGTATACAAGTGAAGAGCAATAGTTTAGAAGTAATAAATATTTGGCATCAAGATAGCTTATCCCATCTGATGTCGGGAGCTGGTTTGATTTTACCTGAAATACAAACGAGGGGAAGAGAAGGACGTCAAGGAAAGACATGGATGAAGCCATCAACAAAAAGGTATTTGTAGCTAAAAAATGATAAAATACTTCTGCCCAAATTCCGAGACAAGGGAGAGGAACAAAGACAATTTTTCATGTGGCTTTGCTTGTATTATTGACAAAGTGGTGGCTTATTATTGTCAGCCAGGGGTTTCCATGATGATTATTTATGGTCGAGATACCCAGCTTAGGTCATATAAAATAGTAGGTTAAAATTACTGATGTGGGAGTTCCTGATCTCAAAGGATCAGTCAATGAGGATATCCATGAAAAGGTGATATACAAGATCTACCAGCAGTTTTTAGGCATAAGGTGTAGTCTTGAAACAACATGATGTCTTGCTTGTTCAAAGACAACATATGCACACAATCGCTTAAAAGTGAACTGCAGTTTCTAAAATCAGATACTATAATTTAACTATAAAAAAAGAACATAGTAACACAAACATATAATCAGACTCGGTATATAATTTCCAATGAGAGAATAGCAGATTTTAGGCAAATAAATTGCCATCGTAAGACAAAAAAAACTTTTCGAATTTATTAAGACCTTGAGAGCTTCCAATACGGCCAACAATAACCCTCCTCACCATTTTGTAAAACTTGCAATTGATATAATAAACAAAAGATTGATAGGTAAAGTTGGTAATTAACACAATGTCAATTATAAATAACATAACAAACACTGCATAAATAGACATAATTATTAACTCATGGCATGTCAATATAACATGCCAAAGAGGGACTTTATTCTAGTGTACTAAGAAACGAGTATATGAAAAGACAATAAAATATTTCTTATTAGGTAAGAACATCACTTTGGAAACACTGCGATCTAGTAAATCAGAGGTTTATTACCATATTAAAGGAGTGAAAGTTTTGAATTAAAATGAGATAGTACAAAAAAATTTAATAGAAACCGATAGAAAAATGAAAAAATATACAAGGCATACACAAAAACAGCCTGACCAGAGAGCACCCCTAGAGATAGTAAAGTATGAAAAATCAACTTGATAGCTACTATTGAGAGATTGCACTTTACCCAAAATGTATATTAACAGTTATCCATATTTGTAAGTAAATTAAAACAACAAAATATCAATCTTTTGGTTTATAACTTTCATAACACTCGAAGATTAAATTGCATGCAAACTTCAGATAATAGAATCTCTCCAACGCCAACAAATATGAGCATGTGAAAATAAATATAGACTCTAATTTGATGTTTGTGGATATATTTCTTCCAGGGTCATTAGCACTGCCAGCATAATAACCTAGATCTCTTCCTTAATTGACATAGACATATCTAAAATTGAGGAGAAAAAAAAACACTATGATTTACATCAAAGAATGTTCTCTTCGATTTCTGGAACTAGAAGATATTGAAGATGTTCTAACCTTAGCAGTTAGAGCCTGTACTTTATTGGTGACTGTGTCCAATCCTTCCTTCATTTCCTTCAGCAATGCAGATAGTTGAGAAGCTTCTCTGGAAGTATTGATTGGTTATATACGAGTAAGATTAATGTAATCATGAAAAAAGGTCAACATAATTCATATGTCACCTCAAAAAATCCATTGCCAACTGGACCAAATTGGAGCAGTTATATAGCATTCAAAGTTTTTTTTACCAACATCATAACTTAAATTTACATCAGAAATTATTATCATATCATTACTATTACAAATTATTTTTTAAAAAAAAAAACTTACTTGTTCGATCTATCATCGGAACGCATGTTACCACTCTCGTCCATCTTAAGAACTTGCTAAATTTCCACACTGCACTCCGTTTGTTTAACCAGAGTACGTTAAAAGTAACACTGCTTGGCCTTCGAGCAACTCACGCTCCGCAAATAAGCAACCTAACACAATGGACCTTTTTCGTCAGAAACAAATTTCATTTAATAAAAAAAAAAAAGAAAAGTTCATGCTTAAGAAAGAATAACATTGACAAAACGAATCCAATATACAAACTGACATAACCACAGACTATAAGATGTAGAAACAATAACCGCCAATAACTCCCCTCAAGAACAAGATGGACTTCAATATTGAAGTTTCGAAGAATAGGGTATCCGCCGAAACTTGACAATATAGTAATGCCATCTCATATCATTGTATATCGAAGTAACAGTATAAATCACGAACAAACAGAGATACCAAAAGAAATTCAGAAACATAGATGAAAATTGTCGCCGCCGGTAAGAGTAATAATGATGAGCGAAAGAAGAGAGATGTTGAAAGCATAGAACCTGAGAGAGGGAGCCGCCGTCGCCGTCGCCGGCCGTGAGAGCAGTACGAGATTGCTGTGCTCTTCGCGGCAATCCTTGCTGGCTGTAATGGCCGCTCTAGGGTTTTTATTTTTCAAGTAAAGCTCTAGGATTTTCTACTCTGTCAGTATAAATTTACTTAAATATCCAGATGGTTAAAATGGTTAGTAGTCCTTAGCAAAGAGAGTTTTTTTTTAATATTTATTTATTTATTAATTTGGATAAAGAAAGAAGATTATTTCAAACTAAATATAAAATCATCTATAATTTCCAATACAATTGAAGTTTAAATATTTTTTGAAACTTCTAAGTTTATTTCATTGTAAAATTTTAGTCTTCAAAATTTCTTTAAAAGAATCAAACTTAATGTCATAATCTATGAAGGAATTGTCTCAAATAGATAATTTATATGGAGCGTGTGTTTTCCATAAGATAATGGAGACGTGCAAAGATTTATTCGCCCTAGAGATTGGCTTTTGAGTGCAAAGGCAAAAGGGAGCTTCACATAAATGTTTGGTATTTTGACGTTGACCCTTTGCCACAGTTGTAGGATGTTACAAAGTTTGGGTTGTTTGTCTATTAATACACTAATATTACACTTTGACAATTAAAAAAAAAAACTAAGTTAGAGAATTATCTTCCAAAATCTAACCTATTTACCTGGGCTGTGAGTTTGAATTCCTAGAAATCTTCATATATTTAACTATAATAATTATTTTAAGCGGAAGTAAAATAGAAAAGAACTTAACCAAGAAATATTACCTACATTTAGTTTTTTTATCTAAATGTATTTTATATTGTATTTGAGTTTAATTTATAACGTATATGAATCAGAGATAGTTTCCTAAAATTTTGAAATTTTTCGCTATATTTAAAAATACATACTTATATTATGTTGTTATTATTTTTTAATACAAAGAAAAGAAGAATTTCGATCTCTTGACAGTGGTAGACCGTGGTAAGACCAAGACATTTATCTTAAAAAATGAATAACCAACACATTTTGAATTTTTCGTCGACACCGATAAAATTGAAGAAAGTTTCTCAAATAAGGTTCCAATCTCGATTATTATTAAACTAAGAAAAAAGTCTGAAAAGTCGGTCGGTTAAGGATATTGGTCAAAGAGTTCAATCTCAATTATTCGCCGATTCTTTAAAATATTATTATACGGAGACGGAGATTCAACTTTTCTAGATCTTCTTTTATCTTCAACCTCACCGTTTTCTTCCTCAAGTTGGGTATACTGATTTTTCAGATACTGAAATCTGAAAACCAAAGTAGCTGTTCTTCAGACTTTGAGCTTCAATGGAAAACGACGGCGTTTTGCACGTGGTGGTATTCCCATGGCTGGCCTTGGGCCATCTCATTCCTTTTGCTCGACTGGCCACTTGCTTGGCCCATAAGGGCCTCACAGTTTCCTTCGTATCAACCCCAAGAAACCTCAGTAGAATTCCCAAAATACCCCCACACCTCTCCTCCGCCGTCAACCTCGTCGCCGTTCCTCTGCCGCACGTCGACGGTCTTCCCGACGGCGCCGAGGCTTCCTCCGACGTGCCGTACAACAAGCAGCAGCTACTGAAGAAGGCATTCGACTCTCTCGAGTCTCCCTTGGCCGCTTTGCTTCGAGATCTCAATCCCGATTGGATCATCTACGATTACGCCTCTCACTGGCTTCCGCCGCTCGCCGCGGAGCTCTGTGTATCGTGTGCTTTCTTCAGCCTCTTCACCGCCGCGTTTCTTGCTTTTATTGGCCCGCCGTCGGTCCTGATTGGATGCGGAGGTTCCCGGTCAACTGTCGAGGACTTCACGGAGGTTCCGGAATGGATGCCTCCTGGATCGAACATCGCATTCCGGTACCACGAGATCAAAAAATCCCTAGATGGAGCAACCGGCAACGAATCGGGAACGCCCGATACAATTCGATTCGGCACCGCGATTGAGGAGAGCGTCGCTGTGGCTATAAGAAGCTCCCCGGAACTGGAGCCGGAATTGTTCGATTTGCTCGCAAGGCTTTACAAGAAGCCAGTTATTCCGGTAGGATTTCTGCCTCCATTAATGGAAGATACGGAGGAATTAAGCGGCGATATCAGGGAATGGCTGGACAAACAGAGCTCGAACTCGGTTCTCTACGTTGCATTCGGGACCGAGGCGACACTGAGTCAAGATGACGTCACTGAGTTAGCCTTCGGACTGGAACAATCAGGGATTCCATTTCTGTGGATACTGAGAACCTCACATCGGAGCGAGTCAGGAATGTTACCGGCCGGGTTCAAGGAGCGAGTCGGAGGGCGAGGAATGGTTCACGAGGGATGGGTACCGCAGGTGAAGATACTGAGTCACGACTCGGTCGGCGGGTGTTTGAGCCACTGTGGATGGAACTCGATCATCGAGGGGCTGGGATTCGGGCGAGTAATGATTCTGTTTCCGGTAGTGAACGATCAGGGATTGAACGCGAGATTGTTGGAGGAGAAGAAAGTGGGAATTGAGATAGAGAGGAATGAGAGAGATGGATCGTTCAGGCGCGAATCGGTGGCGGAATCGGTGAGGTCGGCCATGGCGGCAAGTTCAGGGGAGTTGTTGAGAGAGAAGGCCATGGAAATGAAGGGGTTGTTTGGAGACGAAGATAAGAACGTGCGTCAACTGGACGAGTTTGTGCAATTTCTTCGGGCAAATAGGAATAAGTAGATTTTTTATTTTTTATTTTCCTTTTTCTACTGTTTAAAGTTTTACCTAAATTACATTACAAACGAGTGCTATTGAATTTAATTATATCATCTATCACTTTTTTTTTCTTTCTATTTTTTCTAGGATGAAGCTACCGTCTAACATTTAAGTTCATGTAATCCTTCAAACTCGTGACTTTTATCGTATATGTTGTTATTTTAAAAATTTTCTTGTTCGTTCTCGTTTTATTCTGTCTCCATGGATTAGGCCTTCAAGAGTTTATCTTACTTTTTTCCTCCCAAATCGCCTCCATCTCTTTTAAGATTTCATTTCTCAAGTCCAGAAAAAATCAAATCTATATTCATCTCTTATTGGGTTAGAAATATTGCAAGCTACTGTGATAAATTCCTTGATTTCCCAAAAATCACCCTACAAACAAGTACTATCAATGAAATTACTGCACATTGGCCTCGTTAAATTGGACATTATCATAGCCCATTTTCCATATTTTCGGCAAGCAGTATGTCCCCGATAACATCTCACTTTCAATCACTGTATAGAGATAAAGTTCATAAATTACTTTATACTGGCAACATAGCTTAATTAATTAGTTAAGACATATATTCGATCAAAAGGTCAAAGATTTGAATTTTCACCCCACAACTTGAACTCAAACAAAAAAATCTCATAGGAATGACCTCTTATAAGTAAAAATGTCAGAAAATGAAAGGAAAGGAGAAAGAAAGAAATCAAGAGTCTTATCAGAATGTGTAAGGAAAACTTAGAACTTCGAACTGCAGGCAGATACAACTTATCTAATCTCGAGGAAGTTTTTCTCGATCATTAGCACAATATCGAGCAGCTAATCTAAGAATGCTAAATCAATGGGACAAGTAAAATATACAAATTAATATGAACAAGTTAAGTTAAATAAGAGCTGAAGCCTGAAGCTAAAAAGGGGAAGAACTTCAACCTATTGAAAAGATGTTATCTTCACTTGCTCTGAGTTAGAGAAGGGGCAGTGAAGATGATATTCATGAAGTTTGAGGCCTTAAACAGTAAAGGTAAACCTGAGGTGCAGCCAACTAATTATGGACATCTTGTCTACCAACTATATACAAGTTTCTGCTCCACTGCCTACATTCATTTCGCCAAAATGAAGATAATCAGATTTGTATAAGAGATCAAGTAGAATCTCATGGTGTAGAGAGAAAAAAAATGCCTTGGGATTTTCTTGAGATCCCATGTCGTATTTGAAGCAATATGTGCTAGGATATGTTAGGCTGTTCGAGCTATCGGCATGTACATCCTTCCATATCCTCAGAAATGGAGTACCCCAAAAATTTGAAAGAGTAGATATCTCCATGGTCTGGGCTTTCCAATTGATATGACTTTGATAAGTCTGGGCTACCGCAAAATGTTCTGCAGAATTTACATATACATAATGGACGAACAAGATTACAGGTATATTTTTTTGTAAATTGAAACATTTGTTCATCATAAAATGTCACAGATGCAATATTGGAGGATGGATGATTATTAAACCGACCTTTAAAAATTTTAATTTCCTTGCAAATAAACAAAATTATAGAGTGCAGAAACGTGATTATGGCAAATATTTTTTAGCAAAGCAAATGAAACTATTTCCAATAGCAATATCGACAATTTTAGAACACATACCTGACACGATAATGCAGTATGTCGGAATTCCACAACTCTTGAGAGAGAGTCCTATCCCACAGCAGAAGCTTTAGATTTTGCATTTCGAGGAATGCTAATTTTTCGTAGCTGAGGATTTTGAATGGAATATACAAGAAGACTTCCATCTTTTGTTCCAGCAAGAAAACATTCCTCAGCCGTAACTGTTAAAGATACGATTACTTTTCCAATTCCGTTGTACCTAGTTATAACCTCGAGCGAGTTCATGGAGCGGACAACAATCTGCCCATGATCACCAGCGCAGACCAAAAACTCGCCGCATTGACTTAATTCAACACAGTTGAGGCGGCCATTGGATTCAGAAGCAGCCAAATGTTTACCATTGATAGAATAGAGGTGCAAACTTAGATCATCATCTGCGTAAAACACAACTCTGCCATGCCGAGAAGCTACGAGCTTCGACAATCCACAACCAGATGGATGATGCAAAGATCGTATGTATCTTCCCTCGCGAAGAGTATGAAAAATGCAAGTCCCATCTTTGGATCCACTGATAACTATGTCTAGCTCAACACTAACATATAAACACGTAATTATGTCGTCATGCCCACAGAGAACATGGAATGGACTTTCTGCAATGACATAGTCTTTTCGAAGTGGCTCCAATTGTGTGCTGCGTACTCTTTTTTCAGCGATCCAACCACGGAGAACTTTCCACACCATAACCGTAGTGTCGTAACTTCCTGTGGCAAGAATGCTTCCATCTGATGTCACTGCAATCCACATACCAAACATAAGCTCACTTTCACAATCATAGGCCATATAATAGACCCAACCGAGGCTTAATTCTCTTTCTTAAATCTAACCCTAAATATGCCCACTTCAAATCTCTCTCACCATCCTATTTATAATTACCTTTTACCTCCAAAAAGAACTAAATCTTAAGACTAGTCTCCATCTATAGCAATGTTTAGAGAAGGATCTCAAAAACAAACCCGTACGACATCATACAACTAAAATATACAATGGAGGTACCTGCTGCACAGCTAACCACATCATTATGTTGCCGGATGCTCTGCATCAACCTGCCATCAGTTATAGAAATAATATGAAAGCTATTATCCCAATTCCCACAAGAAACCAGAAAATTCTCAGAAGGTGTTTGCATGGTAGCAAAGCATTGTCCTCCAAGTTCAAAATTTTCAGCTAGAGGGCTCCCAATTTTACGAGGAGGAAGAATATCTGAACCCACTCCAAAAAAAGGTTCCTGCAAAATGTTAATAGGTTTTGTGGGTTACAACAAAATCAACCATACAGATAACATAAGCATTATCGACCTTAATAGATAATTGAGAACAACCTGAGACCCAGAGAATGTAAAGTTTCCACCGTACTGTAACTGGGTGGTCAACCACATCTTAACGGTTAGAACTAGCCCCTGGCTCACAAGGACAATATGTGTGTCTAACATACTGATGTGCAATATGGCTGATGGAGGAGGAGTGGAACACGAAATGATGGACGTTAAGTTAATTGAACCAGGAGCAAAACATAAGGGGTGTGCAATTGGTATCGGTGGCCCTCTTCTTGGGTGTCTTTTACGAAAAATCTGAATTGGTGTTTGGCCAAAGTTTGCAATTTGATCTTCAATGGCTGATCTTTGCAAATCATCTTCCATAGTGTCAAGGTCAACAGCACCTTCATATGTCAGATAATAAAAGACGTTTGCATTCTGCAATACATTATATTTAATTATGACAGGTTATGGGAAAATGTCTCAACGAGAGGTTTTAGCTTAATTTTATGAGAATACCTCCACTGCTGGTTTTCCACGCTGCTTGTAACCAAACACCAGATCTATCCAGTGATGAAGATTCGAACTAACGTACTCACTTTCGAGTGCTTCCCTGTTTTTACTTATAAATACTTCAGGTGACCCCTGCAAAAAAGAATGGAGTGGAGTTTTCTATAGAGAACAAATTCAAATTGGAAGAAAACACAAAACTATGAACACACACAAAATATAAAGCAACCAAGTATGGATGTCAGTAGCAAGTACCAAGAGGCAACCGGCAACCGGCAACCGGCAACCTATCCAATTTGTTATTTTGGAATGAACTTTTCTTGTACCTGAGCTATACGAGATGTGGAGCGGGGGAACTAACTAGAGAAAACCAATCAGTTTTAAGTTGGATTGTTCACTCTGTTGCTTTTACATGCCAGGCTCACTGTTAGAAAGAACTTTACTAACAGCGCAAACTAGCATGAAGATGCAAAAGCAACAGATCAAGTGAGTATTTTCACTTTACAACTCAGAAAATATGTAAAGATCTATATTGACAGACAATGAACAATTACAGCAAGAAAGATTCTATGTTCAAAATCATGAGAAAGTTACAAACCTTGGCCCAAGGAGGGAGGACTACATCACCTATGGGTTCACCATCTTGTTTAACTCCCAAGTGATAATAATTTGAATTGCTGAGAAACTCTGGCATGTAAAAGAACTCAGGTATCAATTCCTTCACATCACTTGTATTGGATAAGCAATTTCGATATGTCCCCTCAATGCTTTGAAAAAGACGATCTGCATGATCAAATTTACCACCCTGACCAAAAGCATAAGTGAATATTTATTTGTTAAAAAAAAAGAATAAAATAGAAAATAATTGAATGACTCCACACCACTCTAGCAATACTTTTATTTCAAAATTCAATTTCATGATTTAAACTGAGTCCACTAGAACCCGACCACACTGCTTGTTTTTTTTCCTCCCTAATAACCCGAATCGATAGCCTTTTAGCTTTTTACCCCTATAATCGGGGCACCTGCACGCACCTCAAGGCTCAAACTCAAGAGACATCAGGGTTTCTGGTATTAAAGATTTGAACACAAGACCTCATGATGGGTGATACCACAAGAACCCATGCCCTTGCCAATAGGGATTCCCCACACTGCTTTTAAATTGTGAAAACAAAGAGGAGTAAGTTTATAGTCAGGACAGCATGTCCTGATCTTGGTCACAAAATCTAACTATATCACTTCAAAAATGAAAATGCATAATCCAAAAATTTAAGTTTGTTTCCTCTGAAGTCCAAATGCTCAGTAATTGGATCTTAACTTTAACTTTTCTCCATGTTTTTTTAGACCTGAGGAATACCAACTAACAATATTCAGTATATTTAGAGAAACAACAAAACAAAACAAAGAAAAAAGGAAATAGCTCCTCGTCCTCCTTGCCTATCATTCACGTACTAAAGTTTCCTTCTTCAAAAACAAGCTAGTTCTAAAAAATCTTTTATTTCATCCAAAGAATCCCCAGATAGATATCCATTCAAATTAGTGTCGAGAATAAAGTTGCTTGCTAAAATCAGAGTTGTGACACAGGTTTGCACTGAAATTGCCATTTAGAAATATAACATATTACGCATCAGGAAATGTTCAAGAGGAGCATAACATGAATAACTCTTACTTGCAAATTCCGGTGAAGAGAAGTAAATGGCTCCAATCGTAGAAGGTAGTACAG
>NW_019104488.1:2366312-2381486 GCF_001995035.1 Momordica charantia
ACCCCACTTAATCTCCACTGGGAAGGTCCACCCACGGCTAGCTCCACAATGAAGATTTTAACTATTAAATTTTTACCCTCCGGCTTTGCTTTGCTTTGGAACTTAGCTCCAAAGAAATAGAAGATTGAGGGGTGCATAGATCTCTTCGAGACTTCTACTTTTCAGAAGAGAGTTGCCTCGTAACCTTCACAAGGAGTCCAGTTCCTAAATGCTTTTGTAATCATGATTTATGCTAATTACAGAGCTTTTAGAATAAGCTCCAAGAAACACGGGAGAATTTCTTATCTCTCCCTTTTTTAATATAAGTGAACTCGAGTCCTTCAAAAAAAGTAAGAAATTTTAAATCAAATAATATCACGTCAATACACGACTAAGAATATTTTATATAAAATAATCTCTTTAGAGGAAGCTTGAGAGAAGAGGTCAGTGCCCCTAAAATACAGCCGTAAAACCGATAGTCTGTTCTAACTTCATCAATATCCTTTTATTTGTCTTAAAATGTTCTTCTATTCTTCTCGGTTCTCCAAGTAATGGCCAAACATAAAGCTAAACTTAAGTAATTCCAAGATATCATTTTTCTTTATCCTCACATTACCCCACATCCCAACAAGAGAAAATATGCTTCCCTAGAAAAATCCAGAATACATCAAAATGAAAAGGAAGCCTACAGCATAGCTTATAAGCAAAACCACGGAAATGGTAGAGATGAATAGTTTATTCACAAGCAGCGTAGTAATAAATACACCAATATGGTAAGAGAGAACATAATCGACTTCCCTTTCGAAAAAATACAAGTAATAAGTTTCAATCTTTCCAAATGATACATGCAATAAAACAATTCTAACCAATCAAAGAAGCTACAGCATAAAAATTTCCATCTCTCACATACTCAAAGATAATTTCATTTTCAGTTTGAATACCATGGAAACAGTGCTACTTCATCTCAAGAATATCAATATTCATCTCCAAAGTCTTTAGAACTTCCAATTGAAGATCTTTGTGAGGAATACTTTGAGGAAGACTTTCAGATTCTTTTTAATGACCAAAAAGAAGGTAAGAAGTCAGAAATTCCAAAGCAGACATTCCGCCCTCCTTATTTTGAAGAAATGGGATCACCCTTGTACTGATTAGCATGGTTCTTCAAATATCAAGGTGTTAGAGAAGCTGAAAGGTTTACAATTAAGTTTTTGATTTTATGTGCAGCAACGCAGTTGGGTTCCTCATTTTTGCTTGGTTGGAATTTGTTTTTTTCTGGTTTCAAGAGGCTTTTGTGGGTCTTGCCAGGGTTTCTCTCACGGCAGCTTCATATTCTTTGTCTGGCTGTTTTTTATCGGACTTTTGCCAGCCTTCTTTTCCTTGCAGCAGGGAGCTTTTTCTCCCTAGTTTGGCTGATTTTTAAGCTTTTTTCAGCTTTCAAGGAGCGTCTTTATTGCCCTTTGGTTTTTGAACAGTGCTTCTTGGTATTTATCTTGGTTAGAAGGAGTTTCTATGGAAGGGCCTCTTCTTATTCCTTGGCTTTTCATCCTTTGTGGTGGTTCTCAGTCTTTCTGCAATAATATTGAACCTCGAAGAGTTTCTTATATAAGTTTTCCTCATTTTTTAGGAGCTTATTTTAGGCTGTTTGAGTTTTTGAAGAGTCCCTTTGGTCTTCCTTTTCATGGTGTTTTTATGGCTTCTCCTCCATTTGTTTCAAAGGATGGTATAGTTCTTAGGGAAGAATTAATCAGCTTTCGGGTTGAAAAGCGATGCAGTTTTCTGGGAAATTTTGAAGATTCTAAAGTTGGTGTAGAAGATTCTCCTCCTTCGGATCCCTCTTCATTTTTTAAGTCCCTTGGTGTTTCAAGATTTGTTTTTTGATTTGTATTTGGGTCTCTTATGTTTTCTGTTTTTACTATTTTCTTCTTTAACTCCTTGGAGTTTTTATTTTGAACAATTTTGTTCTTTTTCATTCTTCAATGAAAAGTTGTTAAAAAAAAAGATTTGTTTTTTGATGGTCTTCAGTTGCTCTGGGTGGTCCTTGGCTGATTTTTGCTGCTCCTCATTGTTGTTTTTATCTTTCTTGTTCATTTTGGTTGTATTTTCCTTTCCTTCTCTAGTGTTCCCTATTTTCTTTTTCTATCCCTTTGGGTGATTGTATCCTTTGAGCATCTTGTTCCTTTTCATTAATTAACGAGAAGTTGTATCTTATTTAAAAATATATATATCGATATTTTAGTTATTATTTTAGTTATTATAGTATCATCTCAGTCCAGATACCACACAAGCACAAGCAAACACATGGATCAGTATACACAAAAATAACTTACAGCAGCAGTAACACGTTCCTTCTGAATCAGGTTGTGAATGTATCCAGTTTCTTTAAGAAAGGCGCTAGTATCCAAGGAATCATCTGTGCTTATTATACTGGTAGCAAGTATTGATTTGCAACAGCTTACAGTTTCTCGAATCAAATGTGATATGACATGAATGCGAACATCATTATTTAACAGTCTGAACTGTGACCTAACAGCCAGCAAAGACCTGGGCACAACATTAATTTTAATTAGCTTCACAAGCATAAGAAACATCCCATATAGGATGGCTCCATGAGCCATACACCATAATAAAGAGAGAGAAGCATTACCAGATGAACAGCAGCAACCTATTTTTGTTTTGTTCATCATCAGTAGCCAAAACAGAAGGTAAAAGTGAAATGACCTGCTGCACACATCGTGATGCTTTTTCTAGAGGAGACTTGCAAATGTATAGTATTACAAGTCGAAGAATAATTCTTGGGAACTTCTCCCCACGCAAAAGCATGGCCTTATCAACATTTTTGTTTGGTTTTCCTCCCAATGCACTGCCTATGCCTCCTGATACAACAACTGCAGCCATCTCTGCAGCAGGAATGTTGAGTGACTCAACTAATCCACGGGCTCTTTGGCCCAATGTAGGACCTGCTGGTGTTGATTTCGGCAATGTTTTGTTTGGTCCCTTGCCATTTATCGCACTAATAATAATCCATACTTTATCGTAAAGATACCACCACTTCTCATCCATCTTGTCATCTTTAACTTCCATTTGATGCTGTGAATGTCTAAACATGATATAAAGCAACGACAGTATTATTGGATATAACAAGGCACTTCCATAAAATAAAACGTAAGAAAGATGAATGCATGGGTATATCAAAATTCAACAGGAAAGAAAAAATTAAGCATTATTTCTTAAAGGTCCATGAGACTTTTTGTTCGTAGTTATCTTTATCATTTTGTTCGTAGTTAGTTTGATTCTATTATTGGCTGTTGATATCACTCTTATTTTGATTTTATTGCTCCTTGTCGAGCCTATTTTTCATCCCTTCTTTTTTCTCTCACCCCTACGGGAGTTTGTATCCTTGAACTTTTTATCATTTTTATATATCAATGAAAAGTTGTTTCTTGTTCAAAAAATTTCTTAAAGGTCCATAAGTATTAGATGAAGAATGTCTTGACTATTTTTTTTCTAATAATATACTAACTTTTTATTGATAGATTAAAAGGAACAAAAATGATTAAGGATACAAACTCAGGAGTGAAAGCGAGAATAAAGAAACAAAGAAACTAATAAGAAATAAAACATCCCAAAATTAACAAATAATACTAGAAGAATAATTCACAAATAAATGTCTCGACTATGTAACACAAAACAGAGCTTCTGATAGTGTTGAAGTTGATATTTAAGTATTGGGTAGAAAGTTCTTCGACAATATCTTCCTGCAAGCAACATACTGGGCAGAAACTGTGATGTTTACAAACTGTTAGAGTATATAGATTAGTATATTTTATATTCTTGTATTAATATTAATTTGTCATTTACCTTCTTCTTATAGGATTAGGTCAACCTTGTATATTTGTCTATATATATAGACTTTAATAATGAGAATATAGAATATTGGATTCTCTCCCACCTTAGTCTCTACACAAACCAAAAAGTTTGGATATGCAAGAAGATACCATTCCTTACGAGAGTGAAAAAAATATGAATATACATACATAGAAGACCCGAAAATCAAATTGATTTAAACCAAAGCAGACAAAAGAGAATTTATTAGGTCCAAAGCTGCAGTTATTTGATTCATTTCAGTTTAATTCTTCAGTTGGCTAAAAAATAGCTGAACTGAACCAAATCAAACAACTTCCATAGTATAACAACCTTCAACCTTAAACTGAGTGTTTGAAGTACTTCCAAAAAGTAGAGTTTTGGTGTCCATCAAAAGATTCTAGCTTCCTCCGTGGTTTCAACACTATCTAAAATTATTCTTGATCTGCTAAGCTTCTAGGTTGCATATTCTCTTCAGTGCCAATAACAAGGTTGCAATTTTGAAAAGTTAGTGCTCTAAAGTTTTCTGCTACTTCCAAAAGTCCTCCTTGAGTGTACAAGTTTAATAATTATTGAGACTAAATCTACTCCCACCAACCATGATGTTAAGTTTTCCAGATAGGAAGGAGGATTTCTTACGTTTGTTATGTATTACTTCAAAGAAGTCATAGACCACACCCTCAATCAAAATACAAATAAAATTCCAATATCAGCACCCCATATATAAGCCCTGGAGTCCAACGCAGACAGAAAGGAGGGGCGGAGAAGGGGGGAAGAGATAGAAGTACCTTGTCGTCCAGTCATCAGATTCTCCTCGCAAAACATCATGTAAGGCAGAAATGTAAAGCTCCAGTTCCACGGAATCCAGAGATATATCAAAGATGGTCGCTAGAATCTGCATGGACCATGAATAAAACCAGAAGTAGTAAACTGAAGCTCAAAATCACTATATAAACAGAAAAGTAACCCAGAAAATTTGATCATCAGTGGACTGGAATAGGATTCTCCATGAATAACATATGTCTTCAAAGAAGAACTAGAAACCCAAATTTAGTGAAATTTTATTTAATTTAAAAAGGGAGATAATAAACTTTAGACAAACAAAATTTTAATATTTTAGATGATGAATTGTCATTACTAGATGAACATCATAAATTTAGTGAAGTTAAAGGCATGTGATTTTTCCCAAAAAGTTTCAACGTCAACTTAAATAACTCAATTAATAACTCCATTGAAACATTTCAAACTGTTTTCTCGAGCATGCTTTTTATGAAAAGTTGATGAAGTAGTTTTAATTATTTTCAAGTATGGTTTGATATTTGAATCACTCTTGGGAGCTGCCACAAAATTTCAAGACCTCGCAAAAAGATGAAGGAAATGATGGAAATTAAGCTTTGTCTCATAGAAATCATGGAAGATGTTTGCAAGAAAAACTCTCCTGAAACCAACAGCAGTTGAAATTTTTTATACAAATGAAAAATTTAGAATAAATTTAGTATTATCGAACTTTAATCAGCTACTACTGGCCATTGCTTCTATCATTAGTATAATCTCAGTGAGAAGCAACGTGCTATTGAATTGAAACTAAATCTAGCAGGCTAAAAACATTTAAGGTGTGCAGATTGACCACCATTTTACAAAAACCAAAAATATTTCAGGTGTGAAAATTGCGTATATAATTAGATTATATCAATTACTTCCTAAAATGCATTCTGATGAGGAAATTTCAAGTGTTGAGTTTTCAAGTGATGGGCACGTTTTAGAAAGGTGACAAAGAGTACAGGAAAATTGTTGAAAAAAAATAACAAATGCGTGAATAGAAATACTGTATTGTAAAAGAATCTCAGAGAAGCGAACTACCGGCAACTGATGGTCAATTTCAGCTATAAGCATATTGTCAATAAGCTTTAGAAGGTATAATGTATTATCTCGACATGGCTGTGTAAGAAATATATTCTCCCCAGATGATAAATCCACTAGCATCTGAATCAGGTCCTCATACATATCACGAAGTAAATACTTAAAGGAGACTTGGCCCTGGGAGGATATATCATGAAAAACAATAAGTTATAAACTACAGTTTCTGAAACATATGGGAGAGCAACAAATTATGATAATAGTATAATACGAGAAAATACTCCATATGGTACATTAAAAAATATCTTGTACATCATTAGATTCGTTTTAGTCATATTTTAGATACCTCTATCCAGTAGTTTGTTACTCAACTTTTTACATCTTTTACTTCAAACAGCGATAGATAAATTTAACTAAAGATAATTCCTTATCTTCTAGAATTAAAATATCTAGGTTTGTGGGGAATATCGTCATTTTCAGATAGAAACTCGATTCTATTATTGATATGCTGAGAAAAAATTACAGGCCCAAGAGAGAATTCGAGAGCTTCCTATTCTCTCCACACTATTACTTACCAAAACAAGCAAAAAGATACTCCGTCCCCTCTTTCCTAGAGAATTCGAGAGCTTCCTATTCTCTCCACACTATTACTTAACAAAACAAGAAAAAAGATACCCCGTCCCCTCTTTACTAGCCGAGATATACCCTACGCTAGTAATACCATATTTGCTCATCTAACTAACTTGAGCCCCACCGCTCTAACATAAAGCCTCACATCCCCTTACATCAACTGCTCTCCACCTCGTCCCCTCTTTCTAGAGTATACCATTCTAATGGGGCTTATCATTATCTTTCCCAAAGAAAAACCTTGCGAAAATCTTGAAACTGTGCTTTAATAGTTTCAATGGATTCCCAAGTTGCTTCTAGCAGTGTTCCATCTTCCCAATAAACTAAAACTTCCGATTGAGCAGACTCCCAAAATTTCAAAATTTCAGATACACCCATTTGCCAACTGTCAACTTCACTTCACGGCACTTCGCATTGGCTTGGTCCCTCGCACATTGTTGGGCAGCTAGCAAGCGTGTCTTTAGAATTTTGATCATTATCCCAATCCTTTAGTTACTGATCAATAGCAGAAATATGAGACTCGTTCGCAATAGTACATTTCCAAACAGTTGGCTTGCTGATAAATAGTACATTTCCAAACAAAAACAAGAACACATTTCACAATAGTACATTTCCAAATACTTGGCTTGCTGACAAATAGTACATTTCCAAACAAAAACGCGAACACATTTCGCATTCCCTTCCAATACACTTCACTGCTCAACCTCTGAAGTGTCTTTAAAAACTCCCATGGCCACCGATTGGAAAACAATGGAACTCCTGAAGAAGTAAAGGAATAGAAAGGGATTCAAGTGAAAGGACCAACCTACCTCTGTAATATGGATTCCCTTTTTTAAGTGTGTAGCCCTTAGAGACCTCCCTGCCCTCAAATCCTAAACAAGTTTAGACAACTTTTCATCCCCATGGATGTCATTATCCATTGAAAAACCTTTGAATTCCCCCATTACAGGTTGTTGAGATAAGGCGTCGTTGCCTTTGATGCAATCTTGCACAAGGATTTTGATAATAATTCAATAGCTTCTCATTAATGAGATTGAACCTATTTATAGAGGTTTCAATTTAAGTAAACCAAGGACAACAAGAGTTATTGTGCAGTAAATGTAAATCCAACTTAAACAAAAGCTACAGCTAGGCTATGTGAAAGATAAATGCTATTTAACAGCCAACTAATTACATCAGCCTTCTTTTCCAGTCTCAGTTGTATTTAATATCAAATCGTATCCCAACAATTTGGTTATCCAACATTGACATTCCCTCGGGTTAACCCTCTAATCCAGTAGAAATTTCAATGCCTTTTGATCTTTACGCACCGTGAACCTTCGACCCAATAAATAAAGTTGCCATTACCACGGCTATCAATTCATGCTCAGAACAGGGTTGAAATATGCAAGAGGACACTAAACTTGCATTACTACCATACCCAATCCTACTCCCAAAGCATCTAATTCAATTACAAACTTCTTGGAAAATTCGGCAATCCCAAAACAGAAACAAACTCATCTCATGCTTAAAAGCGTCAAACGCACCCTCTACCTCAACCAACCACACAAAGTTATCTTTCTGAAGAGCTTGAGTAAGAGGAAAGGCTAACATACCATAATTTTCCAAGAATTTTCAGTTATACCAAGTGAGGCCCAATAACCCACGTAGTTCCTTAAGATTGGTTGGGTGAGCCAATTAACATTAATGTAATCTTTGTGGGATCCATTGCTACTCCTTTTCCCGAAACAATATGACCCAAATATTCAATCTGCGGTAGTCCAAACTGACACTTGTTTGGATTGGCGACCAGTTGATTTTCAGCTAACGCTCCCAAAACCGCACACAAATGTCCATAATGATCCTGAATGGATATGTTGTAGACCAAAATATAATTTCAAAAAAAAAAAAACAATCGTAATGGCCGTCGTAGGTTTTGAACTTACGTAGGAATGGCCGAAGAATATCATTCATCACAGATTGGAAGGTTGAAGGAGCGTTACGAAGTCTGAAAGGAATTAAAGGGAATTGTTAAAAATTCGTAATGGCCGTCATGAGTTTTTGATGCTGTTTTAAGTTTTTATTAGTTGGGCATACCCAAATTTAGTTATATCTTGATTTGAGATCAATCTCAGAGAAAATTGTTGCCCCAAATAATTCCTCCACCACAAAAATCTGAAATTGTTCTCGAACAGTCACCCTATTCAAGGCACGATGGTCCATGCAGAAACGTCAACTACCATCTTTCTTATGAAAAAACGCCAACTACCATCTTTCTTTTTTTATCAACAAAATAAAGCTGGAAAATGTGCTCGTGCTAGGCTGTAACCCAGCTAAAAACATTTCTTGCATCAACCTTTCAATCTCATCCTTCTTAAACCATGGGTTTCAATGGGACAGACATTAACTGGTCTATGGGCAACAGCTCAATAGCATGGTCCTTCACTCAAGCGAGAGGCAACCTATCGATCAGTTTAAAAAAAACATTCGCAAGTTCTTCTAATACTTCCTACAATTCACCTTGGCTATCGAAGTTGTGGGCCTTCTGCCCTTCTTAATCACCCCTCAATCACACCCCATATTCATTAAGGCACACATAATAGCTTGGATCCTTTTCATGACTATTCTCACAATCGCCCAATTCAAACTCCATCATAAGGCAGCTCCACTCGATATTCACAGCCCCTAACGTCAACAACCATTGGACTCCTAGAATCATGTCAACCTTGCGCAAGGGAATCGGCAAAAAACTCTTGAATTATCGTCAACTCCAAAAAGGTCAACACCACATCCTTGCATATTCCGATCCCCTTACTGCATCCCCAATGCCCAAGATTATATCATACTCCGACGTTTCACTCCTGAGTAATTTCAACTCTTTTACCAATTCCACCGAGATAAAATTGTTCTTCTCTCCAATGTCATTCAAGACTATAACTTCTTTTTTTGCAATTACCCCTTTCACCTTGGGCGTCTTGGTCTTGGGCAATGCCAATGCCCAATCCCATAAATGAATTCAACGTCTTTCCCTTCCTTCTATGTCTCGTCGCCCACGGCCTCAACAGCATCTTCAAACTCCTCAGTAAACATCTCGGATTCTTGTATCACTAGACTTGCAGCTTTTTCTTCTTACATCTGTGCCCAAAAGTACACTTTTTAGGGCGAGCCCGTGTGGTTATGGGGGCCCACGTGCTCTAATCCTCTGAGCTACAGGCCCCACCCCGTCTCCACTGGATCTGTTCCCGGGGGTACCCCGGTCAATCGTGCTTGTCAGCCTTCATCACCGCAGGGCGACCCGACTGAACAAATGCGGTGACGCAGGCCCCCGTCAATTCCTTTGAGTTTCGGTCTTGCGACCATACTCCCCAGGCGGAGTGTGAGTTGGGACAGCCTTTTTTTTTATTTGTTTAAATTAATCCATTCTCTTTCAATTCGCAGTTCGCTATCTGATAACCTTCCAAAGAAGTCATTTGTTGTACTGGCATCCACTTACCAGCTATCTCACCTACCTTTGACACATTAGTGCGGCTAGGGCTTAAAGTTACAGTTTGTGCGGACCCATTTGAATTTCCACCTAATTTCCTCTACTCGTAGACCTGACTGGACCCACTTCTAGAACTAGGCCATATGACCCAAACTAGCTCATATTTATCCCCTACCAGTTGGGCCATTTCCATCATTTCCTAGAGCCCATTAGATTTCACACTCACACTTCTTTCCTTAATCCATCGTTAAGCCCATTAATGAAAAGACCCTCCAACATGAATTCTAGCACCCCATCCACTAGTCGATCATATTCCTAAAAGCTCCATCAATAATCCATCCATCATTGTCATCGAACAGCCATGAACTTCTCACATTGTACCCTCTAATGTTGGCTGAAACCTCTACAACAACAGCAATTGGAATTCTTCCCAAGTCTGAATTGGTCGTCATTTCTCCTCCCACTAATGCCAAGCTAAGGCCTCCCCATCTACACACAGTACCGCAGCCTTGAGTTTCTCTTTATCTATAAGCCGATTGATGACAAAATACCTAGTGACCCTGTGTCCATTAGGATTTGTGCCTTAAAAAATCGAAACCTCCTCCTTTCGCAGTCGCAAGTCAAAAAGCAGAGCTAATGTGTTATCGAGCTGATTTGACCCCATGCTCAACTTCTCAGTATTTTCCAGATTTTTTCCTCCCACCAGGTCTTCCCCACCAAAGCCTTTCCTTTGTCTTCCTTAGTTTTCTCCCCCAACATCCATTTTTTGTGCAATTCCCATCATCCAGAGATGCATCTCCTCTTTAAATAGTGTGATCTCCTTCTTCATCGCTCCCTACCTCTCCTCCATCATCATCAATTTACCCTTTAAATTTTCTGTTCAATAGCGTACACACGATTTTCCATTTTCTTACCTGTTACCAGTCCCCATAACCACTGCTCTGATACCCAAATGATAGAACCTCGATCCTATTATTGATATTCATAAAGGAAATTACAAGGGCCAAGGAAAAATACGAGAGCTCCCTATTCTCTCCATAGTCCATACTACTACTTACCAAAACAAGCAAGCCAAGATATACCCTACACTGCATAATATTATATTTGCCATTATATCAGCTACCCTCCCCCTTGTCCCATCCTTCTAAAGTATACCTTTCTAATCAAGGTTCTATCACTTTCATGGCCTTGTGGGTTTAAGTCTAAGGTTTTTTTTTGTAATTACTCCATTTCTACATTGTACGCTAGTTTGAGAGTCAGTATACATCTCAGTAGCTCCTCATCGCAACTCCTAGAAATGATTTAAATGTCAAAACATAATTAAAAAAGAGGACAAAATTATTTTATAAGATGATCAGATTTAGAGTTTTGACATTCTCTTAATTCATTACTAAATCGAACAAATAACTTATGGGACCTTTGAACAAGGCTATCAAACATAATTTCCCTATCGTATTTTAGCACAACCGAAATATTCTTAAATCACCCAGGATCTCAACCCAATCGCACATTCCAAAGCATCATTCTAGAAGCACATTTCCATAAAATTTCATTTGCTTTAATGATAACAGTTCTCTTTTCAAAGTGAAGGCACCCCTTTGGAAAACAAATGTTTCCACCTTAATTTTGCTAAAACAAGTTCTCCACAAAGCATCAACAAAGATGTTTTGGTATTACCCAGCTAATACCAAAATATACCAACAACTGCCTTTTAAAGGGTGTTAGAACAAGAATGAGTAACCATAACATACATCATAAAAAATGTCAAAAGAATTCAACATACTTTCTTGGAGTGCATAAGTAGGAAAGTTGCTGTCTCTTCTAATTGTTGCCAGCCACCCTTCACAGAACATGTGTAGTGGAAAAGGACAACAGAATATAGTTTCCTTAGAATACGTTGCTCATTTATCTTATTGTCAACTTGATCTAGTGACTCAACTTTGTACTGCTGCAAAGCATCAAGCTTTACAGAGGCCGTCAACCAAGCATTCCACCCATATTCCTATTACAATGTTATAGTAAATAATGAGGAAATATGTTAAATTTAATAATTTAATTTTAATATCAAAAGTTTAGCTGACAATACCATAAAAGCTTCAATATTTGAAGGATTTGAATCAAGAAGATCAAGCAGATCTGTGATTATTTTTAGTCTTGTAGAAATATCCTCACAGCTACATAGGAACCTGAAAATAAGAACTAAACTCTGCGGAACAGAAAAATGAGATCCAGGAGATTTGTTTTTTGGTCCATCAGTCTGATATTGTTTCTGCAAAACCTATTAGAAATTGAAATGTTTAGAATTCTCGGAATGCAGCATAAATATAACTCAGATAAATATGTCTCATGATTAATTTGAAGGTATAAACACCTGTTTGGGACTCGCACCCCCTAGAAGAACATCAAACAAGGCAGCACATAAATTGTCTGTAGGTGGAAACCTAAACAACCTGTCGGATATAGCTGAGAACAGTGGTTGCATCCTTAAACTAGTTTTTTTATGGCTATCTAAAAGATATTTAGATTTTCCACTTGCGAGATTGAAAAATCTTAGTCCTTTCTTCTCAGAAGGAAGACCGACCAAAAGTCTACCAAGGAACTGCAAGCTAAGCAATCTGACAGGCTCAAACTCCCTACAAAACAAACATAAAAAGATAAGTTTCTCTTCATATGTTACAAAAGCCTCACTCCAAACTATAAACATGATGCCACGAACTGCTCGAGATAGGTTTAAATACTGATTAAAAGATACCTCACTAGACCTTGAGGTTCTTTAAAGAAGAACCACTATTTTTTTTAACAAGATACTAACTTTTTGTTGAAAAGATGAAAAGGAACAAAATTGTCCAACGATACAAACTCTCGAAGGAGTAAAAAAGAAAAGCAGTAAAAGAGAGATTCAAAGAGACAAATTCCCTAAGGAAGTGAAAAATAGCAAGAAGCACAAAAAAGCCCCTAGAGCTAGAACAAAAACTAAAGGAGTTTTTTAAAGAGGAACCACTATTAGAATTGACCTATATATTCCTTTTCTTTTGGCCGTTAAGGGCACACTAAGGAACCTTAGTCTTTCTTTTTCAAAAAAAAAGAAGGAACCATTGTCTTTCAGCCTGTTACTCACTCTTAACTATCATCATCGATTGCACCATGTCTATAGATTCCATCCATCGATTCCAGTGCTAAGAGTTAACATCCAGGATTCAATGATGGAATTCTAACAATGACGTGATCAAGAGATGGGTATGAAGACATGTCAAGTAGCACATAATGGCAAGTCAAGGCAGAGATCATGTGGCCAGATAAGTGGGTCCCACTCCCACATTGTGACTCACCACTCTTAATATTCATGGGTGAAAGAGTGAATATGTCCTAAAATGTCCCGTAGAAGGAGCATGGTCAATTAAAACAATCACATCCATGAAGCAGTTTCTTGTTTAAAAAAATATTTGAAGGATGTCGAACTATTTCGTTGCTTATAAGTATAAGTACATGTCAATTAATCACTTTAGTCAGCTCTTGAGCTTATAAAGTCCAAGGAGAAATCCCTCCAAAGCTCTCAGTTCTTCTCGGTGAATTATTTGCAAGGACAGTGGTGAGGAAGCAAATCACTTGTTCGTTTCCTACGCTGTCTTGGCCAGCCTTTAGTCATCCTTTCATAGACTTCCAAGTTCCTTCGGTGCAACATAGAGACATCAAAGCCATGCTATTCCAGATTTTCTCCAGCAATCCTTTCCCAGACCAGAAACGCACCCTATGCTCCTAACCAATGCTGCTATTTGCTGGGTAATCTGCCTTGAAAGGAACAAATAGAAAGCCCCTCGATCAAAGTCTGGGTGGACGTTACTTCCCGACTTTGTGGGCCCTTAAAACTAAGGCATTTTGTAATTACCACTTTTTAATGTTATTATCTAACTGGCGAGGGTTCTTATAATCTCCCATCTTTTGTACTCTATACTTTTTTCAATGAAATCTCCAGTTTCTTATCCCCCTAAAAAATAAATAATTAACTAATCAGCTCTTTCAAGCTTATTGTCACCAGATGGAGTACTGCATTGTGATAGTGTTGGATAAGGAATTAAGACAACACTATACCAGAAGGAAATTCAAGTTTAAGCTATAAGAATCTCTAACTCTAATGTCTTCATTTTCCTCAACAACAACAACAACAAAAAAAAAATTCTAAAATGGAATTTAATGTTGAAAGCAATAATACCTCTGAAGAAGATTGACAAAAATTGGACATCCACCAATAAGATTAACTTGCTCATGGAAAGAAGCAAGAACTGTCTTTTGAGCTATGGCCCTAATTACCATATGCAGAACATCCTCGATGCATGTCACATCTTGACTTCTTTCAAAAAAAGCAATAAGAGCTTTTATATCAGTTGCTACAATATTTTGCCTGCAAAGGACAGTAATAATGATGTATAAAGAGATTGCATAATCTTCCATGAGAACGTATCATTGAAAGAATAAAGAGGACTTGATGCAAAACTTTCAACAAAACAAGGCATGACTCTTGAAGTAAGGTGCTATACCGAATGCTCATTTCCCCAAGGCTTAGTAAAAGAAGACGAATTTTCCGTATTTCATCCTTAGTAGGCCTTTCTCCAAGAACTTCAATAGATGAATGCAGAGGAGTCTTGCTTCCAGGAGCAAATTTAAATTTAGCATTGTCACAGTAGAACTTACAAATTATATCAAGAATAAGTGGAATCCGGCAGAGATTCTTGAGCAACCTAGGATCATTATCAAACTGCTGAATGAGAAATAAGTATAATTCGCGCTGCACCTCATAAGCAGAGTAGATCCAGATTGAGGGATTAAGAAATATGACAGATATAGCATCTTGAGTGAGCAGCTCAGAAAATCCTACACAAATAAAAAAAAAAACCATATAGTTACGAAATTAAAACCAATATAAGAATCTGATCAAATAAGAGAAAAAAAAACATGAATTGTATACCACAGTTTGCAATGACATTGAAAAGATGCTTTAAAGCTGCGAGAGTTTCCATATTAAGTTGCTGTGGATTGACCGATTGCAGCAAAAATCCCAGAATGGAGAATCCAGAAAGAAGATGCATCTGATGTTGGTTTGGTAAGTTCTCATCCAGAACAGATGCAATAAGTTCAATAACTTCAGCTGTTAGACACTCTTTTGTGCCAAGTATATCTACATTCTGATCAATTTGTCCATTATTTTCACTTTCATATCTGTCAGACTGAGAAATTAGAGGAAAAAGTACAGTGACACCCCCAACACAGTAAATAATCCGCTGTAGTAAGCGTCTCGAACATAGCTCTGTGCCAACCATGACAGTAGCTTCAAAATTATTCTTTTCTGAAATGTGATCTAATGTTGGTGAAACATTAAATAATGATTTTCC
>NW_019104488.1:2381696-2435027 GCF_001995035.1 Momordica charantia
AAGCATTCCGCTAGGCAATTGATTTTGATTTTCAGAGAAAGTAGCAATGTCATTGTCAAGAAATGAATACATATAGCTTGGTCCAAGAGACTGAATACCCTGCACTTGCTCAGAAGAAATAGCATCGCTAAACAAATAAACAGGACCAATCTGACCATGAAAAGGAAATGAAACATCAACATATTCCTGAGCATCAACTTCTTCACTGAAAGGCACACTGAACTTTGCACCAACCGTGCAATTTGTTAGTGGTTCACTAACTTTAGCATATCTGAAACAGAAAATCATGATAGTCAGTGTGCCTTCTCGGAGGAGAACAATGACAATCTATATGTATTTTTCAAAATTACAAGGAAATGTGAAACAATGGGTGCAAGAATGGATGCCTAGAACCTGCATTTCTCAGATGAAACAAGATCACCATCCACATAACACCTCAGTAAGCTACCACTAGAGAATGCTCTTCCAATACTATGGGTTATACAAAGAAAATGCCACTTCTTTCTGACTACATTAACACGTAACTGGACACTCTGTCTCTTCAGATTGATAGACTGAAAAGGGAATGGAATATAATTAGTCAATTGTAACTGGAAATAAACCTATAAAATATATTTCATTAAAAGAAAAGGCTATTTAAGAATAAAAACTTTTTTATTTAAAAGAAGTTATTGGGAGATATGGAAGTACAGAAATATTAAAAAGGTCACACTATTAACGGGGTGTGGCTAGAGAACAATTCAAAAGAGCTTCTATATGTAGCTTCGCAAGACTCGAATTGTCAAAATAATAACGATGAGAGAAAGAGAGAATGAGTAATCAGGAATAATTTAGTAGGGGCTATTTATTGTAAGTTGGCTTACAAATAGCATATTTGCATAATGCCTTGGGAAATAATCAAGTCTCTCGAATGCTTAGTTGAACCTTTCTTTTTTTCCCCTTTCTTCAGTAACACAAGTAGAGCTTTTTTCTTTAACAAGAAACAAACTATTTGTTGATGGTTGAAAAGTTACAAATACGTTCCAAGATACAAACTTGCCAAGATGGAAAGTGAAAAAAAAAGGTTATGGTATGCATGTAGCATTTACCATAACTTTCCCTTTCAAGTTCTGGTTCCTATCATAGTGGTAGATGCTAAACCTCAAATCTCATCCCACTCATAACATTAGCATCGGAGAAATTTCAGTTTCTCTCACACAAAATGATCTACAGAAAGCTGATAAACCCATAATATCAAGGATTTCTCCACTTGTCCACAATTGGGAGGAGTATAAAAGAAATAAAAATATATATATACATAGTCTAGTACCTTACCTGATGCAAAAAAAATAATAATAATAATAATAATAAATTTATTCAAAGAAATAAATTCTAAAACATAAGAGGAACCTCATAAATAATCTTGTCCTTTGCAAGAACAGCCAAGCAGCCTCTTCCATTTTCTGTAAGGAAGCTGAAAAGACCCATTGTTCCATGCACTGGGAAGTTCTCTACGCGAAGCCAACATGAAAAGGAAAATCCTTTATTGAGAGGCCACTGAACAGGTGTTTTAATTAAGATCCCCTACAGACATATGAAGAAAATTTAAAGTATCAGGAAGAGGTAAAAACCAAGTCAAGAAGCTTCAAGAATTAATACATACATTAGAAAAGCCAATCAAGCTGTTAGATGTTAAATTTATGCAACGAGTAATCAGTAATATAACTTGCAAGTATTCCCATAACCAAGAAAAAGAAATAAAACCAAGAAGTTGTTTGTAAACTGTTTTGGAAAAATTTTGTGTTTTTCAGAACAAATATTCTGTAAATATATGCTTGGACAACTCTGAATGAAAAGTTGTTTTTCTTATCTTCTTTTATCGTAATAGTGTTCTAAATGTATACAGTAACATTAAATTTTGCAAGTCAATTTATCACAATTTTTAAAAACAAACTGCTGGAATTTTAGGAATCACCGAATAACCGAAACTGCTCTTGGTGTTCTCTTTCAAGTCTTTTTCTAATTACTTTCAATGTAATTAACTTTAGTTGGGAGGCTTTTTAGTAATGGTTGTCATTTTTATTGTTGTTTTGTGTTCTCTGGCAGTCTTGCTCAAGATTGTAGTTAGTTATTGGGGGTTCTTTTTCATTTCTCTCTTCTATAGTGAGTATTGTAATCATCTGTAATCATGTAGCTTGATCAGTGTTTCTTTTCATTTATAAATGAAAAATGTTTGTATTTCAAAAGAAAAATAAGAAAAAAACTGCTGCAACAGACTTTTCAATTATGCATACTTCAAACAATATGATTATATAGACTTGAAGCATTCTAAATTACTTCAAAAAGAAATCTTCTCTTGAGTTGAACACAATCCAAGATGGTTCTATAGAAACAGCTTCAGAGTTGAGGACTTACAGAATTGTTCCCACTCAGATCAAAAAAAGCAGTTGGTCCCTTCTCAGTTAGCATTGACAAAATACTGGCCATCAACAAAGAGCAATATCGTTTCTGTTTCCCAACTTTCTCACTCCTTAACAAAGCAAAAATTTTGCGGATATCCTTCCCAGATACACTATGGCCACCTATTATCTGAATTAACTGAGCAATTTTCACGATGACATCATCAACAATATCTTGACCGAACCAATCAAGAAGAAAGTTCAACATTCCTGCTCTCACACAAGAAGCTCGATTGGATATAGAATCCCGAAGAAGCTGTTGAAACACATTAAGCCCTTGATGCTGCAATGGCTCACTGCTCTGCCCAATCAAATGCTAAGAGAAGTAAAAACATTTTAAAAGAAAAAAAAAAGGAGTAAAGCAACATAGAAATGAAATTTTCCGATTGAAGCATAAGAGTGGAAAGATGGAGAAAGAATATCAACTTATCAAGGTACAAGAGAAATGAATTTCTAACCTTCTGCAGAACACTCAAATAAAGAATGATCACATCTTCATTCTGCATCAAAAGGGTAGTGGAAAGTGTTATATTCAAGTAGTCGTATATGCACAAGGGCACAGCCAAATCCAGAAAATACTTTATTTCTCCATTGGTAGGCTGTCTTTGGGCTGCTTTACCACTTTTGTTTGTGTTCTCTTTTAGTTTCTCTCGATGAAAGCTTGGTTTATTATCAAAAAAAGATCTATATATGTGTATATATCAAGTCACCTGTATAGTAGGGTACGATTTTAAGTCAAACTTTCCATCAACAAGCATATGGAGCAGAGCACTTAAGACTGCATCACTTGAATGGCATTGACAGAAGTCCAAGAGCAAACTTTGCATTGTCTGGTAACCTTTGCCAGCCAAAGCTCTAAATGAAGCCTGTACAAGTACATCAAAAAATTAATAACAGAAGTTAACTAGAAAGTGGTAGTGTTAGAACAAGAGAACAAAACAAAGTGCAATTAGGAAGAAAGAATTTGGTTCGTAGGAAGAAGCATTTCATTCAAGGGAGAACTATCTTTTTTTAACAAGAAACAAACTTTTCATTAAATGAACCTTAATTGTTCAAAGATACAATCTCCGGCCAAACCAGCATTCAAGGGAGAACTATCATTAAACTATGTGTGTGCTAGATGGAAGCATGCAGGTGAGTGTGTTATATCTATATAAGATGGAGAGAAATCAATCGCCAAAGAGCTAAGGTGAATTAAAATGAAGGGTTCTAGGTTCTTTTGTGTACTAGCTTGGTTAAGTTACAAAATTTTCGGACATTTAATGTTTTGATAGAAAAAGTACAATTCATGGACATCAAAAAGAAGTTAATAGGACAAGAAGCCACCAAATCATTAGCCGAAGTATTTACAAAAATAATAGTAGTAGTAATAAACTCCAGTAGTTGATAGGTCCCTTACGGCTTCTTATTAGGCATCTTATCCAATTTCCTTACATTACACTTTTTCTCTCAATAAAGTTTTATTTCCCTTTAAAGAAATTTCAGAAAGAAATTACGAAGATACGTGCAAACAAATCATTTGAACCATGGAATGTGGCCTCATAGTAATGTAGCTAAGTGATATTAAAACATTAGACTCGTACAAACAAGGTTGCTCCAAATAAATATATAAGAAAAGAGAATCAGAGAATACAGCTCACATTGAACAATATTTAATAACAATCTCATTATTTTTCAGCAGAGTAGCATACTTTTGACCCTGCCAATAGATAAAAAACTAGACACCCACAGACGAAGTTTAAGTACCTTTGAGACTTCATTTTCAGCTAGCAGACAAGTAAGGGTTTGAAGGACATTCAAAACCAACTTTTCTCCATTTGCCTCGTCAATATTACCATTCAACAAAGAGACAATATGCAAAAAGCACTCTCCATCACGAAATAGAGCTTGATAGTACTGAAGGAAAACAAATTGCAAACCTTTAGAACACCAGAAAGGGTGTACAAGCCAACAAGAAAAGGAAGTTTACAAATAAAACAGGCCAACATATGTTTTGAGACGGTTTCTTAGGCTGTAGGACTAATTTAGAAAATTACTGAAGGTACCTGAGGATCATTCAGAACCATCTCTCTGATTCCAACCAACAGATCAATAGAGAGTTCTGCAGAACTTTTCTCCCGTTCTTTAATTTGAGTAAACATCTCAAGATATTTAGAACAAATATACAATTTCGCCTTTTTATCTTCCTCAGCAATTGGCAGTATCTGAATGAAAGTTCAACCAAAAGTAAAAGAAAGAGAAGGTTAGTACAAGCAAGGTAAGCTTTCCCATGTAACTCCTTGGTCATCTGATACTTAAGTTGCTGGTTTCTAATCAAAAATAAGGGGGGAAAAACGAGCCACCCCAATTTTAATAAATCCAGGAAGAGATAACTTATCAAATTATTCTCTAAGGAGACCCACAAAGACACATGGAATTTAGCTAGAATGAATCAACGATATTAAGCTACCTTTATGAGCTCAAGTATGTGTTTGAGCACATGGCTTCTCAAACTTTCTTCCCAAAATAAATCAAACAGACAATCAATTGTTGTTGAATTACGCAAAACCAAATTTTTTGCGTCATCTCCTATTGAGAAAAATTCTGTGAAAAGTTCCACGATCGTTTCCAAGCATGTGAGACAACTTTGGGCTGTCTCACGTGAATCATGACCCTGATAACTTTGAGATTGATTGCCTTCAGCAGAATTAATCTCGGAAGAAATAATATTTTCTGATCTTCTATGTTCTTGGGCTTGAACACAGGCAACTTTAAGCAATCTGGGAACAGCATTCAGCGTCTTAAATGAAGCAACAGTTCTCTCAGATGAAATTTGCAATATGCGAAGCAGGCTCTTAGCCACAGCAATGGCAACCTCAGGATTACAAGCAGATTGTTCAAGGGCGTCTAACAAAGCAGATAATTCAGGCTGCCATTCACAAGGTTAGAAGTTACAAAATGCATCATACAGTGAGAAGCTGAATATGGATGAACAGCAGAAAATAGAGCAAAAAATATTTCAAGCTGACAAGTCATTATCTAACATAATTTTATGGCTCCACTAACTAAACAAACATATATAAGCTGCAAGAGAGGAAGATATAAAAAGTGTTTAAAAGCTAGATATGGAAAGGTTGTAAGCAACTGGAAACCCAACCCTAAGCATGGAAGAAAAAAGTGTTCTCCTAGAAGAATGGAAGTCTCACAAACATATGCATGACCCATGATGCACCCTCATGGCTAAGCCAAACAAGAAAAAACTTTCTGCTTTGGTTAGTTTCACTTATCCTCCCAGTATTCACTTTCTAAATCTTTTTTTCTTCGATGTGTGTTAGTGTTTGAGCTAGCTTCCATGCATCTTAACTATTCTCAGATTAATTACCTGACTCTAGTACATTTTGGTTGCCAAGGAAACTCTGGATATTAAATTCAAGATAGATGGCTACCATGAATTCAAATCATTCCCTCTAACCCCTTTATTATTTGCAATTGACCACTAGGCAAACCCAATATGATTCTAAATCCTTTTTTAGCAAGTTGTAAATCTTTTTTTAATCACACGACATTTGTAATTAACACAAGTTAGGGTATATTTTGTAAATTTCTATTGGGATACAAAGGGTTGGATTGTTCATATTGTAATTTCAGTAATTAGTAAAAAAATGTTCACTTCAGAAAGAAAGAAAAAGGAACTTCATTGAAAATAATAAGTACAAAAGAGACAAGGTAATGGAATACATTTTTCTTTCACTAGATCTTTATTCATGGGGGGAAAGCGAGGAAGAAACAAATGTATCTAACGGAATTACATAACCAGAAAAAATTGAACCAATATTCCAGTTGAGCAAGAAATATTATTTGTTAAATCATAATAAAGTATCAAATATTTCCTTCTAATTTCAAACCTAGGGAATCTGCATCTGTATGCGGGCAAATGGCATATACTCTACTCACTCCCTTATTCTACTCACTCCCTTATTAAAGATCTCTTACAGCCTTGCACGAATACCCCACAACGATTGTACGAGGGCATTTGGAGAAACTCATATCCAAAAAAAGTGAAATTTTTCCTTTGGGAGCTTAGTCATCGTGCAATCAACACCGGTGATAAGCTTCAAAGGAGATTGCCCTACATGGCTCTCTCTCCACATTGGTGTGTGATGTGCCATTCCAGCCGTGAGACCCAACACCACCTCTTTATCAATTGCCATTTTGCAACAAAATTTTGGAACTACATCCTTAGCACTTTTGGGTGGAACACTGCATTGCCGACCGATCCACCTCTCCTCCTTGAAGTTACTCTCACAGGCCACCCCTTTAAAAAAGAAAAGACAATTCTTTGGCAAAACTTCATGCGAGCTTTCTTTTGGAATCTTTGGAGATAACGAAATCAACACATCTTCACTGATAAAACTCTCCCCTTTGATCCTTTTTTTGAAGCTATAGTGTTTTCAGTCATAACATGTTCTAAATCCTCCCCTATGTTTCACTACTATAGTACACTTCCCTCTTAGCAAATTTGGAGTGCATCATGTAATCCCTCAATATGAGTGTAATTTCATACATCAATGAAATTGTTTCTTTCCCAAAAAAAAATAAAATATCAAATATAATCACTGAGGAAATAATAAATAACTTACTAAATTATGTGCACTTCCACAAGAAGTTGCAGCGAACTCCACAAATGAAACTACTTCCATTTGAATTATATCAACCCCGTCAGCCTTTGGTGAACTGTTTGAGCCAGAGGCATAGTATGTTTCAGATTTCTCCAAGAAGTTGTCATCATTGTTCATGCAAAATTCTAGAAAGAACTCCTCAAAAGCAGGTCCAAAATAGAAAAAGTTCTCAGAGAAGAAAAGATCCCATATCCCCTCTTCTCGAAAAATTTCAAGAGACACAGGAGAAGAAACAAGGAACTTTCTAAATGCAGTAAGAACAGAGTGTTGCAAAGCATTGGCAAGGATCCTACAAAATGAGTTAAACAAGCAATGAGTAACAGTCGTAGACCCAAGAATTGAAAAATAATATAAACTAACAGAAAATTGAGATTGAATTACAATTTACACTGGTTGATAATGTAAAATTATATGGGCTTTATTTTGTCACTTGATTTAGGTTTTGAGTTCTATTGTATTTTCTTGATTTTATTGTTGGGCTATTTATACTCCACTAATCGAAATTCTCCATAACTTCTTGTAATCTTTCGTTTTTTTCTATGAAAATTTTATCTTTCGTTCCAAAGAAAATGTAAATTTTTCTCAAAATACCAATCCTAAAATTGTTTTTAAAAAAATAAGATTTCTCTTTGTACCAATTGATCCAACTTCCTGACATGTTCCTTTTCCAAAAAAAAAATTAATAATTAAAAAGAGAGAGGCCAGAACCTCAAGTGGGCAGGAAAATCATTTTGATTAGAACAAGCCTTAATGCAGGGGAACACAGCTACAAGTACCCTCATGACCCATTTGATTGAAAGATCGCCATAGACCAATGAAACAGGTGTCATGATTCGAATAGAAGATAATTGAGGATGCTGAGGTTTAACATCATCTGGAGCAAGAAGAAAAGAACAAAGTGCTCGGCATAATTTCACCACATAATCATTCCAAGATTGTATATGAGTGAGATTGGTTAAAGGTACGGTAAAACACTCTCCTGACTGTGCTGCAACATTGCATTTCCGGTCAAGAATAGGCGATTTAAAATCAAGCTGTCCAGATAACTCCCCTATCTGCAGTTTGTATTCTTGAAGCATGAAAGCTGGAGAACAAAAGCTATTTGCAAATTTATGTACCCTCCCGTTTTCACACAAAAATTGCATATTGTTTAAGTTCCCAAAGCTAGAAGCAGTTAAGGACACCATCAAGTATTAACTTCTGTATGAGATTTAGAACAGAAAAGTAGAGTTTGTCCTCATATCAGAAAACCCCAGCTATATATAACAGAAATAGAAAAGCTGATGAAATAGAGCGACTGTCATTTCCAATAAAAAAGTTATTCTGAAGACATTAAAATTAAATATAGCAATTGGGGTATAAAAACAGCAGTACCTATCTCATACAATAATCCATGTGCATTACAAGTAAGAAATTGTAAACATATTTATATGCATCAACTTCCAAATCGCACAGGGCTTAGTAGTAATATCATGAAAGTATCATAAAATCAGTAGAAACGACAGAACAGAAATAAAATAAAAAAATAATAAAATAAGGATACACGGCCTCTCTAAGTACTGCCAGTGAAAGAACATGCAGCTGCAAAATATTAATAAAGCGGTTCTCATCCCTGCAAAAAAATATTTTAGACAACATGTTATTGGTTGAAAGAAAGAAAATGAGTGAAAAAAAAAAGTGCCAAAGTTCCCACCTTAAAGACTTTAATGCATCCATTGACAATAACCAAAGAAAAATTTATTAATAACTTCAAAACTCCCCTCACAAACAACATCCACTTGCAACACGTAAAAAATGTAAATAAATCAGTAAAAAGGTGCACCTTGTCTGGTCAGCACCAGCTGGATCCTTCGGAGCTAAAACATTTTTGGATGCAAGTCCAAGACCATCCAACAAGACTTCAAGTCCACCAATGCTTTTAAAATGATTTTGACCCCGTGGGTTCTCAGATAATGCAGAATAGAGAATTTTTAAGGCCAAAAATTGGAGCTCCACTTCAATATTTTGTTCTTTGATATTCAACCTTCGAGTAACGCGCAACAACTCTGGTCAAAAAACCTTTTTCAAATTAAGCTGAATAATACATACAGAGGATCGGCAAGAAGAGGAATATAAATTTCTTCGATGAAAAACTTCAGTAATGACAATAGATGGTTTGCCAAAGATAAAAGAATATCTTTCATTTTGTTTTTTAGTACAACGTGTGAGGGTGGGGGATCGAACTCACAACCTCTTGGTTGGAGATATATGTCAATTACCGCTGAGCTATGCTCGCTTTAGCAAAAGAATACTATCTTTCTGATCATCAGAATTACACTAGTCAACAAAAAATAGGAGATTCTTGCACAGGACGTTTTGGTTCTGTTACGAGTAAATCTGTACAATTTCAGTTAGTTCAAATCCATTTTTTAACATTTATTATATTTTTCACTTACTTTTTATCATTATATTAAAACTAATATGGGTCAGCTCAGTCTGATCAAGAACTACAAAGTGAACCAAATTCTTTGGTTCAGTTCAATTTGTGCTGGAAGCAACTAGAGAGAGGGGAAGAAGCAAGGAAGGAAGTAAGAGATGTATAGTTTAGGTCAATTCAATTTGATTTTTTAATGCATACTATATTTTCACTTAGATTTTGATAATTATACTAAAATGATACAGCTCAGTTTAATCTGATGCAAGAAAAAAATAATCGCAAACTGGACCATATTCTTTGGTTCAATTTGTTCACAAACAAGAGAGAGGACAAAACGAAAAGAATTAAATCTAGGTAGTTTCCAATTAATGGAAGATACCTTGCAGAAGGATTTGAGAGTTCAACACACTCTCCCAAAAGCAAAGCTCTAACAAACAAACTTCACATTCGATTATACAGCTCACGTTCTCTCTCATCAAACTGAATCAATAACAAAATCTATCCTTCCTCACCTACATTCATATTCTGCGCTTCAGTTCTTTTTCTCCTTACGTAAATATAACTGGTTCATTTAACTCATTCCTATACACTTCACAAAATTCTCATGATGTATAGAAAATATGATCATTAACGAACTATTACTAGTTTCTCGTGCATGTCGCCATTTTAACGGATTACTACACTTATCAGTAAGTTCTGATGACAAGTTTGGTTACTCAAACTGGCATACCTTACCTACTAACCAATTAATTCCACCAGCTTCCATCACTGACACAACCGCCTTCTGCTGCCACATTAGTCTCTCTTCACAAGACGGTACCTTCATAGTTAAAGAAGGATCCTCCGGACACAGAAGCGAATCTATGTCAATAAAAGTATGTACTATTGACACCACATAAATTAACATTACTTGTAGGAGTCTGGTATTCTCCACAACAATATTAGATGAACCTTCATCAGCAGAAATTTCGCCGGTTATTGTCTTAAGTTGAATAACAGCCCCTGTAATTAAGGAAATCAGACTGCAATCTAAAATTGGAGAAAATACTGGCAGCACAATTACTTTGTTTAAACTCTAAACATGTCATCAACTTAATTCAATAATAATGTCTCGAAGGAAGTGATGAGATTACCTTTCATTAATGCTGTAAGCTTTTGAATTCCACTATAGTACCCAAAAACTTTACAGTTATGCATTGAACGCATAACTATTGCCAAGGCATCCAAGATTAGAAACCCTTCAGAAGTTAAATTTAAGCCAATTGAGGCTCCAAGTAAGTCTGCCGTAGACCGCCCTGAGTTGAAAGTTCAGTGGAATTGATAGAGTCAGCTAGAAAAGGAAGGTCGACAATATTAATGACCTTAAGAAGTCTACCATCAACTACCCTCACAATAGTGTGTGGCTTTTTACAATAGGAATTAAAATTAATAAGGACAAGATGTCCCACAAAAAATTAAACAAATAAAAGAAAACAAGATTAGTTAAAACAACTTGACATCCCATCCCATATAGTGAGAGAAAAATATAGATAATATCTAGTCGGAAACCCAAAACAAGATTTTAAGTCATGCAAAATGCTCCTCCTCTATATAATTAATTCTCAAAGACTGATATTTCTCTCCTTCAAAGTACGTCTAACAGAATGGGGGGGAAAGTAAATATCCAAAAATATTAACCAAACCAACAAAATTCTTGTTTGCATAATTAGTGAAGACCTTCTATCATCCAGAAAGGAGTTCAACTTAATAACCGTTTTATTCACTAAAATGCATCTCAGAGTCACTTCCAAAAGTGGCAGAGATCATTCAACTTGTAATCGATAAATAATTAACCAGGTCATTCCAAAACAATAATAATAATAATAAAAATAAAGAAATCTCAGAAGCACTCTCAAAGTGTTGGAGATTAATTGGCTTACATTCAATGACGACAGAAGTTAATTGCTTGACCTCCTCAATCAATTTTAAAATGATTTCAGAAGGATGTCCACTAGAGCAGCCAACAACAGTATGATCAGAAGTCGAAATCTCCGTAGTTTGGAGAGAAGTTGGGGCATTCTCTGGGAACGCGCCAAAATTTATAGGTTTCCAGTTCTTGTATACAACAGCAAATTGCTTCAAGAAAACATAAAACATCCTTCTTCTCTCCCCCTAAAGATTAAGAATATTGCATCATAAGAATAGATTTAGAGACAGACAAAGATCAGAATAAAAATTCAGATTGAATAAGTCTGAAAGGTTAGAATCATACCTTATCAACAGCTTTCTCATATCTGACCCAGAGTTCACTCAGAATTGCTTCATCACCAACTTCACTACAAATATAAAATGAAGGCATACCAGCCGCCACAAGAGGAAAAGGAGGAGATGGGAGAAGAGAGAAGAAAATGAGAATAGTTGTATGAAGATATTGCAGTAGCACCAGAATGAGAATTATTTTTTAAAAATAATAGCAGTAATAAGATATGAATATGAGAAAGTAGACGTTTGAGTTTTTCATCTTCCAAAATATATAATGCATACAACATATAACTGATATGAATTATGACCATCAGATGAACCACAAATTCCTTGTTCAAAATTTCCAATTAAATTCTTAACTTTTTTTTTTAACAAGAAAACTTTTCATTGATATATGAAAAGGAAAAATGTTCAAGATACAAACCCCAAAAGGGTGAAAAAAGAAAGAGAGAGAAGAAGAGAAAAATAACAAAGAATTAGCACAACGAGAGCAATACAATCTTGAAGAAGATAAAAAGTATTCTAAATTAGAACTCAGAAAAACTCCTTAATGAATTCCAGAGCCAACGACTGCATGAGGGAAAAAACTTTCCTTAGCATCAAAAGCGAAGACCAAACTCTAAAATGAACCAAGTAGAAGATAGGGACACACGAACTAAACCGCGACCGGAATGATAACAAGGAGGAATCACCAAAAATAAGCCTCAATGATGTCTTCAAAAAACCTCCAAATATAAACCACCATATGCCAACCCGCACACCGAAAGGAATCTTTGAAAACCTCACCGGCCAACCAACCAACCAAACTAAAACTGCAAAGCTTCGAAAACTGTAAGAGAGAACATTCCAGCTTTCCGACTCTGAGGATGAGCTCAAATGGGACAAGCGTAATCCTCCTTTCTTCAAAAAATGAAGGAATGGTTGTTTGCTATGAAAGATCTAACGTCTCAACTTTTTGGCTCATTAAATAAAATCTGAAAATCTTCCTCAAAGGATTGCTCTAAATTCTTAACCTTATTCTAATATATTTTCTGGAAAACATATTTTCTAAAAAAGAAACTCTTGATTTAAACCTTTAGCAGGTTCCGTTCAAAGGGAAGAAGAAAATTCTGTGGCGCAATGCTAATAAAGCTTTTTTTTTTTTTGGGAATTTCAGCAAGAAAAAATAGATTTCTCCCACCCGGTCAATGCTATTGCTAACTAACATCCCATCTACCATCTATCTATTTTTAAAATTATCTTTGCCTCGTTAAGGCCATATAGGATGTCACAAAATAGATTTTCTTTGAGAAGGCAAACAGGAAAAAGGAGGCAATCATCATGCTTAGTGGGTTTCAGTTTCTGTACCAGTCTTTTTCTTTCTATATGAAACATGGGACGTTCATGGAAAAGGAAGCTCTACCAGTTGAGTTGCATATTCTAGGCAGAAGCCAACCTGGTTGCTAAATGTCTTGATAAACATACTCGCTCCAGGATTCAGTTATGGTTAACAACAAAGGCCTCGACCTCTTTGGGTGGAGTCACTGTCAAGGTTCAGAGAGGCAATAACCAAAACCCTTGGATTTTCATATGCAAGTTACATGACAATTTCAAATTGTTGATCTCTGGAGATAGAAAAAGGCTTAAGGGGATGATAGTTGAATAGACAAGTCCCATCGGCAGTCAAATTTCCTAGGATTTTTTTACTTTTTGATCAGTAGGTGTTGGTTGATAGCATGTCTTTTTTTTTATATATAAGAAATGGAAAATATATGTATTAATCACAAAAGGACAGCCTAGGGGTGAGGGGTAGAGAGAACCCCTCCCAAAAGAAGCTATTGCATGAAAGTCCTCCAATTATGGAGAATAGCACTTAAGGAGTAATTACAAAAGAATTTGTTGAAACTATAGCACCACCTAGAGGTAGTAAATTGTACATTACTCCACAAAAAAGGGAAGTCTATAGAAGAATTTTCAAAAGTTCTTTTGCTTCTTTCGGACCATAGATTCCACAAAATTCCAGCCACCAAAAGTTCTTTTGGTTGATAGCATGTCTAATAGAAATTTTCAAACTTGGAGCCTGATCAACTCAAGGGAATCTCATTGAGGCGGAAACAACTAAAGGGATAGCAGTGTTTGAGCTTCTTAAGAGATTTTGTTTTCGTCCCACCAGGCAAGAGTTGGGACTGCGGTCGTTATAAAAAGGACAGTGTTTCTCTTGAAAATCCTTTTCCGAAACGAAGTCCCAATGTGGAAAAACCAGTTATCTTGTGCGCTCCAAAGTTTTAGGCTATATGACCATCCACTGCCCATGCACTAACACTGTGATCACGCAATTTGCAAGCAGAGGTGAAGAAAACAATAACGCTCTCATTATCCTACTAAATAATACATAATTTGATAATTATAGAACTCTCTCCAATACAGTACAGAACTACAGTTACGAGGACATCTAATGGCTTAGACACGGGCAGTCTACCCTACGAAGTCCAATGTAAAAACAGAGGAATGATATCAACGGAGTAAAGAAAAAAACTGCCAGACTGTAATAATATCAACCATTGCAAGAAGGTACCAATACCTGAATCGTATTTTTGGACCCGGAGGATTCAACCAATTAGCTTGCGACCCTGAAGTGGACACTCCAAGTGGGCCACTGGATGTCCTTCGAATCAGGTCAGCTACGCCCTTAACGATGTTCATGCTTCCTACAAGAACTCGAAGAAGTTCAAGTTGCCATTACTTGACAATATGATGATCCAGAATCAAGAGGTCCTTCGAATCCATTGCTTCTGCATGGACCAGCTTTTTTCCATTAAACGAACTCAGTAATTAAACATTACTCGATTCTGACGACACGAAAAGTGTAATTTACAGCAATGCCAACGAACGAGCTTAAATTACCTACCTTAAGCGAGCTCCATGTTATTCATAAGCAGATACATGACATATAATTCACAGACCATTGTTTCTCTGTAAATTGCCAATTAACGAGCAACATACGTTCCAGATACTCGCTAGCTACAAAAAGAATCATCCCAGAGATTCACAGTTACAGCCAATATGCAAATAAAATTACTGGACGAATTCACCGATTCCAATCAGCACCTTTATCTCGGAAAACCTCGAAAACGAACGGAGAAAAATTCAGAAGGTTGCCGAAATGGCGAAATCTTCACTTCAAGCTGATCGTGTGAGACTCTCTCAATCAGATTATTATCAAAGCCTACCTGGTTAGATCGCGCAGCTAAAATTCGGCATTCGAATCCCGTGGTTTTGGATTGCAGGGCGAGGGATCTCAGCTGGAGCCTGGAGCTTCTTCAATGGCGTGGGCAGATGAACGGAGAGAGGGCGGGGCGGGTACGGTGTGTAAACCCGGTGGAAATCTCAATTTATTTTCCAGAATTGCCCTCCGGATATTGGTTAATCCAAGTTAGGGAAGCGGTCAAACCTGCGTCTGAGAGTTTAAGACCGTCGAGTGCACGCTATCCGACGGGACGGTAAATCATTTCTCAATATCTTTACTTTATTGTTTTTTTTTTTTTCACTATTAAAATAATTTCGATGCAATTTCTCCGCATCTTTTTTTTTAAGTACATGACCACACGTCTGTTGCACCTTGTGTTTAGATTTGCTTGATTATTGTTTTAATATTCGTTAGACAAACATCATATTTTATCACTCACTAATATAACGATAATACGTTAATTATAATTGTGGGGGAAGAGAATTGTATGTTCTTGATAGAATTTTGACTAATTAAGTAATACCTTAATAGTAAATAAAATAAAATTTAAATGTTTGCGTTTGAATTATTGAAGTGGTCTAAAATAGTTTTGAGTGTGATAAGTGTTGTTTGGTTAAAATTTTGTCTAACGTAAACTTTGAGGAAGATGTGCTCGGACATGAAAATTATATTGAATGTTGTTTTATTTGTTAGGATTATTCTACCAATGTTTTGTTACTTTCTTTGTTAACCATTGTGTAGTTCAATTGTAAAATTTGTTACATGCGACACTAAGTTTCATAAGAAAATTATGATATTTTATAAAAACATTAAGTTTTAAATATAATTATTAATTTTCACTTTACTTACTAATGTCTGACCACGAGTCTGTGAAAAAAAATTAGTATTGCAGGGAACTTTTTTTCTCGGAAGAGTAAAATATTATTTACTATATACATTTTTCAAGGAAAATAATCTTTAGTACATAGTAATTTATTTATGGGATTTGGTTGAGTACATCACAAAAAAAAAAAAAACATGCATTTATTGAGTTTTTGGACTGCTAATGGTCTAACTTAAGTTGTTCGGGGTGAACTTAGTTTCGCAGTAAATAAAATATACTCATTTTCGTAGTAAAAATAAAATTAAAAATTAAAAATTGAATCCAACAAACTTGCGGAGCCCAGTCCATTGAGATTGGGCTTCATATGGAATCGGCCCAATGATATGGCGGCTAACGGGCTCGCAATGTACTTTTGCCACTTGCAATTGAATTGGGTTGATTTTCGAATGCAGGGTTATTAGAGTTTCTCAATCTATCCATCTCTATATAATTACTGTTTCGTCTTTTAAAAAACATAATAATAATTATGTACGGAAAAAAAGGAAAAAAAAAACATAATCAAAATAAAAAGCAATAGTTTTTTAGAAAATCAAAAGACGATCCAATCAGTACATAAAATCTATATTTCAATTTGAAAACAAATGATTTAATGCATACCTTCGTTCTTTGACCATATCGACTTTATTGTTTCTCACCCATTTACATACATTGAGGACAATGAAAATGTATATTGAATTGTTCTATTTGATTGATTATATGACAAGTACAAATGAAATATTTATATAATTCTCTAATAAATATCTTTACAGATATTGTGTAGGTAGCTAACCAATATATATTTCTCGAAAAAATAAAAGAAAAACACCAATATATACAAAAATCATGCAATAGAGCTAAGGAGATACATTAAATCTCATATACAAAAATCATGCAATCAAGTCAAATATATCTTTCCTGATAGCATATAATATCTTTTTGTTATTTTTATTTTCTAACTATGTTTTAGTGTCCATCGTACTCTACAAATAACCTTTTTTTCCGGCCAATTTATTTTAAATTTTGCTAATATAAATTAAAATGTATTACAATATATATTTTAATACGTGGGAATGAGAATTTAAATTTGTAACCTTTAATTAGTTGATACACATGACTTAATAAATTATGATAGCGTATCATAATATATATTGATATGAAGTACAACATGGGATAGTTTAATTTATATATTGACTTTCTTTATCAATCTTTTAATGCAACTAACTTGTTTATGAATGCAGATTATAGAATCGTAAAAGAGGGTCATGTGACAGAGTAACGTTACAGAAAATAAAAGTAGATTATTCAAATCAATTAAATATTTTTATGTTGAACGATGTATGTTAAGTATGGGCATGGGCAATTTGATGATATTATTGTTTCTTTCGTTTTCTATTTTATATTTTTTAATAAATAAAAAAAATCGTAGATGTTTATTGTTTTTATTTTTATTTATTGAAGAAATAAAAAAGAAACTATGTTATCTTATCTAACAGTGCAAATTGAAAAACAAAAGTAAAACATTGTATACTAAATATTCAAAAAAAAAATTTATATTATATGTGTTACCCAATCAACATCATAATCATCGTTTATACTTTGATTCAAAAAGTCACCAACATTCCAACTATATCCAGTTTCAATGATAAAATAATACTTTATTATGATTTGGATACCATAATAATAAAAAGAAACTCGATTTTGCTATTTTTAGAGTCTATATACCATTTCAAAACGTTTCTTAAGAAATAGAAACAATAAACATAAACAGTTACAGCTTTTTGGTAACGTTCTCATTTGTTGTTTCTTTTCCCTTTTCTTTTAGTAAAGAAAACTAAAATTGCACGGTCCTACCTCCATAGACTAAATAATGATAAAACTATATTTTTATATATATGTTGAAACAAATTGGAAATGAGAACAAAAAAAACAATAAATTTTCTATACAATTTTGAGAATGCTTCAAAAAATTAAGAAATAATGAACATAAATAGTTGTCAAATACTTAACTGTAAAATTAAAAACGAAAACGACAAACCTCACCAAAAACTTTTGTTTATTTAAAAAAAAAAAAAACAAAATAAAGAGGTTACCAAAAAAACTCGTTATTAACCAGCACGGGTACAAAATGAAACCAACTTTTTAAACACTTTAACCACCCATACATAATTAAATTCATTAAAACTTCCTTTTTTTTTCATGCATTGATATAAAAATAATACTATTGTAAAAAAAGAAACTAATAAATTCCACTTACATCACAGTGATCACACGTATTAATTAAAAAAGTGATCCCAACTTCATTGGAAAATCAATATCTATGCAACGAATTAAAAGAGTATATATATTTTCTTCAGAAAAAAAAGAGTATATATACAGTTTCCTAGTATTTATACAGATAGTCAAACTTTATTAAGTCTATTTGATCAAAATTACTATAAAGTTCATTTGATGACAAAATTCTATTTAGCTCTTTAATTTTCAAGATTGGATATATATTAAATATGAAAAAGAAAAAACGTACGTATTTATTTTAAATAACTTTATTTGGGTGTAAGATTTGTTGGAACTTGAAGCATGACAAGGAACATGGATGGGTCAGTGCCTTCCCGACCTCGCAAGAGCCTCCAAATTTATCCCTTACCTAAGAAATAGAATATCTCCCTTGCCTCCTATTTAACTCTTAAATTTAATATTATTTAATTTCGTTTTGATTTAAATATTATTTTAATATCGATAATTCCATATTTAATAATCTTAGTAGTTCATACACACTCAGCAACAAATTTGACATTTAATGAAAAAAATCATATACATAAACAATGATTGATTTACAATCGACTGTATTAAAGGTAAAATTTGTTGCAATGCTAGATTGTTCTAGCAAAGTTTTACATTAATTGTCACGTTGTTCTATATTCTATTACATTAACTTTTTGTTCAAAATTTTAAATGGATGTTTGCTTGAATGACATTTTTGAAAGGTTTATGAAATGTCAAAAGTGGTATTTAAACCTCCAACTATTAGGTATATACATCATGCATTGACCTGTTTCAACTACCTTTAATTATGTCCACCTCGTTAACTTGTTAATTTATACCTAATAGCTAATATATTTCGAATGTCTTGCAATAAAAATGAGAGTGACATTTATGATCTGTTTATAACCATTATATTTATTATTTGTTGCTTCTCATTTTTCTATGTCAAGTAGATAAAAACGAAAATACATATGACAACTATTTATTGTTTATTGTCTTTGTAATTGAAATGACAACTATTTATTGTTTATTGTCTTTGTAATTGAAATAAGAAGCAGAAACATGTTTTATTTATGTTTTCAGAAAAAGGAAACTAGAAATGAGAATAATAGATGGAGAAAAAAAACTTTAAATTTGTTGTTTTAGAAAATTATTCACAAATTTAAAAAATGTTTATTAAAAATGAAAAACCAGGAATAATAACAATTATCCAACAATTATATTTTTAAATGATTAAAAACAATAAACTTACCTCGTCATTTTGAAATAGTCAAACTTCTTATAATTGCTATTATAAGTTGTTGTAAGTTAGTAACCGTCTAAATTAAATGTCCGAAAACCAAAAGGTCGGCGAGCTTCGCTCAAAAAAAAAGGTCGGTGGGCCCCATCTGACGAACGACGTCGTTTCTCCAGGTTTTGCTCAGCGATCGGGACAGAGACAGATAAAACCCAACTGGATGCTTTTTTTGGGATTCACCAAAAAGGGGAAAAAAAGAAAACTAAAAATCTAAACGCCCTCGCCTCCTTATTCACGCTCGACGCCAACAAATTCCCCCCAAAAACAGAAAAATCGTGATTAATACGCCTTTCTATATTTGGATCGCCACGTGGCATGGGTCCCACCTCTGACTCAACTCGTCTATATTTCCTTCCCTGCGTGCATGGGGTTCGCCACGTATTATATTACACCTACACGTGATATTCACTACCGGTCCTCGTTCATCGTATCTTCATTTCCTTCCTTTTCCGATTTCTAGTCCAACTTATTGCTCTTTTTTTGGTTACGAATCTAATTATAATTCAATTAATTACGATATCCATTGCTATTTCAAAATTTAATGATTCGATATTTCAATTTTGTAATAATTGTAAAATATTTGTATTTGAGATGATAAGAAATTTTTTTTACTCGAAATTAATAACTCTTTAATTAATTCTGTTTTGATATATAATTGGGGGTAATCATACCTATCCCAAAGTTAGAGAGATATCAAAAGATTTTGGTTTTTTTTCTTGAGTATAATATGTGGGAATGGAGGATCGAACTAATATGATTTTCTTGGTAATTTATTTTACTGATCGGCAAAGGTGCATATTTATATATAGGTTATATGTTGTTTTCATCAACATAGTTGGTTAGGTATATATCAATTACCATTGAACTATGTTCGTTTTGATAATTAAAGCCATGTAATTTTTTTTGATACAATATGTAAGCTATGCTCGGTTTGACATTAAATCCATGTAATTAATTAGCGTAAGTTGATCAAATTAATAGTTGAATGGATTTGGACCAATAATTACCCTAAGTGGATAGAAGTAGGAGCGTCACGCCCTGTTCCCCTCTTGCCTTCTCCGTGGAGGAAAGGGCACTTTAATTTGCCTGCGTCAAACATTTCTCGTTTCCCCTGCATAAAGGGTTTCCTTAAACCCCCTTTTCAAGTGTATTTTATAAAATAATAAATAACAACGTGGTAAAATATACATAGAAGGAGACAGTCACAGAAAAATGTATCAAATTTTTACTCCTAAAACTTAGGATATGTTGTATCAATTTCATCCAATTGAACTTAGACCTATATCGCATTGTTCTAAAATCTCATTAAACAATTTTATATTAACAATATCTCTTTTCACGATTCTTCTAATGAAAGCTTGTCAATGGATAAAAATTGCAATACTTATTCAAGTTTGAAATAAATGTTGCAATATTTACTAAAATCTAAAGTATAATTTGATGAAGTTGAAAGTTTTAAAGTAGAAACTAATTTAATTCAGTCAGGGCCGTTTGTTTCATGGGAATCTGGGATGGTCATCCAGATGCCCATTTTTGTTTGATAGGAATGTTAGATGCTCGAGTATTCTTAGATGTCCGGACATCCTAGGATGTCTATATGAGACATCTTAACAATTTTAGATGCCCTCTGTAACATGGGTTTCTAAGATTCTCATGTTGAGGTCATATTCTTTTGACAATTTTGTCCCTCATCGTTTGTGTTCTATAATATTTTTCATCAATAATATTTATTTTATCTTATTTTAAAAATAAATGTATGCACTAATTCATTGGTAAAAGTTTAAATATAATTTTATTTATATGCTACATTTAGATATAAAATAAAAATTAATCAATGATGTAATATCTTAATTTGTTTTTAATTCAAATATAGGGTGCAATCTTTCGTTTATTTTACTCTTCCAATAGTCACCAAACATAAACTATAATTAACTTAAAAATATAATATTAAATTAAAAAAAGTACAATTTTTATATGAATTCAACGACCCCTAAGGGCATTTTTGGAACATTACATAAATTTACAGTATTCCCATAATAAATCATGCAAAACAAACCTGGTTATAAAAAATATTCCCATAAATCCTTATAAATTTTCCTACAAAACAAACATGATTATTTGAAATCTCGGACACATGAGATTTCAGGCATCTGAATGTGTCAGGACATTGCCAAAAGAACAAACGGGCCCTCAAAGTTTTAGATACTCAAAAAAGGACTTGCCAAGTTTTAGGAGTAAATTTTGGATTTTTTTCTCCCTTGAAATGGTAGTTAATTTGCCAGCTTCGTGGGGATAAATTGACAGGTGTGCCTGCTACACCGTGGACGTTCCTTCTTCTTCCATAATTATTGCAGTTATGAAAGTGAAACTCTACTTTATACCCTTCTTTTTAAGGTCATGCATTTGAGTATTTATTGAAACTATAAATCGATGTCGCATTAAATGAGTTATCATTTATTCGTGAGTAAAACTTTGTCCTCCTACCAAAACAAGCATGATTCAATATAATTGGTATATATCTCTAACTAAGAGATTGTGAGTTTGATCACCCACCACCACATGTTTTACTATAAAAAATAAATAAATAAGATTCAGCAAATAGACTTTAATATATTTCAATTAAAAATTTCCTTTTCTCAACAACATTATAAGTGATAATGTTAACATAAACTTAACTCAACGATAATTGACAATTGTTTCTAGCCAATAGGTTATAAGTTCGAATTCCTCCACTCTCACGTGATGAACTAAAAAAAATTATTTAGGTGATGATATGTTTCAAAAAAAAAATTATATATATATATATAGGTGATAATTGGTGGTGGTAGCTATTAAATTTTTGACAAATAAGAGAGAAAAAATAGAAAAATAGTAATAATAATAAGCTATCACTGTTTTAGTGGTCCTCCATCTGAACTAACTTTTTTCTAAAGCACAAATTTAGCTAAATAAAAAAAAAATCGTAAATATCTAATCAAACTTATGCTGCAATCCTGCCCAGATATCAATTAAAAAAAATACAACTCATATATGGAAAATAAACGCAGATGTCACTGTATGACAAATCAAATATATGTTTCTAATTTATTTTATATGCTATACATTCATGGATTTTATCTCATATTTTTTAATTAAATTGAATGTAACTTTTATATTATAGACTTTGTTAGGTGACTTGATCTTTTTTAAGTTGTAAAATCGAAATAAAACAACTAAAATAAATAAGAAACAAATAAAATATTTTGTACAGTTATTTTCAGGTATTGTTTGAATCTGGGCCAAAACTCAAGTTTCAAGAACGGTGGAAGATTTGTTTGATATTAACATCACAAATAGTCGGATACTGAAGATATTTTCATCAACAAAGGATACTTTCTTTGGGGAAAAAATCAATATAATTGAGAAGTTGAATTCTTAAATCTTTAATTAGTTTCTTCATCCTAACTAAAAATGTTTATTTTAGTAGGACTATTTCAACCGACGGCAATTATCATTGTCATATTTTCAAATATGGCGAAATAGGTTTATGATTTTACAAATATGTCAATTTTTTTAAAAAAAATTGCACCCCTATATTAAATATTTTTACGTAATCATTTTTTTACTTGTGTATATCATTCATTTACATCTATTAGATAGATGTCTCTATTAATAACAGATGACTATCAATAATATAAAAATATCAAACACGTCTCTATATGTACCAATATTTCAAGGATATTTTAGCCTTTTATTATTAACATATTTTAGCTTTTATTCTTGTTATAAACTTGTTTGAGTTAGATTGAGTTCAAATAAATCAAAATGACCTGAGTTGAATTTGTTTAAGGTTGTTCACCTAAAATAAATTTTAGTTAGAACCAACCAACTCAACTTTATTAATGATTTTTAAACTATTTTTTTTTTACTCACCATATATAGTTGAATTCACTTTAATTTTATTTCATTCAATAATATTTTATGGATTATTTTATCGATAATGGACTCTTAAAAACAACACTTTAAAACTTTTTTAATGTACCTTTTCACCCGTCTTGATTTAATGTTAGATAATATATAAATAAATGTTGATATTAACAATATTTGCTTTTTAATTATATAATATTTTGAAATTATGATATGAATAACCCAAACCAACAAAACCCAAATATTTCATGGTTGAGTTGGTTTTAAGTTTAATTTATTATTTAATAAGAATTGTTCGGGTCGAATAAATTTACAACCTAAATAATAGAGTTTGGTCTAATAAATATTTCAACCCAACTCAATTCATAAACACACTCTTAATCACCGTCGGATGAGTTACAACATTAAAAGATATATATTTTTAAAACATTTCCATTGTTAAAAACTTAAAACTATAATTATACTCTTTATCGTATTATTTAAATATTTGGTTCCTTTACTTATTTTTAACTGCATTTTAAATATTTATATTTTTTATAGATATATAAAATAATGAGTGAAATATCTCAATCTTAAACATATTTCAAATACTTGTCTTTGATCAAACAATGGTAAGTTCGAATTTCAATTACCAGTACTTAAAAAAAATAAAAAAACATAGAAAAATAAAGAAATAACATGATTGCAGATATTTGTAATATATGAAATGCCCCACTGGATGGTTTTTCTTTGAGATTTGTCTTTACTGTGGTGCTGCATATTGGTTCACTGAAACGCTGTCGTATTGCTTTGCCAAAAAAGGGAGGTCGTATTGTTTGTCAACATCCAAACGAAGAGTACGAGGCAACTAAATTGGCGGTGAGAGGCAAATTTTCTTGGTTAAAATTATATATTTCATCTGTGTTATTTGATTTGTTATATCGATTTTTTTTTCCGGAGAGATTGTTATATATCGAATTTGATTATTATATTTTTAAAGTTTTAAAGTTGTGTCAATAATATTTGCCTTTAGAATTGACTTAGACATGTTGACTTACTATAGCATGAAGACTAGTATATATATAGAGATTGTTTAGAAAATTTAATGAAGGTATGTATATATGTTACTTTATAGTTAGAGTTCATAACAAGGAAGGATTGTTGGCGAGAAATTTATAAAAAGAGAAAATTTAATTTAATGAATTTGTATTTGAATTTATGTCTTAGTATTACCATCTACTAATATGTTATTATCTTATGTTTTTTTTCGAGGGCTTATGAGCTTGTTCTTGAATTAATAAGGTTGACGCCTTCGGTTTTTAGTTTGTTCAAGATTTTTGATTTGTAGCTTGATGAAGTTATTCGACTTGCAATTTATGAGGAGTCCTTGAAGTTTTCGACTTTGAACTTGTTGAAGATCTCCCCCTTGTTGATGACAACAAAAATATTCAATTATTGAAGTCTCATATAGTGTTCGAATCTTCAAATCCTTGCAAAGTCGTCTATTGTGCTTTTTGAATCTTATGAATTATTCATCTTGAATGCTTTGGAGAAGAATCCGAATTTGTTGGGTTCAGAATTGGCCTATTTTGAATGACTCAAATGAGAGACAAGCTAATCTATTGGGTTTTGTACGGGTCATAGATTTAATGGTCTTTAGTCCAATCTCATCTAATTCGTTAATGACATCAAGTAACCTAAGAAATATAGGTCGCACGATTTGATTTGTCAATTTTAAAGTTAATTTGATGACAGGTGTAAATTTATTATCGATCCTAAATATAGTTTTAAACTAATGATGTGGCTCCTAATGATTGACAAACATTTATTATTTAACAAGGATAAAAATGGAATAAATTAAATAAAAGTTATTAATTTGTAGTGTGCTTATTTGTGGTGGATTTATGCTGCAACGCACAATAATAACATGGACATTCTAAAATAAAGAAAACATGATTGGCTTATTGCAATAATACATAATTTTTAAACCGACCATACTGTTTTTTACTGTTTCCTTTTTAATATATATATATATATATATTTTTTTTTTTTAAACATGAATCATGTTTTTAATAAAACAAATTAGAAGTACGAAGATTCGAAACTCCAACCTCACGGATCATGTTCTCATTCTATTGTTACATTTTTAAGATTTTAATTTTTAATTTTTAATTTTTACTATAATGTAAAGTTGCAATCACATTTTAAAGATTTTAATTTTTAATTTTTAATTTTTACTATAATGTAAAGTTGCAATCTATAAATATATGTGCATTCTAACTAGAATGCGGTTAGATTAATTAATATATGTATATGCATATATATTTTACATTTTAATATTACACTACAGTCTAATCAAAATACTTTATTTTACAGTTTTATTTTTCCTAAGACAATATGAAAGGTAAAATGTTCTATGTTATATAACACATAAAAAGAATTATACGATACATTAGGTGTAGAAATTTGCTAACAAATAGGAGTTTTCCTATCCAAGCACTCTTTTTTTTTTGGGTCGTAATTGCTATATTATTATATTCAACCATTTTAGTTGTTTATAATCTATAGACTATTCAAACCAACGATTAAAATTTATTCGAATATGTTTTTGAATTTATCTGAGACGTGAGAAAAACTCATATTGGCAAAAAATATGGTATGATAGGTTCCTGTTTGTTTTTATTTTCCTATTGGTCACGAGTACATTTGCAGTGAAAAGTTATAAAGTCACCTCAACAAAGAGTTCGCTGCCCCCATAAATGATATAAATACTATTGTTGTGCTTTAGCTTTGCTCAAATTAGTAGCATATATTTTTATGCAGTAATTAGCAAAAAATATATATTAGGTTATTTAAATACATTCAATCAACTCCAATCTTTTTACCCATTAAACATCTTTGGAAGATTTCACAGAACCTTTATCACTTAGTTTTTGATTTTTCGAAAATATATTAGCTACTAAATTAGTAGTTGTTGTTCTGGTTTCTTTAGTAACTTTAGCATTTTCTATATTTGTTATGTTCATTGGACTACTTACAAAGTGGTATTCAAGCTCTTATAATTTATAACTTTAGCTGCGACTATATAGGCAAATCTATGGAGTCGGGTCATCACCGATTGAGTTCCGAAATTATTTTTTTTAAGGTATTTTTTTTAAACTTAGACATTCAGAGTAATAGTACATGGCTTAAAAGATATCCGCCTATGGGTCACAAATATACAAATAATCTAAAAAATAAGGAATAGGGAGTTATAATTAATTGGTTAATTATATCATTAATCATTTTATCATGAATCCACTAATTTCTACCGCTTTTGTTATCACTACAGGATCGATCATCAAATTTGCTTCTATTGGACCTGAAGTTGGTCAAGTTACTCTCGCATGTTGCTTAGTTTGACTTTTATAAAAGCTGCCTGTAAAATATGTCATCCATAATGGAGAGGATTCAGTGCTGAATTCGAAAAAATTGTTTTATTTAAATTGTTAGAATATTATATCGGAAACAATGGAGAAATATACATTTTGTTAATTGAAGGAATAAGTATGTAATCATTTTTTATTTTAATATATAAAAAGGCGAATTCACAATTGTATTAAACTGCAAATTAGTTTGATTAATACAGAATCTATCTGTACCAATAAAAAAATCCAAAACACACAAGGAAAAGATCTCCTCACATTTTAATAAAATAAAAGCATATGACTTTGATTGATTATAAATAAACAAAAATTAAGCACTTTCTAGCGCTTCCACATTATAATTAAAAAATGCATTAGAAAAAACTAAAGTAGGTGCAGAGTTTATAAAAGTGGAAAGGGCATAGCCAATAGGCTTCCATTTGAAGGAAAGTGAAAGGTTTTTGAAATTTGGATTTGAAGGCATCAAAAGACTCAAATCCCATTCTATATATCTTCAATTGAAGCATATAATATAATCACAGTACATTATAATATATGGTATTTAAATAATATTATTTGTCCTGTCAACTGTTGCTTAAGCTATAGTCCATCCCTTGTTTCTTTTCAAATTAAGTAATCTTTCTTATTTTAATATAAAGTTGGGGAAAGCAGCAGACTGATAAATATGCTGTTCTGTCTTCCCATGCCTCTTCACATCATGTGCGCAAATTTTTATTTTTTTTTTTTTTTTTGCCCTACCTTTATAAAGCATCTAATTGAGTTAAAAAATGTACAATAAGTTTCTAATTTTTTTTTATAATAAATTCCTAGACTTTCAATTTTGTGTTTAATACATCTTTGAACTATTATACATTTTGTTTAATTTAATAATTTAAAAGTTCATGAAGTTGTTGGACATTTTTTAAATTCTCATAACCAACAAGTTTAGAGACTTATAAACACTATTTGAAGTATAGAGATAAATGACCAAAGTAAAACAAAAGTATTTAGAGAGAATGAGTTCAAACACTCGTGATAACCACCTACTTAAGAATTAATTTTCTATGTATTTTTTTGGCTGCCAAATGTAGTAGGGTTAGACGGTTGTCCCATGAAATTAGTTGATGTGTAACTAGCTGGCCCGAATACTCATGAATATCAAAAGAAAAAAATAGTTATTGAGATAAAATTTGTAATTTAACCCTAATTTTGTCTGCTATGTTGTAGTTCTATTTAATCTCTAAAGTTTACCTAATAATCAATAAAAACCTGTGATACAACAATCTAAGCTACACATATCTAGATTCTAAATTTTTTTGTTGGGTCAGCTTCTAATTTATAATGGATGTCTAGTCGATCGAAGTGATAATTTGTGCATACGTACGGTTCAATTCCCTCGGGAGAATTAGAGGAAATAAGTTAAACTGCATGATGGCTACTTACTGTAATTGATTTCCTATGTATTTTCTTGACAACCAAATATAGTAGAGTCAGACAGTTGTCTCGTGAGATTAGTCGAGGTGCAACAAGTTAGTCTCAACACTCACGAATATAGGGATAAAACTTGTAATTTAATCCTAATTTTTTATGCTTATTTCACTTTTTGGATGTTGTAGATTGTAGCTCCATTTGCTTTAATCCCTAAAGTCTACCCAATAATTAATTTCAATATTTATCTTTAAAATTTTGTGACAACAATTTAAGCAACACATATATATCTTGATTATCTAAATTTTTTGTTGGGTCCAACTTGGATATCCAACCAGATGATACTTTACACCAGTATAATGTTTGACCAAGCACACTCTAACGTTTAAATTAGTATTTATTTTAAGTTGATATCGAATCAAACTTAGTTAGATTTCAATTTAGTATTTTGAAAGGAGTCCACTCCACATTTTATAGAGATTTGAAAATATTGCCCTATCTAGCATAGAAGTCAATCAACTGTCCTTGCCTATCCCATTCCATCACATCCTCCAAAATCCTCTGTCAACATTGTATATGTTTGGTCCTGAAATGGACAAGCTCAGAAGGAGCGTAGGTCGAAGTGAATGAGACAACTTCTATGTCTTGAAGAACCTCCTCTTGCCCCGAGAGTATCTGCAAGACAAGATTAGCACTCCGACGAGCAAGTTAGATTGGATAAAGACTAACTTGCCGAGTAAAGCTGAGTTTTTCGTACCTTCCATTAAAGGTAAGTGTTTCTATTTATAGAAATTGGACCCGACAGAAATTCTGATGCAGTCTAAAAACGCGGCGTGTTGTCGGGTTTAAGAAACACTGTTACAGATACAAATTTAGGTCGGCTCATCTCATCCAGGTCGTGCCATCAATCCCAACTTCAGTGGACTCGAGCAACTTGTTATACTTTAAATGGATTCCAATTCAGGTACGATGTGGACACGTGACAGGTGAAAATCTACGTCCAACAATATATAACCTAACCTTTATGATTTATATGAAATATGATATAGAAAAAAAAAGATTTAACTAAAATGTTTGAGACAAATAAAATATTTAAAAGCAAGAGAATCAAGGGGAGGTAAAATTAAAATATATTTATTTACTCATTAGTTGATCAACCACGAAAAAGGGCGAAGGCTGAAGCGCAAAGCAGCTCGGAAATGGCCCCCACTGATCTGTAATGTAATTGGACCAGCCAGACATCCAATCACCAACTACGCAGAGAAACAGTAATTAAAGAAATGGAAGAAAAAAAGTGGGATTTTTTAGTTTTTGGAGATGATGCCATTTGATGTTGATGGAATTTAATAATCTTTGAAGTGCACAATGATAAGCTATGAGAATCACATTATCGAGATCATGTATATTATTTTGTTTTTGTTTTTCTCTTTCCTTTTTTCTTAAACCAGATCATGAATTGAATATACATGGTTTAATTATTATGACACCGCAATATCGTTCTAAAAGTTGATGGTTTGATATCTCTTTTCAATTGTTGAACAAAAGAAAAAGAAAAAGAAAGAAAGAAAATTTTGACCCTGTTATCCAAATCGAGAAATAGGTGAAAACAATATTCAAAATTTACGTGGTGCTGAAAAGAGAATCTCAAATATACACTGGAAAATAGTGCTTCGAGAGAGAATGTTACAGAAATAATTTAATGATTCGCCTAATACATTAGACCATTATAATTTTACTTATTTAGAGTGAAGTAAGCTAGCCAAAGAACAAAATGGTACCCTCCACATTTTCACGACTTTTGGAAAGAAAAAAAAAAGACTTCATTTATTTTATTTTTGTATAACAAGATAAAAAAAGAATAAATCCTAAAAGACATTTTGGTGTTCTTAATTCTAATCTTAATTCTTCTCACCAACCTAATACAGTACTATTTATTTATTTATTTTTTGTATAAGGTGAAAAGTTTAATTCTCCTCCAATATCTGTAATTCTATATTTTAAAATTAAATTTTTTTTGGTATAGATTGAAAATTTCAATTCTCATCTCATATTCGCAGCGTTATACCTTTAATTTAAAAAATGTATTTTTTTAATTAACAATATAAAATTAAAATAGAGAAAAATATAGGCTTTGGAAAGTAATTTCACGTGAGGAGCCATTACTTTTGTTGATATGTTGTGGGCAGACAAAAACCAGTAGGGTTGTTGAATAGAGAGAGAATTTAATTAAGTATTTTAAGTAGAGAGAAGAGAGACGAGGTGGTCCAAATACAAAAATGCCACGTGGCTTGGAAATGCGTTAATTAAAAACCCTAATTTTAACTTTTTCTTAATGCGGCGATTATAGAGGAAACCCAGACAGAGGTCAGAGATTTGTGAATTACTAATTATAGTGTTAATATTTAAAAAAAAAAATTGGGAGACTCGGAAAAGGGAAAAGAGAAAAAGGAAAAAGGATAGAGCTATCTCTCCTCGGGTAGTGTAATCCCATTCCCAAAATTATTTTAAAAAAATAAAAATGGAAACGGATTATCTGAATTATTATTGGTTATTTTAAGGAAAAAGTGGATTAAAAATTTGCAAAAAAAGGTAAATCTTGCGTCTGAATTCGAGAACCGCCGGAACGTGGTCCTACTGTTGAGAAAATACTCGGCAAATAAAGTTTATATTATATCTTATTTTATTTTTGGACTTCTTTACTTTTCATGCTTATTTGAGTTTTGTACGATTGTATCTGAATTTTATAAATATTATATTTTTTAACCCCACTTATTTGTCAATGAGTTTGGTAGAATTTATAAATTCCCGTCGGACGAAGATTCAAGGGTTAAAAATTAGTTTCGATAATTGYAATTTTATTAAAGTAACGATTTAATTCATGAATTTTAGTCTGTAATGATTTAACCTATGTATTTTAAATTTGTAACAGAGTGTAGTTCATATACTTTAATATGTGTAACAATTTAGTTATTGTAATTAAAAATTTCTAACGATTTAGTTCTTATCATGACAAACATTGTTAAGATTTAATGTGATATAAATTAATTAATAATGAGGGATAAAATGGTAATAAACTACCGAGGCTAAATCATTAGGTAACAAAAATGGTTACATATTAAAATTTATGAACTAAATTGTTACAAATTTGAAGGTACAAATACTAAATTGATATAATTTAAAATTCAGGAACTAAATCGTGACTTCAATAAAATTATAGGATAAAAAATATTTTTTAACTTAGATTTTATATCCTGCTTTGTTCTTCGGACTATTTGCTTTTCATGCTTGTTTGCGTTGGGTATGTAAAATTTTGAAATATTCTATTTGATTCATCTTTCAACGAAAACAAATAAAATAACATTAAAAAAAGTTAAAATATGATATTTTTCAAAATTGGAGAGGCTACTGATAAGAGGGCAAGATTTTAAGATCTAACGATAAAATGAAGTTTTTATTTATTTATTTTATACTTCGATTGAACAATATTAACTACTTGACAAAACATCCTTTATCTTTTTCTTTTTTGAAAATAAACAAAATTAAAAAGTCAAATAGTTTTAGTGTCAAATCGTATGCAACAATTCAAGCTATGTCTTTTTCTTAACAAATTAAAGTCATGTCTTCCACTTGTGCACTTGGTTTTATGAATTAGTTTGACGGCATATCGTAATTTATCCATTTGGCATGCCAACTACAAATAATTTTGTTGATAAATTGAACATTTTTAACCTTATGTTTAGTTCAATCATGGTAGAATTAGGAATCAAATAATTGACTTTTAATAATCTATTTGCTAAAGTTTTTATTTCTTATTTTTAATTACACAAAACAATAACAATATAGATTAACAATCATAACTATATGAATTACTTATAGAACTGTAAGATTACTTGAAAAATTACTAACATAAATATATTAAGGATTTAAAACTAATAATAACTATATCATAAAAAGAAAAGAAAAGAAAAGTTAGACTAGAATATAATAATAGAGATAACAACCTGTAAGCTTTAATTAAAGAAAAAAAATAGATTAAAATATAATTTTGACCGCTAAATCAGGAGATAAATAAATAAGAGAAAATTTGAGAGTATAAGAGAGAATTGAGAATTTTGAGATTGAGGTGTGAATAAAATTTAGGAGAGAAATATTATATATAGTGGAAAAAATGAGAGAGAAATAGTATTGAAAATTTGAGATTGAGCGAAAGTAAAGAGGTATTTATAGTTTACTTCCAAAAAAAAAAGAAGAGGTATTTATAGTTGGTAAAAATATAATATAAATAAATTGAGCGGTTAAAAAATAGTCTTGGGAGTTGTGTGTTTGATGGGAAAAAAAACAAATTGATGAATGATTTGGAAAGAGGTTTCGGAAATTGTGTGAATTTATCTCTGAAAAAAAATAATTACGTGAATTTATATTTAGAAAATGAAAGTAGGTAAAACGCAAAAGTAAAGGAGAATTAAACATTTTTTAATACAACAATATGTGGACGTGGAGATTTGAAGTCATGATCTTTTAATAAGAAATAAATGGAAGAAGGTTGTGACACTTTTGGAGAGATTGTAATTTGGGTATTTCATCTATTTAGTTTCCTTTATTGTTTTTCTGTTAAAAAAAAAATACAACAGGATGTAGAGATTTTAATCATGATATTTTAATTAGAAATAGATGTCTTAACCAAACGAATTAAATTTGAAAAGTAAAAGTAAACATTAAATCAATAAAATCACTCATATTCAAAAAAAAAAAAAAGTGGTTATGTAGCGACGTGTCAACAAGTTAAGTTGTTGACAATATCTTCTACATGAGGGAAGAAACGACATTCTCATGCCCTCCACATGTCGAGTAGCCAGACACGTCGACATGGTGACATGACACTCGACTTTGAAACCTTGGTTTTGCTTACGTTGGGACCAATAAGTAGGTTATTTAGTGATTGTAATTAATTAATTAGTAAGTTATCATATAATTATTGTTCAGGATTAATCAATATATCGGTTAATTATAAATTTACATTAGTTAATGACTATCATATATAATAAACATATTTATCATATGTAATTCAAGCAGAGCGAACCTAACTCACCGGTAATTAACACATATCTCTAGTGAGTTCAAACCCCACCCCACATATTGTATTAAAAAAAGAAAAAAACAATGCCAACCCGAACATAACATAAATAGTTAAACCTCCAAGTTTAAATCCACACACCACCTTTATTGCCCTAAAAAAACATGGTTAAATTAAAAATTTCGTCTACAAACTTTCGGGACTATGTTTAGTAAAACTAACCTTTACATTAAAATTTTGTGTTCGACATGTTCGTAAATTTGATAACATATCTATTAATTTCAATGATAAATTAGATATAACCCTAAAAATGAGAGGATACATTAAGCACAACTTAAAAATTTTTACTAAACTTGTAATTAAAAAAAATTATCCAGTAATAAATTTTTAGAAAATGTTACATTTATAAGTATATCTTAACTATTTAAAATATGGAGGTCTTTAAAATTATATTTATAAAATTGTTAGAAAATATGTCCCATATTCAAATATTTAATTTGATTCCTTTTATCATTTTTAGGCACTACAGAAGAAACAATGGAAAGATAAAATAAAAAAGATGTTCATACATTTTTTACTGACCACCCTAACTAATATGAATGTTGATGGATATTTATGTAAAGATTATAAAAATGTAAATTAATAGAAAAAATTAATATTTTTAGTAAAAAAAATTTTAAAACTAAATAAATAAATATTTTACTATTTGAATATAAATTTAAAATTATAAATTTAACATTACTAATATTAACGTTATGTATATACTAATGATATTTTTTCTATATTTTGTAACGCTAAAAAAATAAGTTGATGTTGACTTTATGGACAAATGAGAATGTCCATATATCAGATAAAAATTTATTAGCGAACTCAATTTTGATGTGTAAGAATAAAAAAATTACAGAAAAAATATATCTTTTTAGTTTTAGAAAATTTAAAAATGGTCAAATTTTAATGGATGACCGTAAAAAATCTAAATATTGTTGAGGAGAAAAAGGAAAAAAAACCGTGTTCTAAAAAAAACCGCTAGTAGAGCCTAGAGGGAAAGCTTTACTTCCCTGAAAGGCTCTTAAGTGCTACGTGTCGGCACGAGCGTTGAGCTGAACCTTACGTGTTCTTTCGCAACGCAAGGCGCGCATGTACGCCCCCGGCTTTCCCTGTTTCCACCCTTTTTTATTTTTATATTATATTTATATTGCAGACATATATATATATATTTTATTTATTTATTTATTAAGCATGGATCTTAGGAATTATAATAAGTGTCTTTATCGCTATGCTACATATTTTTATTTTATTTCTCCACCGATTCATAATTCATTCATCTCTCCAATTTTCGTGCTTAAGAAACTCGCTCCAATTTTCTTCATTGGCCTGCCATTTTCTCTTTCCTCTCCCACCGTCTTTCTCTGCTCAAATCCAACCTCCAGTCTCTCTCCATTTTGGACTTCGCAGTCTTATCGCGACTTCCATAAATTAGGTTTACTCTACGTTTCTACTGCTGGAATCTGCATCTCCGTATTCGTCCCTTGCCGCCGCCGTCGTCGTTTTATACTCCCGCAATAAGCTACTGTATTCAGGTTGCTTATGAAGCTGCTTTGTTCGGTTTGTTCTGTTTTTTTGGTTTCTGTACTTGTGGAATTCGGCTATGGTTTTTAGTGTTGCGTTTGTGTTGTTTTTTTCGTCTTGTTTTGTGTGGTTTCTATAGTGTTTTGAGTTGCAGGTGTTCTTAGCTACTGTTTGATCACTGATGGAACTGGACATTGTTTGTTGTTCTTGATCGAATGCAGAGGTGGTGAAAGTGAAAGTTGGTGAAGTTTGAGATTAACAGAGGATTCGAGCGAGCGAGCGATTGAGAGTTGAAGACAGACGTGTGTTCGTTCTTGCTTGAGTTCGTGTTTTCGTGCGGGATTCTCTGTTTTGGCTGGACGCTGAGACTGTAAAAAATGCCGCACAGAACGACTTACTTCTTCCCGAGGCAATTTCCGGATCGCGGATTTGACTCGGCATCAACTTCCAAACAGATTTTGGATCACGAGAAGAAAATCAACAAAGACACTTTTAGTACTGAAAGCGACGCGAAACCGACCCCGCGGCCAGCGCGCGACTTTAGCGTCACGAAGAGTTCGGCTGTATCGGATCTTTTCACGGGGGACAAGACTCAAAGCAATAAGAAACTTCCTGCTTTTTACGATTGGTTGGTGGACAAGAAAGCAACGCGATCGGCGACTGCTCACGTGAAAACTTGGCTTTCCAATTGCGACGAGGAGCACGAGCTTTTGCTTCCGCCGCCTACCTCGGAGCCGGACCACGACACAACGCCGGTTAAGGATCGGAGTGTTGACCGGAACTTTGACCGTCAAGTTTCACTGCCTAGGGTATCAAGCGGGAGTAGCTATGCGGGGAGTTTGTTTTCAGGAACGGGAACGGGAACGGGGACAGTGGATGGAAATTTTTCCAGCGATGTTAAGGATTCATCGGCCTCAAAGATCTTGTCCTCGCGCACGGCAAGGCCGGAAGAGATTGAGGTTGAAGGTAGTAAGGAGAACCTAGCAAAGAGAGCGACAGAGAGTTATTACCTGCAACTTGCTCTGGCTGCATCGCTTCGCTCCAATGCTAGTCTCGCTGGCGATCCTGTGCTTATGGAGGAGGGCAGGGTCGACGTTACGGACGCTGAAACCGTTTCTTACCGACTTTGGGTATATGCACTATCTATCTCCAGTTTTCTGACTTGTATATTTCAAAGTCTAATTGTTCTCGGTAATCAAATGAAAAGGTTCAGTTGTTTTTTTTTTAAAATTATTTATCCTGCCTGGTACATCATCAACTTCTGAAGGATTTTGAAGGCATATCTCAAATGGCGACGTTAAGTTTAGGTGTATGGTTAATGACCGAGTCTTTTGTTTACGAGCTTGTCTCGGCAGAAACTTCCTCAGATTTTATCAGTCGATTCCTACCTTTTAACTTTCTCGAGCTTCCTTGGTCTTCTATTTTCCTTCCGCATTTTTCTTGCTTAATAGCCTGAAGTTTTGATTTATAATTGGTTCGTAATTGTCTTTGTATTTTGCTTCTGATAACTCTGTTAATTTTCCTACTGTCTTGTCGAATTTGTGCGATTCGTTACGAACTAATAGTCGTCCTCAGAGCTAGATGTTAAGCTTCCAATTAATTATTTACGACTCTAGACTCGCATATTCTCAGGTAAGTGGTTGCCTCTCCTACTCCGACAAAATTTCAGATGGCTTCTACAATATTTTGGGTATGAACCCATATCTCTGGGTTATGTGCAATGATTTTGAGGAAGGTAGACGGCTACCACCACTGATGTCGCTTAAAACCATTGAACCAAGTGAGACGTCAATGGAGGTGGTTCTTGTTGATAGACGTGGGGACTCTCGACTGAAAGAGCTTGAAGACAAAGCACAAGAACTATATTGTGCTTCAGAGAACACCCTGGTGTTGGTGGAGAAACTAGGAAAACTTGTTGCGATCTACATGGGGTACGTTATCACAATTTTTCTTTGATTCCACAGCAGATCATTTATTGCATAACTAAAATTTGTGCGCTTCTTTTTAAAAAATATTTTTATTCTTTTTCCAACAAACAGGGGCACTTTTCCGGTGGAGCAAGGAGGGTTACATCTCCATTGGAAAGTGGTGAGCAAAAGATTGAGGGAATTTCAGAAGTGCATAGTGCTTCCAATTGGTAGTCTTTCTATGGGGCTATGCAGACACCGTGCAATACTTTTCAAGGTACTTCATGGGTTGTCGTATTTGATCTTCAAGTGTCCCCTTATGCTTTGAGAAACTATTTTATTTAGCTTTTGAATTTCTTCCTTCTACGTATGCTTGTTGGAGAAGAATTCCAATTTTATCAAGCTTATGATTATCAAAATTAATTCTCTTAACAATATGACACAAGAATGTGATAGTGTGCTATAAGAAGTTGAAAATAATCTTAGTTTCGGGCATTGCGATTAATGAAGACTGGATTAGAAGAATGAGTTCACACCAATAGTTATTTCCCTGTACGGAGTAAAAAAATGGCTTGTTTTCCTGTCTATTTGTTTTAAATAGCTTTTTTGCTCTGTTGGTTTAGTAGATCAGGGATGTACTTAATGTCTTCAGAGTCTTGCTGCATTCAGTATGGAAAGGGCATGAATGCCTTATTTTGAAGGGGGTACCTCATGGCAACACCGGACGAACTTGTAGGACTTGAATGATTAGCACCTCTCTTTCAAGTGTAAACACAGTAAATTGTAGCCTGTAACCGGGCATGTTTATTTTTCATAATAATTGCTTGAGGATTATTGTTCAATTGTAGCCTGTAACCGGGCATGTTTATTTTTCATAATAATTGCTTGAGGATTATTGTTCTTTTGTTTGCAGAAATTGGCAGATTATATAGGTTTGCCATGTCGGATAGCTAAAGGTTGCAAGTATTGTGTTGCAGATCATCGATCCTCTTGCCTCGTCAAAATTGAAGACRACAGGCAATCATTGAGGTTAGATAATCAAGCTCGACCTCTCAGGAAGCTTTTTCACGACAAGTTATACAGTTTTCAGATTTATCTCAGTAAAAATCCTAGGCATTTTATCTCATTTCTGCCTTATTCATGAGGGTTCTGGTATTACCAATTATAACACAAGCTTACAATTTTAACTATGTGGTATCACAAGCAAATATGACATTGATGAAGTTTTCCATTGTATAGCCATAAGGCAGGATCATCTTGAAAAAAGTTGCATAACTCTTTTGCTTGAATGAATTTGGGAGTTGGTAATTAATAAATCTCCCTTCTAGTACTTTTTGGATACCTAAAAGGCTAAAACTATCTGTAGATCATGTAGTTTCTGATTCCCACAAGGTTTTTTTTTTTAATTGTATATGTCGAACATCATGGATATGCGATTGCATTACTGAGGCTGTGGATATCCTGTTGGCTCCCCATTCTTAAGTCAACAATTTAGTTTTGTTGTTAATGAAGGCAGGGCCTCTAAATTTGTTTGAGTGGAACACAATGCGTACTCAATTTCTGGTCATAGTTTATATGATGTCTTATTGTTTTGTTTACGGATGCTTATGTTCTTAACAGAGAATATGTAGTTGATTTAGTTGGGGAACCAGGAAATATACATGGTCCAGATTCCTCAATTAATGGAGGGTTCCCATCTTCAATGCCTTCACCACTCCACATTTCTCATTTAAAAGAGTTCCAAGAACCTTTTGTGGAAAGCCATCAGACCGTAGGCTCAAAGCAAAATCGTGCTTTTCCTCTAAATCTTCTACATTCAGGTTCGTAAATGGTGAAAGACATTTCTTAAAATATATAGAACTCAGACAACTTTGGGTACTATAAATGCTTTGGAGGTTTCTCATAATTTTTGTTTAGTAGTAAACGTGTCAACTGAGTGTAGATGTGTTCGTTTATGCATAAAATTTAGCATTAGCCGTCCTTTATGTTTATGTGGTTTCTTGCCATATTTAAATTGTTGTGTATGATCTTCCAAACCCAGGTATTGTTTCATATATATGTCATCTAATGTTTGCACTTTGCTAATGTAATTAGTATTGATCTGGCTTACTCCCAGTTGTATTTACTACTCAAACAAACTTTTTGCTAATGCTATTTGTTCATGCTGCATGTTAGATTAATGTTCATTGGAAGCATGGCCGGCATTTTGTTGATTAAAGTAGAAACTGCTTATGTTATATATATCCTTTTTTCTTTTTGAAAATAAGCAACATGGCAAATTACTCTTTAAAAATTAGGCTATCATGGGTTACATGGATTTGTCCGGAAAGTCTTCTTAAACATACATGCGGCATCCATGTATGGTTTGGTTTAATGCAAACTTTGCTATTGTTATATAATGCTGAATGTTCCTTATAAATTGGAAGGCATGACAAAGTTTCATTTTGGATCAACACTTTGTAGGTTTTGGAGAGCACCAGATGAAAGGGGGAAGCATTTTACATAAGAGTCCAGGGCCTGAAACTGATAATTTGGTCGATCAAGCTTGTATGAGATCATTGCAGCTGTGTTTGGAAACAAAAGTGAGCAAGGAGTGTGTGCTTCAGAGTCATATATTGGCATCTGCTGACGCTGATGCCTCCAAGGTGTTGGATTCTGTTGCTGGTGCATCTTTACATGAAAACAAAGTAGTAGTTGAAGAAATATGCCGGACAGAGGCGGTTGTGGCAGGGATTTCACTGAATGGAACTCCTTCAACTCAAACAAATTCAAAGGAGGTTGAGGGTCGGTCTCAAAATTGTTCAGCGGCATACCTGACACTTGAACCATCACTTGCAATGGATTGGCTGGAAATTGCATGGGATGAATTACATATAAAGGAGCGTGTTGGAGCTGGTAGTTCCACATCCCTCATCATTCCTGCTTGCATTAAATGTATAAATGGGTGACCAATCCTGAATTTTCCCCTTCGTTGTTTTTGCAGGCTCATTTGGAACAGTGCATCGTGCTGAATGGCATGGATCGGTTAATTTTCTATACCTCTCTCTCTCTGATTCATGATTCAACATTTATGTTCAGTTCTTAATGTATCAAATTTCAATAGACTAGTCTTTCAATCTCTACTTATTTTCTATTTCATCACCTAGAACGGCCAATTGGATGCTAATTTTCTTTGCGGGCCCCATGACCCTCCTTGAAGGGGGCAAAAGCGTATGGGAAAAACTTTCCATTAAAATTTTAATTCTGAGGAGAATAAGAAATTCGTTCACTTGCTCTCGACCCTGGACCCTTTTCTTTAAATTGTATTATTCAACAATTATTATTTTTAATAAATACATTTTGGATTTTAATATTTCAACATATGAATAGATTAAGAAAAATTTATATACATTCTACTGGTAAAAATTTTAAATATTTACATAACATAAAATACTTGAACCAGTAGAAAATTAATTGTAATAGTTTCATAAGTTCAAAATAATTTTATTTTGCAAATGGAAGAATTCCTACACCCACTTTTTATGGGAATTTTCAGACATGGGGATTGTTTTGGATAGCAGGGACGCTAATGGGAAGCCATCCCCTGCCTCACTCCCATGCTGGCCCGCCCTTTTCGTCCTCCGTACCTCTAAATGGAAACACAAGCTACAGTTACCTTCTATCACTTATTTAGACATTGATCAAAGAAGATGACTAGTATAAATAAGGGACCTCTTGCTGGTTCTCTGCTCTTTTATATGTAACATATCTTGATATTTCTATATGTGCTTGCATAATAAACAAATATTATTCTGCACAGGATGTTGCTGTCAAGGTTCTAACCGTGCAGGATTTCCATGACGATCAGTTGAAAGAGTTTCTAAGAGAGGTATAATGAGAAGCTAATAGTAATTTACTCGTACACTGGTTCTTCCTTTTCTAGTTCATTTGCTATCACTATCTGAAATTGCATACGTTTGTGCTGAATCCCCATATATTTAGCTGGGGGAAAATGTTATATAAATAACAACTAATCTTGCAACTGAAATAGTATGATGCACTTGTACCTTGAACCTCTGCGTTTCAATAAGAAGTGAATTGAGCATAGACACCCGGAATGATCTTGCAACCAATTGTCAATTGATTTGTTATGATTTTGAAATTATTTTTATTTGCAGTAATGTCTTGATGACATTTTAATTATGTAGTTTGATCTTCCCTATTGTTATTCTATTCACACGATATCCAATCACAATTGCTAATTCCCATTGTGGGAACTCTCTTTTTTGTCCATGTATTGTGAATCTCCCTTTGGGTTGATGTCCATATATCTATCCCTTGGACACCCAACCCTACAATATGTTGAATTTTTATATATCCTTAAAAAAAGAAACAAGTAAAGTTCCACCATTCATTTCTCAAGTTGCATTATTTATAGTGTAATCACTTAGAGTAACGGATTGTTATGACCATTGCTCAGTTATACTTTGTAAAACTTCCCAGGTTGCAATAATGAAGCGGGTCCGCCATCCAAATGTGGTCCTCTTCATGGGTGCAGTTACAAAACGACCTCATCTTTCGATAGTAACTGAATACCTGCCAAGGTTACTTTCTTCCCCATTAATTTTTTTTTAATCCTTCGCAAATTGGCGTCTAATTTTGAATCTTTGTATCAGGGGTAGTCTCTATCGTCTAATTCACAGGCCATCTTCTGGCGAATTGATGGATCAAAGGAAGCGATTGCGCATGGCACTGGATGTTGTGTGTATCTCTTCTTTCTTGTTTTCTTGTTTCATACAATTATCTGAACTAGCAAAGTAATTCTTATTTATCTTGCAGGCAAAGGGAATCAACTACCTACATTGTCTCAATCCTCCTATAGTACACTGGGATCTTAAATCTCCTAACTTGCTGGTTGACAAAAATTGGACAGTAAAGGTACTGGAAAAGTGCCATTTATTTTAAATGTTTCATGAAAGAGAGCACGGTTGACTTCCTTTGCTAATTACAATGTGTGTCTAGGTTTGTGATTTTGGGTTGTCCAGATTCAAAGCAAACACTTTCATATCATCAAAATCTGTAGCTGGAACAGTAAGTTGCTTTACCATATTGGTATATCCATTGAATAGTACTTATCTCCAGTGTTTGTTCCTACGTGCATCCAACACCACGTGTTTGTGTGAAAACATTTGGACTTAGATGAATATTAGTCTCTGATAATCCTGAATAATTAAAGTTGCTGTATCATGTCCTTGATGGTGTCATCGAATTAGTTCTTGCTTGGAATGCCTAACATTAGAGAGGACAGACAATGGGGTTACTACGTTGTTGCTGGAACAGTAACTATTTCTAGCATGTTCCAAAATCAGGTCACTGTTCAGTAAGATATTGATCCCATCTTATCCTTTGAAATATATAGAGGATTCATTCACCATGTGTAATCATCTGATTTAAACCTTTTCTAGTAGGCTCATCTGTAATGCCATATTATTCGTATCGCCATAGAAAGTCAGATTTTGCACCAATATTTTGCAGGTTAAAATTTTACTCAGCCGTCCATCAATCAGCATGTAACTCTGTTGCTTTTATTTTCAGCCCGAGTGGATGGCTCCAGAATTCCTTCGGGGAGAGCCTTCAAATGAGAAGTCTGACGTTTACAGTTTCGGAGTGATCCTCTGGGAACTGGTAACAATGCAACAACCTTGGAGTGGGCTTGGTCCGGCTCAGGTAAGATTTATTCTAAGCATTTAAATATTTTAAAACAACTTATCCCACTTTCCTCAGACTGCTGTTAGCAACGGCATTCATGTCGGTTAACATGTTTGTGCAAACTCTTAGGTTGTGGGAGCTGTCGCTTTCCAGAATAGAAAGCTTTCCATCCCATCAAGTACTTCCCCACTGCTGGCTTCGCTCATCGAGTCTTGCTGGGCAGAGTAAGTTATTTGGTTCACAATCTATGTGCAAGTGCTTGGTCTGTGTTTATTATGTGATTTTTCCCCCTCCCTAGGAAGAATGTATCTGTAGGCTTGAAATGTTTTCCTCCAATCTACTTTCCTATTTACTATCTCTCGAATGAGGAGTTTGGAAACTATTTTTGCTGTTGTTTAATTCAATAGTCTCTCCAATATCTTATTTGTATGTAAGATGTGACTTGGAGACTCTGAAGATGGTGATGTCGATGACCTAGAAAATATCGAAAAAAGAATCTCATATTTCCTTGTTTTCATGGCAGCGATCCGGTTCAGCGCCCATCCTTCGCAAGCATAGTCGAGTCTTTAAAGAAATTGCTCAAATCTCCACAGCAGTTGATAGCGATGGGCGGAACGTGAAGACATCTCCCAGCTAGCTGCTAAAGCCGATTTGGGAGAGCTAACCAATTATGCAGTAACATAAACCCCTTGATAACCAATATCTTCAACTGACTCGGTCATTTTGGTCTTTGGCAACTGTAGATTTTGGTGGTTGTATAAGGCTGGAAATAGCCCATTAAGCAGATGAAAGCTCAGGCTTTTAGTAGCAAGTACCCCATAGAAAAACAGTAAATTCTACGTCAATATTGGTTCTGCAATGGGGTTTATAACATCGCAAATCCAAATGTAATACAGTTCCAAAATTACTGGGAACGTATTTTTACTGCTAACTGCACTGTACCCGGCCTGTAATCTCTGTGAACCCGCAGTATGTTATCGCCATCTCTAATGGTGAAAGCGGAAATAAAATAAAATATTACCAATTTCTTTTTACCTTCCCGTAAATTAGATGGGATTTATAGCAGCAGGAAGAACGTCTCTGAAGGGAAATTATTCTTGCCAAGCAATTCTGTGATCGACAACGGCAGAAGTAGCGAAGGTAATGGCCTAAACTCTGTAACTCTCTTTTTTTTCCAAGTTGCATTCATTTTGTATTCTACTAATGCTGTTACATAAAATTACCATTTTGAGCTGTGTATCACAGTCCAGACCCGGCTAGAGGACAATTCGACTTGAATTCGGTGCGGCAATTTTTTTATTTTAAACGCGAGGTACATATAATCTCATCTTATCACTCTCTACTTCTAGTCTTTAAGGTCAATAATCATGATACGCATGCTATCCATAAAAGTTGTTGCATATCCTTCTTAAGTTTATAAGCTCCAAATGGTGCCTACAGAGGCTTCTTTCCAACCTGAGCTATTTGATTCTGTTCTAGATACGTGTTTTTGGCCCAAACAAGATGATTAAGATGGGTGCCCCGCAAAGTTTAGTTTGTGTCACACGGACAAAACTGTAGTCCCAATGCATGCTAATTAATCCATGCATTCGTTATGAATTCTACTTCTAACACTATATTGAGCTTCTCACTTTGTCGATGGTCTCATAACGTGGTCCACTTAATTTACTTGTACATGGATGGGTAAGTTTTTCGAGTGCTTTGTATTCGGGGTGTCTCAAAATTCTACTGCTAATGCTAGGAAATTAATGAACTCCCCAAGGAATCTCATCTCTTGGTACATAATCAGTTTAGAAGTACTTTTGAAACACTTTCTTCAGTTACAAGTGATGATGTTTTAGTTCTTTAGAACTTGTTTGATAATGTTTTAGTTCTTTAGAATCCTATTTATGTACCAATATCGTCCGTTTCTAATCTAATTTTAAGATGGCATTCCAGGAAGTTTCAGTTTTCACAATTTTGCTCTTGTTTTTAACTTTCAGTAAGATTTTTTATAAGTAGGAAATTAAATAGGTATGAATAGCTTTTATTAAATTTTAAAATAAAAATAATCACAGAGTCGTTATCTATCTTTCGAGAAAAAGCTTCAACGCAATGTCAAGAAATTATATGCCGCATTTTGTGAAGGCTCGAATTTCATCCAGATGAATTATATTCTCAGAAACCATATCTATCGGACTCTAAATATGAGGTTTTTACGGTCCTGGAATAAATATATTTTGGAGCGTGTAAGATGAAACTACTTTTAAAATGGGAAGAGCAACACGTCCGGTAGGATTTTTCACGAGAATTTGCTAAAAGTTAAAAGAGAGAGAAAAAACCCCGAGAAAAAGGGAAATATTTTAGAGGGAAGTAATTGAAATAATGTCAAAGGTCTTTACTAATTTTGTCCAGTGTGAACAAACAAATTTTTTAGAAGTATAAGTCAAATAGTAATGATTTTAAGCTTTTATAGTAAGGATTTTAAGCACTTCTTTTTACACTATTTTGGAAAACCCAAGTACATTTTGTATGGTTGATAGAATAATCCTGGATCAAAATCTTCAGTATGAGTACTTGTCCAACACGAAATTTGTGGTTGCTAGTAACTGTAGAGAAGTAAAAAGTGAAGTCAACTGTGAAATTTTGTGAGAGATGTATCGTAAGGATTCCTTACGGTTTCACTCCGGTAGACGAGAGAAAAATGTAATAAAAAAAATATACCGACAGAAAAAAGTTGGGAGAAATTCATAAGAAAAAGATAAGTTAGACAAAGGATAGAAGTTATAGTCAGAGAGATTCCAGACGGAAAAGAAAGTCAAATGGATAATTTCATAGACAGAGACAAAGGTTAAAAGTTACAGAAAAAAAATTAACAAGAAAAAGAGAAATTTGAGAGAGAGATGGAGATGGGTACGATGAAAAGAGAATAGTGAGATTTCGGAGAGCATGGAACTGTTTTAGAAGCAGAAAACATTTTCAAAGGTAAACAAATTGAATAACTGAACGAGTATAATTCGAGTTATCGAAAAATGAAAAATAGAAAAAAAGATATTTCACCAACAAAAATTCGTTGTTCAAATGAATACGGCTAATTACCTCGGTTCGGTTAACCCCATTTTCATCACGTCTTTTCAACACTCTTGAAGACTTCAAATGAAAATCTTCCACTTGGCGATTTTGCACGTCAGCATGCCTGCCACATCTCAACTCAATATAATTTGATTAAATTAAAGCCCTTCAAATTTTGGCATTACAAGAACTCAAGGAACAGTACTATAAGTACACGTTGAAATCCAAGTGGTTAAGGATGATGAAGTTCAAAGCAATTTGGACAAGGACAACCACATATTCACTCCTGTTGTTCCCGTCAAACCTGCCATCTCCATGCGTATATGTATGTCTATAAGCTCCAAAAATCTCGCTAATTTTTCACGGGCGACCAACTAGTCATCGAGTGATCACCTTGGTCACCATGGTCCTTGGATGATTGGGATGCAATAACCCCAATCCTCAAACCTTGACCCCCCTTCCATGGAAAAGAAAATGATGCTTTTGTTCACGGTCTGTGTACCGTTTTATGTTCAGAAGAGGATCTATGGAACTGGATATAACCAAAAATTAAATACTTCTACTGTACTTGTTTTCCATCGAGCCAGCATAGTTTGGGAAGAACCTTGACCAGAAATGCCTTAAACCTTTCACTACATATCACGTTTCCCTCAATGTCTAACTGAGTCAAGCTTAGATCTTTGAATAGATAATAAGCTTCCCAATAACTTGCCAGATCGGAACAATCAGTTACCAAATTATCACTGCTCGAAGCATTTTCCTCAGAATGAGACATGGGAGATGGGAAGAGATATCTGGTCGTGTCGACTGAATGCGAACCTATCTCGTTGTGTGAAATATCCAAAACTTTTAAAGACTTCAAACGTCTCAGAGGCTCCAATGTGGTAAAACTACAGATTTTATTGTTACTCAAACTCAAGCAAGAGAGTCGCTGCATGACCTCCAATCCTGTCAAAGGAACGTAGGTGTAAAAAGTTGAAGTTTGTCTCATATATGGGTTGAAAATTTGATGACTGAAAAAGAAAAATCGTGTTGCAAGGTGGAAAGATCGAATTTCTAAAACATATAGAAATAAGGCACATGAATGGTGCCTTATTTCTATATTCTTGTATAATTACTGAAATCTAGAGCATGCAGCTAGATCTTGTAGATTGATTAATGTATTAACTTCTAAAATTGAAAGGCACATGAATGGTGCTTTCGGCATTTCTACGTGTTTCCTAAGCAGATTGATGGTTGGCTTCATGAGCTTCTCACAGGCTGGTTTTTACCTAGAAAAGCTAGATCTACTGTGGAATTGTGCTACAAGACTCTCTCGTGGCATATTTGTGGAGAAATAAGTCATCGCATTTTTTTAAGATAAGTCCTTTATTTTATACTCTTTCTTTGTAGAAGCACTGCTTCTATGATGCCTCAATTACAGTCATTTTTTGTAATTACAACCTTTCCATGTTTTTGCCTCAATTACAGTCATTTCTTTGTAATTACAACCTTTCCATGTTTTTGAACAATTGGAAAGCTTTTGTATAGCTTGGTCGGGTGGGGTTCTCTCTCCCCAACCCTTAGCTTGTTTCCTATTTTTGTTGATATAAAAGTTTCTTATCAGAATGGGGGAAAAAAAAAGCACTTGAATGGTCGGAGTTGAACTTTGCACGGTTATCCAATCAAATCACTTGAATGATTTTTCGATAAATTTAATAGGCATATAATTACCATAGATAACGTGAGAAAATGGTACCTTCAATTGATCGAAGTTCGTTGTGGCTTAAGTCCAGCACTTGAACCCATAGTAACTTTTCGACAGATCCCATCCGTGAAATTGATAAATTATTGAGCCGTAGACAGGTAGTGCTACCAATATATGGTGACGTCTGGTCTCTGTAGCAATAGCAGTGTCTTAACAAAGATTCCCTAGTCGAAGTCACCTGTGAAGAAACCAGAATATAAGTCGCTCTTCCTGTTGAATACATGACCCTAATGGAAGAGGTGAAAAGGAAAAAAATAAAAAAATATTGTAAGATTCATGGGACCGGCAAATTACCCCATCATTCTTTTTTCTCTTATCTCAATTTTTTATAAGAATTCTTGTTCTTTCTCTATTTTAATTTTCTTTTTCTAAATAAGAAACAAACAAAAGAGGAAAACATCTTATCCCGAACAAGTCAGAGGGCTTACACAAAGGTCTCCTGATTGGCAAGAATAAGAAGGAATTCTAAGAAGGAATAGATCAAATAAAAGCAAGATATTCCCATTGGTCCTAAGACTCTGTGAAGCTCCGACTTTGTCCTCAAAATTGCTTCTCTCTCCAATCAAATCTCCTAAGGGATAGTTTTAATAGGCAAGTGCTAATTTATGCACGTGAAACAAAGTAAAATATTCATAGATATAGCATAATTTGATGTCACAAATGGAAAAATAAAACAAGTGCTGAAGAGATTCTAATCCCTGGTGGCAAAAGGGACATCATCAATTCATCATCAACATCATAGATGAAAATGTAACATTTCAATAGTTGATAACTAGAAACTGTGAATCACCTTCTGCAATAATACTAAGCTGTGTTCATCTTTGTAGTAGTGAAAATGTGATGGGTCCAACTTCATCAGGTCCTGGTAAAGTTCGAGAACTTCCTCAAGTTGGACCATTTTATTCGCATGTGGAGACAATGTTGCAGCATGAGCCATCAACAATCTTGCAAGAGTGAGCTTTCCAATTTTACTACAAAAGAAAGGGAAAATTTAAACGAAAAATATGTGATCTAAAGACAATTTTAAATAATAAACTACATAGAACAAATGGGGTGAGCATACCAGTCAGTCTCCGATAATAATTCTCGGAAAAGAGCTATTTCGTTACTTATAATCTCGGCACACCATTCAGAACTAGAAGCAGCATAATTATCCTCAATGGTTGGATTATCAGAGGAAACAAACGGAAAATTCTGAGAACTAATTCCACAACTAGAAAAGTTTTCATCCTTCCACCAGATCCCTTCATTACTACAATCTCCGATAGGTGTTTTTCCGAAATGCACAGCCACTTTAAAAGAAAAACTAGTTGGTTTCACATAATGAGAACCACTTGCAGATGCTATTTTCTCAGAATGTCCAAGACTGACTTCCACTGAATAAAATTCAGAAGAATTGAGCTCTTCTTCAAGAAAAACCAGATGGCTAACCCAAGCCTTTGCAGCATCGCAATTACATTTTGAGAGTGGTTTCCAAATAAGACCTCCTATTAAATTAGCTGTAGATTTAACAGACACTGAAGATGAGTCGATACCTTGAACAGGTTGATCGAAATAAAGAATGAGGGGAAATGTTCCTGAATCAGAATGGAAACTATTAAGTGGAGATAGGGTGTGATCGTCGAGACATCCAGTTCTTGATAATGCAACATTATAACTGTGGGGTGGCCAAGAAGAAACAAGACTCGGAGCATTTGTTTTCACTGTTTGATCCAGAAGCCATAGATGATAAAACCAACCACTTTGATCATCTGGATCAGTGAAAATAGCTTGGTGCACGAGATCATACTCTTCGTTTAACACCTTTTCCACTGGGAAATAACATTCAGCTTTTTTGTTCAGCAATTTACCAAGAAGCGCACTACAAAGAAGTGGAAATCACATCAATGAATTTACACTAACAACACAGTTTCAAATAATTAAAACTTTCTACCGAAAGAACACTGTGAGGGAGGGGGGAAATTGCTAGAGAATTCCATAGAATGTAATTTTTCATGCACTATTTTTCCACATAAAAGTGCTCATGGAAGAATTGAGATGACTTTTATACGCTTCTCTTACGTTTGCACAAAGAAGTCGTACACGAATAATATCCTGAACTCTTACTGCGTTCATCAAATGGCTAACAGAGTTCAGACAAAAGTTCTACCCGTTGAGAACTGTGCTGAGTAAATCTGGTAAATCATGCAAACCACCATAGCACGATGAGCCCGCACAATTGAACCTAAACTTCTTACAACGAAACTTTTGAACTCGGAATTAAGTAGGCAATACCTGCGATTATGCCACGCCGAATAATTGCTGAAATTTGTGTCTATCATATTTGTTGTATAATTCAATTCATCCTCCTCGGGTATGTTCACTAACGCTGCCACAAATCTGATGAACGGACAAAGAAACAGATCAACTGATACCTCCAAATTGGACATGTAAACTGCGGCTATCGTCCTAAAAGGATTGGATAAGGAGAACGCAAGCAGGTATTAACCTTCTGTAATTCCATGCATGAAAATTCCTAGCGTCGAGTTTCTGAAACTTTCCAAGAAGTCGCAACTCATGATCGGTGGACGAATGCCCCTTGCTCAAGATCCACTTACGATGATACCACGCGCCGTATGACTTGACATTCTGACGGAGTGCGCTTTCAGCCTACAAAAGATGAATGGATCGCAACCAAAATCAGCAGCACGTACTAGTTAGCGACAGTAGGTAGTGGAGTTAGCCAAACGCATAATTGAAATGACAGTTCAAACTGATTGACTAAAAGCAGAAGCCTCGACGAGAATCGTAAAAAGAGCTTCCAATACAGTGACGCCAAATGAAAACTTACTACTCTAAGCTCCTCATTGAGAATCGCTTTGATCGACTCGGTATCTGATGGAGATTCCTTCAGATAGTGTTCTACCGCAAGTTTCCTATAGTTCCAAGCCGTATACAGATCCGGATTCATTTCCAGCACCTTAGCACTGACATCAAGAGCTTCCTTAGCATAGCTGCAATATTCAATCCGAAATTCAAATCAAAGAAAAACCTAAGCCGTCACTGAAACTCGGAATAGAGATAAGGAAGTTAGATATACTTCTTTTGGTGGTGATTCGCGAGCAATTGAGATTGAAGAGAGCGAAGCTTTGCGGCTTCCGCCGCCGAAGCTTCTTCTTCCTCCGGTTTCAGAGGCTTGCGCGGCCGTCCGTGCATTTCAGAAGAAAATTACAGTGTTCTTCGAAACAATCAAAGTCTGCGTCTCGGAAGAAGATGAAGAAGATGCAGACGTGACTGTGGAGAAAAGTTTCCGCTCGAATTCGAAGAATTGGTTTTTGACGGTCGAGATGCGGAGATCAACGTGGAACATCAAACGAAAACCAAGAGAGGGAGAACTGAGAAGAGAGCTTTTGGATGAAGATTCATTTTCATATTTGTCAAAACCCGCGAGCCGGATAAAAGTTTAAGGGATGAGTTGGGCCGGCCTGGGCCCAATACGTAATGTGGATCAGTTCTTTGATTCAGCCCAGCCCACGAAACGGCCTGGGTGTTCTCCACGGTGCGATCGCTACGGTATTTATCTATTGGTTGAATTTTGTATTAGAATAAAAAATATTAATAGTGTAAATAAATTTAAAATAATAATAATCCATTTCTAAAACAAATTTTTTTAGTACAATTTCTAAAACAATTAATAAAAGAGTTATGGATCTCATTTATATATAAGAGAAAAATGATAAAAGTAACTATCGTTCGAGTTCGAGTCCTTTTTCATACCTAAAGGCACTAGCACCAACCAGATTTATTTTATTGGTCAAGTCCATTAAGTTAAACTTACGAACTTCCGTTCAAGTCTAGGAGCTCGCAATGTAATTCACAGTAGAAGCTTCTATTTATCGTTGGGTCTCCACCAAAAGGAAATGAATCTACTCATTGATTTTCCAATGGAGGACAATGGAATCAATGTGATCTCCACAAGTATCGTTATACCTTCTCCTCCACTCTCCTTCTTCTCTCACTGTAAATTTAATTATGTAGCCTCGTTTGACCATTTTGTTCTAAAAAAGTTAGAAAATTGAAAATACATATCAGACAGAAAAAGTTTTATGTAGGTGTGGGTGCGAGTGAGATGTTCTCCCCATTCTCGTGTTCGTGAAAATTTTTAGTCTCCATCTCTACCTCGTTCTTGGGTCCGAGAGATGTTCTCGAAAAAAATTATTGGTTTTATAATTGTGTTATTTATTTTTAGAATTTAAGTATAAAAAAGTGTAATAAATATATATTAATTATTTAAAAAATAGAATCGGGGATGGGGTCGGGCTCGGGCTCGGGACATGCATTTCCTATTTTTTGGACCCAACCCTGCGGAAATTTTTGTTTCCCCTAATGTAGAGACAATGAAAATAAAGTTTAGAGATATGTAAATAAACTTTTTGGAAGATAAATTTTAGAGAGATAAATAAAAAGATTTAGAAAAAAAATAGTGAAGGAAAAGTTAAAGACAAAGAGAAAAAGAATAAAGAGGAAAAGATATGTTAAAGAAAAAAAATTATAAAGAAAGAGAAAAATTATAGTGGAAATAAATTTAGAGATAAAAACAAGATTCAAAATATAATTTTTAGAGAAAATAAATAAATACAAAGATAAATAAAATTTATCGAGAAAGAAAATTGAACGAGAAAATAAAATATAATTTTCAGAGAAAAAAATATATTACAAAGAGAAAGAAAAATTATAAAATATAAAATTTTAGAGAGACGAAAGTTAAGAAAAATATTAAATTTTTAAAAAAGAAATTAAACTAGTATGTTAGAAAAAATAAACAAAAATATATAAAAATTTAGAGACAGACAAATGATAATAAATATTCAAAATATGAAAATTTTATACAGAGAAAAATAAAGTTTGTAGAGAGAATTTATAAATAAAAAATTTAGAGTAAGAAATAAATTTTTTAGAGATAAATATGAGAAAAAAAAATTGAGTATTAAAAGAAAAATCAGATTTTGAAAAACAAAAGCTTGTTTTTGAAAACTTATTTTTTTGTTTTTGAAAAACAACAAACAGATAATTGAATTTGTTATCAAAACAAGTATGTTTTTGAAAAACTAAAAACGAAATGTCAAACGGTCCGTAACTTTTTTTTGAAATGGTNTTTTTTTTTCCCTCATTTTCTCCTGTAAGCCATTCGATCTCCTCTTCGATATTTGAGATAGGTCCATCAAAAGGGAATAATTTTATTCTCATTTTCCCATGAATTAATTAGGGCTAGAGATTTGGTTCTAAAAGCCTGAAATGAATTGTGTTTAAACCTAATGTTTAACGATTTGATGGTTATTTGCTTTTTAATCAATTGTGTTTCAATTTCCTTCTCTACAAACTATCGTATATTTCTATTTTTATTTTAAAAGTTATAATAAATTCATATAAAGCCAGCATGTGCATGCTTTTTTTAATTAAATTAATAATAATATAAATGACTTTATTATGTCAAGCACTCTCAAGTGTCAATGCCATCCAAATTAGGTGCCCATCCAATTAGGACACGATTATTTATTTATTATTATTTTTACTACTGGGACATCAATTCCACCTATTATTTCCTTATTATTATAGGTTTAAAAAGTTTGAATAATAGCCGCTTAACAATAATAACGATAACGATGTATTAAAGAAGGATTTTTCTTTTTTTAAATATTGTTCCAAATGAAACTTATTTTAAAAATATAGTTGTTTAATTAAAAATATTGTAGGTTTTGAAATTTATTTTAAAAATATTATACTTTTAAAAAATAGAAGATTGGTCGTCTCTTGAAGAGACGACCATTTAGACGTGGCGCCATTTGAGACGACCATAAAAAATAAAATTTATTATATTATATATTATTTAGTAGTTTTAATGTTAAAAATTGGTTAGTGGTGTAGTGGATGTACTATTACTCTAATATTTCTTCCATCCCAAGTTCAAATCTTAGGTAACACACTTTTTTATTTTATAACCATTAATCATCTCTTTTTATATATATATATATATATTATTATTATTATTTATTTGTCTCTTTTTACTTATAGATGATTAATGGTTATAAAAATAATATGACCATTTTCATCCAAACTTCTTTTTTTATACATTATTATTTCTATTCTATATATTATTATTCATTTAATAATAATAATAAAGTTATTATTATTACTATTATTG
>NW_019104488.1:2436497-2463583 GCF_001995035.1 Momordica charantia
TAAAAAATTTAGTCATACTTCTTATTGAACAAACTTATAACATATTTTCCTTTGTGATTATGAACTAAAGATTGGAATTTTTTTTTTTCCTTCTCTTGGAGTTACTAGTTGTGACAGTGTTAGTGTTATAATAAGTAATGAGTGAATTAATAAACATATTTACAATATAAATACACACAAATATAAATACACACAAATCTAGTTTTAAAGTTTCAATTTCGTATTTAATTAATCTTTAAATTTTAAAAAGTATTTAATAGGTCTTTAAACTATAAAATTTATATCTAATATGTCAATTTTGTGTTGAATAGAATCAGATCTGTCAATTTAAATTTTGTGTCAATTTCGTGAATTTTTTTAAATGTTGATCAGATCAATGATCTATTATATACAAAATTACAAATTCAAAGATTTATTAGATATGATATAGAAAGTTTATGAACGGTTAGATACTTTTTAAATTTAGATGACCTGTTATATACAAAGTTGAAAGTTGGATGACCTATTAAGTAGGTTTAAAAGTTGTACTAAAGAAAAAAAACGTTTAAAAGTTAAAAAGACATATTAGATACAACTCTAAAAATTTATGGACTTAACTTATAATTTAATGTTTGGTTAAACCCCTTTTTGAACTATAATGGTTACAATAATTATATATCTACAAACTTTAAGTACAAAAAGTAAACCATCACATTTACATCATTGTAAAAATTGGAGCCCAAGTACCGAACTATGTCCATGAGAAGAATGTTGAGAGTGAAACCATAGGGTAAACCATCAAATTTGCATTATTGTAAAAATTAGGCCACGTCATTTACTTAATTAAAGATTTTGTTGTATAATTGAGCTCCAGTTCCATTAAAATTATGTTTATTACGAGGGAAATTCGTTCCCTCCCTCTTCTGCATTCTAACGAATCTTATTGTCTTTTTTGACTATAACATGTTGGAAGGAGATTTGAATATATGTCAATTATGGGACCCACGTCGAATCTAGGAATCTCATTCCATTCCTCTTCTACATCATAACCTTGAGGTGATATTGACCTTAGGCAAAATTTCGAAAGGGAGGCCTTCATTTTAAAAAATATCATTATCTACCATTTTTGTTTATGTTTTGATTTATCTATACCTATTATTTCTTCTATTATTTTATCATTTTTATTACTTTTACTTATACTACAAAAATTTATTAACAACATTTTTCCATATTCAATCCCTTTTTAGCACATCTGTTAGATTAAATAAGTTTTCATATTTTATGTTTTTTAAGCTTTTCGTATCCCTATTCATATTTTTTTTATAGACATATTAATATTCTGTATTGAAACAAGTAAGTAAATTTAAACAAATCTCAAATATTAACATATTGAAAAATATGAAATACATTTTCAAGAAAGTAAAAGAAATGGAATGAAAAAAAATTAAAATAATAAAGCTTATTTCTATTCTAACCATTTGGATTGACATAATTGAGTTAAAATTAGTATAACTTATCGAATATATTTATCATAGAGTATTTTTCTGAACAGAATTTTAAAAAGTTTACTTGTGAAAAAAATAAAAAAAAGGGAAAGAATATAGAGGATCTAATTTGAGAGAGCTTTGAAGGTTATGCTAATTTTTTTTTTTTTAATCAAGTTTGCAAGGTTCTAAACATGAACAAAAATATAAAAATAACAAATTTTAAAGGTATCATATTAGAATTGAGAGCTCTTTTGCATATGGTTTTAAATATCGAGAACCTCTTTTTCGAGAATGGAGTGTTAGTATCCGATAAATTTATGGTGAGGTTAATTCTTGTGTAGATTGACTTGCTAGTCTATGTAATGGGGTCTCCATGTCCTGTTTTGCCATTTTTTTAATCTTATCATTTTTTCTAGTTTGACGGGCTTTAGTCCCATTTACCAACAATATTATATTATATTATAGATACTAATATACGAAAAATATGAGGTCTTCTAAGATTGGGGCCTTAGTCAATTGCCTCACTCGCTTATACCTTAAGTCGGCCCTTTTACTAGACTTACTACTTTTACCCTTTCTAATAATACCCATAACTTTATTAATTATTTCTTTTTCATTTTTACTACTAATGTTTTCTCTTCTAATAAAAGTCTATACAATTTTTATTAGTTGGTATTATTATAAATTTATATTTAATTTAAAATTTTTTACTTTATTACTATTAATTAATATCCAAAAATTTTTAAAAATATAATTTATTGTTATTGAATATTAAAATAATAAGATTTTATATTAAATTTTTAATAAAAAAATATTTTAATTGAAGTAATTTTTATTTTAATTATCCCTTATTAATAATATTTGATAATTTTATTATAATAAACAATATTTACTGGAAATCATATAGTAATAGAATAAAATAAAATTAAGACAGTTTTAGTAAACAACATCAAATAAATTCTGGTTCCGATTCAAAAATTTTCTGGTAAAATTAGCATTCTCATACCGATTGATTTCAAAAATGGGTGTTTGGCTTTTGTAGTCCACCTTGTGTTTGGGTCGTGGAGTCTTAGAAGTACGAGTTTGATCCCTTCAAATCTGGAGTAGAACAATACTCCGCCTAACTTTATCGTTACATTCCAAATGACTTTCACATTTTTTATGGAGGTTGTTCTTTGTATCATAACTAATTGTCGTTTCAATGAGTTTTTCATCTCTACGTTCTCCCACGTCTCTATCCTCTTCCTTCCTTCTCTTCTACTAAAACTCTAACCCTCCATTAAGTCTATTTTTCATCTGGGTGTTCTCTCTCCATCATTTTCTATATCTAAATTTCTATGCTTATTCGAATATGTAGTCAAGACATATATCATCTATCAAAATATTAAAAGTTTGAATACTCATTCCTCACATATAATTGAACTAAAAAAAGATAATATTTAATTGAACTAAGAAAAGATTAAAAATATCATGTTTTTTTTTTCCTGAAATATCATGTTACATAGGATCACGTGGACAATATAATTTTTGAATGAGTTGCGCTGCCACACCCTATAGCTGAGCTATATATATATATATATATATATATATATATATATATATATATCAAATTCTAGTTTAGCGGTGTTTTTATTTGATAACTGTCTCGTCTTCCTTCGATAATTTATCCATCGACTTCAAATTGGAAAAATTGCTTTGTTCAACATTAAAAGCCCTCATTAATGGCTTCTCCCAACCGCGGCTTATTCACCACCACAAGCCTCTGCCGATGCCATTCTCAAATCTTCTATAAAATGTGAAAGTCCTCGTCCGACTCCGAATCGTTCACTCCGGCCGCGCAATTTCATCTTTCTGATCTCCATTTCCGAAACCTCTCTCTGTCTCCGTCTCGGCGGTGGAATCGATGGACGGCGCCTCCGATAGCCTAATTTCCGGTGTGAAATTTTCGTCAGTGGTTCCGGCGAAGGCGAGCGGCGAGAACAAGGTCCAGGAACTGACGGCAATGGATCTCGTGATGAAGCTTCATTACATTAGAGGCGTCTATTTCTTCAGGCCAAGCGAGGAAATAAGGAATTTGACGATTTACGATCTTAAGAAACCTATGTTCCCGCTGCTGGAACTTTATTTCGTCGTCTCCGGGAGGATTCGGCGGAGGATCGAAGCCGGCGGCAATCGGCCGTTCATCAAGTGCAACGATAGTGGAGTGAGGATCGTGGAAGCCGATTGCCAGAAAAGTATCGACGAGTGGCTGTCGATGGAAGATGAGAAGTACTCGCATCGCGATCACGGCCTGGTTCACAGTCGAGCGCTCGGTCCCGATCTCGGATTTTCCCCTTTGGTGTTCATCCAGGTACGATTCGCTTTAACAAAAATCACTTTCCGAAACAACAGTTGATATTTAACATAAATAAATTAGTAAAGCAGAAAATAAGATCTTGTGGAACTCTCTGGAATTGCAGATGAATTTCGTTGTATGCGATTTTTTAAATTTTTAAATGGTTTAATCTTTTTTTCCCGTTTTAACAATATGTACTGAGTTTTTTGAATTTTAAAATTTTAAAATTTCAGTTAACTTTACTCAATACTATCTTGTTACGAAAATAATGGTTAGAATGTAACATTTACAAAGATCTCTTACCACGCGCCCATGTTTTTTACAGTTCAATAATATGGAGGGTGAATATTCAAAAAAAATGTGGGGTGAAAATTCACACTTTCAACTCCTTATTTATTAACCAATTCAAGTATAATAATGAAAAATGAATTATTTATAGTTATCTTTAAAGTTTTCAAAATTTTATGACGTTTTTCTAAGTACTCGAAATTTACTAACTTTAAATATAAATGTGTATAAAATATTGTTGGCTAACAAAATGAAGAATGGGATAAATTTTGAGATTAGGACTATAGGTAAATTTTAATGACAAATTAAGTTAATTAATAACAATCTAGCATCTATGTATACTTGGAGAAAGTAATTAGATTTAGTTAATGAAGGATTTAATTTCATTAACGAAATATCTTTCTTTTTCTTAAGAAGAGGACAAATAAAATTTAGATAAAACTTAATTGATTAAGACTTATCTGGAAAAAAATTGAAGGCTTTGCCAATTGATTGTGACATGCTTAAACAAAATATAAAAATTAAGAAATATTATTAATTAAGAATATGACAGCACGCAACTACGAATGATGCAATATAGGAGGTTGGGTATTTAAAGAAAATGTCAAAATTCCTGAAGCCAAAGACTCCTCTTTCAATGTTGACACGTTGGACTAATTTCTCCACCTATCATTTAAAGTTATAGAAGTCTCACGTGATACGATTGAAAACTTTCTCCCTTTTATTTTTTTTTTCGTTTTTGAAATAAATACGTGTAAAATTAATGAAGAGTGCCATCTCGCCATATATCCCGATTTAAAACCAAACCACATCTGATTATTTATATACACCCAACTGTAAAGGTAAAAGTACGATAGACAATAGAATATAAGGAAACGATTTAATAGCTTGTCAGACACTTTAGTTTTAAATTTTAAAATTTAAAATACAGAATTACATTAAAAAAAATAAAATTTTTAATAAATAACTATTTCGTTGTAAACTCATTTTATAATACATTATAAATGATATAATACAGTAAATAATAATTATACAAAATTTATAATAGATGTGAATAAATTAATTAATTATATTTTATATATATTTATAATTAATTTATAAATATATTATTAAACACACATTAAATAATTTAATTTTTTAAAATATTAAAACATAAAGTCTCTTTCATATTTTCAGTATTAAAATTTGAAAATACGAAAGAGACTCAATGTTTTGTTTTTTCCATTGTTTCTAAATTACAACTTTCTATTTTTATATCACCAACTCAATCAAATGCACCTCAATTTTTTAATTTTTAAAGTCATAAAAAAATTTAATTCTCCTTCAAAATTATATATTTTAGTAATTTTTTAGTACACCATGTGGGTCCCTTAACTTTTTAATTTTTAAAGTCACATAAATTTTTTTAACTCTCCTTTAAAATTATATATTTCAACAATTTTTTAGTACAACACGTGGGGATAAGGAACTATTATAGTTTTGGCTAAATTTTTTTTTGATTTGTTCTCTTTTAATAAACCCAAATTATCATCTAAGTTTTTAGATATTACCAAATAACATGGTTACATTAAATCTCCAGTGTCAGAGAAAGTATAATCTAAACAAAAATTCTAAAATTATACTCATGTAAAAAGAAAGTTAAAATATGAGAAATTAAATTGGAACTTTTGTGTACACTGCACCAGCTGACTCGGTTCAAGTGCGGCGGACTCGCCGTGGGACTCAGTTGGGCTCACGTCCTCGGAGACATATTCTCGGCCTCCGCCTTCATCAACGTCTGGGGTCACATCATGAACAACCGCCGCCCGGTATGCCAGCTCCGCACCCACACGCCCACCATCTGCCGGCCGTCCGGTTCAACCACTCAGACTCGGTCTCCGGTTAAGCGGCTCGACCAGACTGGCGATCTCTGGATCGGCTCCAGCGACTGCAAAATGGCGACGCGGTCGTTTCGAATCATGGAGGAGCAGCTGGAGCGAATCTTGAGCATCGTCCGCCGAAATCGAGCAGTCGCCTTCTCGAATTTCGAAGCTCTTGCTGCGATTTTCTGGAAATCTCTGTCCAAAATACGGCCGGACTCGGATCTGAAGACGATCTCGATCTATTCGACGAAATGCCCCAACAGAGAAGGCGAGATCCCGATGAACGGAATGGTGATGAGCGCCGTCAAAGCCGATGCGCCGGTCACCGGAGCCGAGGAAGGTGCGTTGGCGGAGCTGATTCTGGAGAAGAGGATTGACGAGGGCGGAGAAATCGAGGAGCTGGTGGAGAAAGAAATGGAGGAATCGGACTTCATAGCGTATGGAGGAAGATTAACGTTCGTCGATTTGGAGGAAGCGAACATCTACGGCTTGGAATTGGGAGGACAGAAGCCAGTTCATGCGAATTATGAAATTGGGGGAGTTGGCGACGACGGCGTCGTTTTGGTGCTTCCAGGGCCACCGCGTGATGGCGGAGGATACGGCGGTGGCCGTAATGTGACGGTGATCATTCCGGAGAAACAGCTACCGGCCCTGATCGATGAGCTGCAGAAGCAATGGGCGATTATTTGAAATTGTGGCCGCTCTGTGAAGAGGTCAATCTCACATAAAACAATAATAATAATAGTAATAACTTTTGTGATTAAAATTGCAGTTTAAAACAATAAATTATTATTATTATTTTTTATAGGAAAACAGTACGATTTAAAACGAGCTTGAAATATAATAATTACATGTAATTTAAAAAATGTAATTAGATACTTCCCCAAGTTAATTTAGATATAATTTCATCTGGAGCCCACATGGCAATAACTTAATCATTTTAATTTAGTTACTGTACTTTCAAATTATTCATTTTTTTCGCTGTAGTTTCATTGTTTTTCACTCTTTCCTTTCAAAACATTTATTTTGATATCTATTTACAAAATTTATATACCTTACGAAATATTTCATACAAATTTATCGCTACATTTTAAGCATTACATTTTAACCATTTCACTACATTTTAAGCATTACATTTTAACCATTTCAGAGCATAAATTACTTCATTTAAACCTTCTAACAAAGAACGGTCTATATTGTTTGTAAAAAAAAACAAAACAAAAGGGATTTATAAACTCGTGGTGGAAACTATTAATTGTATGGTTCTGTTACTTCTGTACATACTTTGCAGATTGGTCCAAATCCACTGGGAGACGGTCCACGGCCAGAGCTGATGAAGGTGACATGACAATAGAACCATACTAGGAAATACATATTTTTTGAAAATAATTAAATTCCTTTCACTTTTCCTCGTCTTGAATTTCCTGCGTCTTTATCACCATCACGAACTCGTCTTTTTTTTTTTTTTGAGACAAAGACCATTATGAACCTTTAGTTGCCTCTTTAGTCTTCTTACTTTTATTATTATTGCATCTTAATATATGCATATTCAAATTTATATATAAAGTTGTTAGGTTTATTAACATAACTCAACGGAATTGATACATACTTTTTCCATTGAGGTCGAAGGTTCAAAATTTTATATACTTCAAATTTGTATAAGTACATGTTTGGCAAATTACAAATTTGTCTTTGAACTTTCAACCCCAATACGTGTAGAGGCTTGCAAAAGTCGTCATGTCAGTAGACTTTTTTTTAGTACAATTATGTGGAGGGTAGAGATTTGAACTGATGCCCTTTTAGTCGGAGAGAGATATGCCTTAACTAGTAAGCTATGCTTATGTGACGTACGTCATCAAACTAGTATTCGTAGCGGGATGGGTTGAATATTTATTTAATATTATATTATTTTTAATATACGTGCCTTATTTTGTATTTTATTTTTTTCTCTCTTTTCCCCACTTTGCCTCCTTTCTCTCTCTTTTATCTCTCCCTTCTCCCCTCCTTGCTTCTCTCCTCCTCCCACCTGATTCTAATCCATCACGCGTATGGTCCTCATTACTCAATTATGAATGCGCTTAAACATCGTAGGCAGTGATCCTTTTACTTCCCTTGCTTGTTTTGTTTTCTTGTCTAATTTTGGAACAGTTAAAGGGATTTTGAACTTTCGGATTAGCCATGTGGGTTTGTTTCACTCTGTTTTCAGCCCAACACAGAACGTGTTGGTTTGGTTGTTTTAAGCTATTCTGGGAAGTGATAAGTGGGAATTGCTGAATCTTGAAGTTGCTCTGTTTTTTGCTTTATCTCATTACCTGCAGAAGCCATGGCAGCTTGTTTTCACTCGTCCCGCTGCATTAGCGGTGCTTATTGAAACATCTTTTTTTTATTATTATTTTCTTTAGTGTAACATCTTGGGTTGGGAAGGAGATTCGTACTCATAATCTCTTGGAGGTATATGTCAATTAACGTTGAGCTATCTTCATTTTGGCATTGAAAGTGGAAGTTCGAATTCGTGACCTTTTGGTCAGAGATAGCTGCATTAACCATTTGAACTATGCTCGGTTTGGCGCTGTTCTTGTTACATTAAACATTAACAAAATCTACTTAGGCGAAGATGAATACTAATAGCAAAAAATTTTTTAATACAATACGTGGAAGGAGATCGAACTCACAATCATTTGGTTGAAGATATATTAGAATTACGAGCTATGCTCGCTTTGACTTATTGAGATTAAATTGACAATTTAGGACAACATAATATATTTTAAAACCTATACCTTAGATAACAATTTTTATGTGTACCTAATTGTCAAGTATCTTATTAAATTGTCAAATTATTATGTATTTTTTTATGGCTTTTGAACATTTTTTTTAATACACGTTGAACAAATATTCGAACTTACGATATTTTGATCGGAGATAAATATTTAACAAGTTAAATAAGCTTAGGTTGACTAGTATTTAGGCATATTTATTCCATGTGTTTCAAAGTATGATTATTAATTAATTTTTTTGTTGTGTATGTTTTTTTTTTCAAACTAATTAGAACACATAAATGAAATATATTTAAGAAAAATTTTAAAAGTCAATAAAGTAAAGTTTAAAAGAATTTATAAAAATATCAACACCAGCATAACTATTGTATTAAAAAAGTTGGAAGTTTGTATTGGACTCTTGCATATTGATCTAATTTTAAAAAAGATATTTCCTAAAAAAAAATACAAAGATATGAGTTCTCCTATTCCAACTGTCTATTTTATTTTATAAATTTTTAAATTTTTGGTCAATTAATATGTCATCAATTTATATCTTTAATTAACTTATGTAGCTTCGATATTCACTGTATTGGTGAAATTTAAAATGAAATAAACTTAAAGAGTTTTTTATTTTTATTTTTATTTTTTTGTAAAGTTTTATTTAAAAGATTAAAAATCAAAATAAAATAAATCTTAAAATTAAAGAATTTAAATGAGTTTTGTCGAGAGAAAAAATAATAGAAAGGAGATTATTTTACGCTTAGGAAAACAACCGTAACTTCAGAAATGATGGGTAGGAATATTTTCCAATTTTCCTTCAAAAAAAAAATAAAAATAAAATATATATATATATATATATATATATAATTTTTTTTCCCCAATTTGCCCCAAAATCGTTACTTCCAGTTCCAAATAGCGATCTATTCGGTTTCCACGAGCGCCAATTCTCTGCCAGCGTGTCCACCATCGAGCCCTGCACCCTCATCACCGTCGCCGATAAGTCCGTAATTCTGCTGCAACTGCAACGTTTTAATTTCCCTCTCCGGCTTCGTCTCATAACAATTTCCGAGAAGCGATTCGAGTCTCGTCGGCGACGGCCCACTGCCGGTGCACCTCTAGGTCCTTCTTCTCTCTATCGTTCTTTCCTTTAAGTTTTCAATTCATTGCTTCGCTCTTTTCTTTAAGATTCCATAAGTTTCTCTGTCTCGTTCTAGTATTTGCAGGGTTTAGGGTTTTGGCCGACTTCCGATCATAGTATAATTGGTTACTTTTGCTTCTAAGGCTTCTCTGATTCTTGCTCTTCATATGCGATTTCATCATGGGCTCTCTAATGATTGAGAGAAAAGAGAAGCAAAAGAAAGGGATAATTAGTAGTGAGGATGATATTTCCACTCTACTCGAAAGGTATCAGGCCTTCCCATTCCTAATTTCCTACTCTGTAGTTTGTACTCCATATTATGGAATTTTGGTGATTTTTCCATCTGTTTTTTGTTTGTGGTTTATCGTTATTGCTGAGTTTGTATACTATACGTCACGTAATTGGATGCCTTTAATGAGGGCTGTTTTTGGCTTGTGGGGCAGATATTCGGTAAGGACGATACTGACATTGCTTCGGGAGGTGGCCCAGGTTTCGGAAGTGAGAATTGATTGGGACAAGTTAGTGAAGAACACGTCAACTGGGATTTCTAATGCTCGAGAATATCAGATGTTATGGCGGCATTTGGCTTATCGTCACACGTTACTGGAGAATATGGATTGTCTTACTGGTCCACTGGTCAGTGTAGCAGTTTGCCTCAGTGACATGGCTATCCCTTTATTTTTAAGTACAAATTTGTGGACTTAGTTCCTATTAGAAATCAATCATGTGATTTGAAAAACTAGAAATAAGTTTTAGAGAAAGATTTGAAGATGAATATGATTAGTTCTATTTAGATGTTGACCAAAATGCTGACCGAAATGGTAAGAAAATGATGATTTTACTAATATAGCTTATTTTAATCATAATTGTTTAATATCCCTTTGGGGACATCCCATAAAATCAATCATAATTGTTTAATATGAAAAAATAAAATCTTATGAGTAATTCTGCAAAATTGACTATTCTAGTCTTGATTTTTTTAAATTCAAAATCGGACCATTTTAGAAGATTTTACGTTCTTATTATAGTTCTAACTTCCGAGAATGTGTGAAGATATGATCTGTGGAATGAAACTTTGTGGTGCTTAAAAGTTTTCAGCTATTGGTGATACATTGACTCTGTTATGAGTTGTATGATCTCCGAATTCATTCTCATATTTTGCCACTTCATTTATGCCGTATGGAGTGTTTTTGTTTATTTTGTCTGATCCACTGGTCTTGTTCCCTGATATTGTAATTTGTCTCGTTGTGTGGCTGTGAGAGTCCATTCCTCCAGTAACTTATATGATTATGGTTGCATATTCACTTTATGATAGCATTATGAAACAAAATTTTGACGTTTGAAAGACTTTCTGTTTGTTGAAACCACTGGAAAAATTGTTGCATTACAACTGATATACATGGCATGAGTCTAATTTTCTGGAGGAGAAATTGTTGAATTCCATGGTATGTGCTTACAATTGATACAAGCCACGAGTTTAATTTTGCTCAGAAAAGATGCTCATAATTTGAACTTGTTGCATTACATTAGTGATTCTCTTATCTAGGCGTTTGGTTTACAGGATGATGATAGTGATTTAGACTTTGAAATAGAGTCTTTTCCATCAGTGAACAGCGAGTCCTTAAATGAAGCTGCAGCATTTGTGAAGGTCAGTCCATCAGCTCATGGAACAGTTTTTCTTGAACTTTGATGTCCTCAAAATTCGATATAAATGCTTTCCCAGACAGTGATAATTTGCTTGTAGTTCTAGATTTAGCTAAACTATTTTATGTGAACATAGACTGCACCTTTAGTTTCAAATTAATGTCTTGGCAGGTACTGATTGCCAATGCTATACCGAGCGAGTCAGATATTCCTAGTAGTTCTGCAGTTGAGGCCCCATTGACTATAGGTATATCCAATAGTCAATCATCTAGAGCCAATCTTGAAAATCCTCAATCTGGTTGTTTGTTGCAAGAGATGTATGTTGCAATTCCAATTTCCATTCAGAGACAGCCTATTTCTTCTACACCAGCCGTATCAACTGAAGTATTTGATGTGAATGGAGCAGCCGGTGGTAATGCAGCTTCTCGAAAAAGAAGAAAACCCTGGTCAAAGGCAGAGGATATGGAACTGATTGCTGCTGTTCAGAAGTGTGGTGAAGGGAACTGGGCGAATATCTTGAAAGGAGATTTTAAGGGGAATAGAACTGCTTCACAGCTATCTCAGGTGTGTTCTTTCATTCTTTCTTTTCCAATGCAATCTCTGTTTTTGTACATTCTGCTCTATTCTCCAACATTTTTTTTTTATAAGAAACAATTTATTGAATAAAAAGGAGGGGAACAAAAAAGCCTAAGGACAAGGGACAAGACATCCCTCTCCCAAAAGAACGCTGAAAGAGAAGAGCTCTCCAACCGTGTAAGATTTGAGATAGGCTGCAATAACAAAAGAATTTTCTGTTCCTATGACACCACCAAGATGCCGTGATATGGATACTATTACAAAATGAATCAACCGAATTGGCCTTATCCCCTCGAATGACCAATGGTTCCTTTCTGACCATATTTGGCACAAGAGGGCTCTAAAAGCATACCCCCACAATTCTTTACATTTGCCGTTGAAACTCCATCCTTGAAAACGTTCTGCCAACCACTCTTCAATCCGCGTAGGCATACACACAGGTATCCTAAACACTTTGAACAAAAACTGCCGCCCCCTTTCAGGAAAAGAACAATGCAAGAAAAGGTGAGCTAAAGATTCCTCATTCCCCATACAGGGGCAGCAGACAGAAGGGGATATTTGCCACTCAAGGCATCTCTTTTGTAACCTTTCGTGCGTGTTCAAAGCTCTATGAGTGAGGGACCAAAGAAAGACCTTGATTTTCTTAGGTGAATTGTCTTTCCAGATTCCGTTGATCAAAGGGGACTGTAGTTTTGGGGTAGTTTCCATCAACTTCAGAAAAGAGGACTTTGTGGTAAACTAGCCGTCCTCCTCCAAAGACCATCTGGCTTCGTCCACCCCCTCCCCATGAACAACTGGATCCAGAAGCTGAACTAATCTTAGCCAACACTTTTGGTTTGTATTTTGGTACTATGTGATTTTGTAGACAGTCTATCGTCCCCATCCATAAATATATTGATAGATTTTACTGAAATAATGATGTTTGTATGTATCAATTTCCATGGAGGAGATTCTTATGAATCCAACCTTTCGAGATAAAGGGGATAATTCTTTGGCATGCGTATTTGGCTTGAGATAAATGGTAGAATTTTTAGAGGGGTTGAGAGGTCTTGAGAAGAGGTTTGGAAGGTGGTTAGGTTCAACTCTTCCGTTTGAGCATCCGTCTCTAAGCCGTTTATTAATTATCAGTTAGGTCTTATTATTTTGAATTGGAGTTTTTTCTGCGCCGTTAGATTTTGGGCTCCTTTTGTGGGGTTGGTTTTTTGTAGTGCCCTTATTTTTCTTTCTTGGTTTTTCATTAATATATAAATGTATATGTATATGTATATATGTATATATCTATATCTGTATATATATATATATCAATTTCAATGGAGACCATGACTTCTTTAGAAATAAATTATCCAATATTATATCACTTTCACAAATACATTCCTTATATATTCTATCGACATATTATTGGCGATAAACTTCAAAAGATGAGCCTTAAAAAGTTGCTTCCTAACTTGTTGTCTAGTGAGGTCTTGATGTCTGGAATTTCACCCAGTTTTCTGGGTTCAAATCCTGGCAACGGTGTGTTTATCATGTGAAGCTAAACGTTTGTGATGCTCTAAGCATGTAGTTTGTTTAAGCAAAACTTTGAAGTCTTATTTATGTCATTGAATATTCTTTATTCTCCCTTTATTTCTCTATTAATTTTAGTTTCATTTTCTGTAGAGGTGGTCCATTATTAGGAAGCGACGCTGTAATTTGAATGTGGGAGCTAACGCCACAGGTACTCAGATATCTAAAGCTCAGATTGATGCTACACACCGTGCATTGTCCTTTGCGCTTGATTTGCCCGTGAATAACTCGAAAACAGGTTGCTCTATTGACCTTGATTACTCCCTATCGACGTTTCAACTAAACTTCAGTTATTTATGCTTGATAACAACATCATTTTTGTTTTTAAAACGTACGCTTACTTCCTCACAATGGTGAAACATATTTGAATTTCAAAAACAAAAAATAAGTTTTTGAAAATTATTATTTTCAGTTTTTAAAAAATTTGGCTTGGGTTTTGAATTATTCTTAAAAGGTAGGATAGAAAAACACGGTAGAAATAGTGGAAGCAGTGTTTTTTTTTTGTAAACAAGAAACAAAATTCCCATTGTTCCTCTCTGGATATAAAACGCCAAAGGGGAGCGAAAAAGAAAAGAAAACAACCAACGAAAAGCCAAAAAGATGCAAAAATGATTAACTTAGACGACAACTGCACCTGAAAACCTAGACAAAAAATATTCCCGTTAAGACTAAAATCCTTTCTTCAAAACAAACACATAAAACACTTTCTTCAAATCAAACCCAAACATTAGAGGTTGAAATCATTAGTCTTGATTTCAGAGAGCAAATAGTGGAAGTAGTGTTTAGAAACTTAGTTTATCTTAGTGGATCCTCCTTCGGTAAGTTTATTTTATACTCTGGCTTGAATCTTCAGTTTTTCTTCTATAAAAAATAGTGGAAGTAGTGTTTAGAAACTTAGTTTCCATTTTTCAAAAATAGAAAATCAAAAACAAAATTGTTATCGAATGAATCAGCCTTATTTATTAGCTTTTTAAATTTTCATTCGGAGTGAAAATTAACTAATGGATTAAAAAATATTGATGCCAGGACTCAATAAAAAATATTCAGAGATAGATAAGTTAACGTGATATTATTGTTTTAAGAATGATATCTCAAGTTTGAGAAGTATGGTTGTAATATGTTTTGTTGCATTTATCATCTCAATATTTTCTTTGAGCAGAGTATTCAAACATAAACAGTTGCATTATCTCTTCTGCAAGTGGTGCCGAAGCTCCGGTTCAAATGCAGAATCAGTCTCCTCAGATTCCCAAGCCTTCAAGGCCAGTGCTGGTAGAGCCTTTGCCTTCAGCAGTGAAACCTGGAATCGACACTTCCAAGAATGCATTGATGATGAAGTCTACTCACAATTCCGATTCTATAGTTCGAGCGACCGCAGTTGCTGCGGGAGCCCGCATCGTTTCTCCATCAGATGCTGCATCTCTACTGAAGGCTGCACAGGCAAGAAATGCCATTCACATAAAGTCCAGTTGTGCCTCTTCGATCAAACCACCTGTGCATGGTAATGCACCAATTCACTCGGATCCACGCCCTAACATACATTACATTTCCACGGGAAAATTGGCATCTCCAGGTTCGAACTATGTCGGTGGTAAACCGAATGTGGTATGTAATAACTCAGTGAAGGCCATCTCGCCAATTGTTCTGCATCATCGTTCCACTTCTGCTATTTTGATGAATGTGCAGTCAGACCAAAGAAGCCCAGCAACCGAGTCTCCGTCGAAGCGAGAGATTAAGAGTTCAGAAGAACGCAAAATGCCTGAGCCGGTTGCAACTCCGAAAGAGGAGGCTCGAGAATCCGAAGCTGTTCGGGGAGGAAACTTTGCTACCGAAAGATCAGATGGGGAATTGAGAAGTCTTTCAACTTGCATTGAGAATCACAATGGTTCAAATACGGAGATAGATGAAAATGGTATTAAAGCAGGATGTTCCGAGCAGGTCGAAACGAAAAAGAACGCAAATGATGTCGAGATTAGGGGTTCACCAGACACTCAAGGAAGCAAGAATGAATCCGTAGCAGATATTGTGGGCCATAGCACACAAAATGAACAGATGAACTTGAAAGCATATATTAGAAGGTGAATGCATAGACAATTTTTGAAACCATTGTACAAATGATGAATAAACAGTGAAGGCACAAAATTTTCTGTAGGTGTAAATAAAGAGTGAATCTTGCAGTTGCAGTGATACGGAATTCCATGTTCTCTTACTAGAGAGTGAAAATTAATTTTCCAGTTTTTTTTCTCAGAATTTTGTGTAAATAAATATCTCAATGGCAAGACCAACATTTGTAAGGTCATCATATTCAACATTTGTATGTAGGTTTCATTGTAAGTCCCTTTTTTTTTTAAGACTTCATTAAAAGAAAAATTGCACGCAATTCTATAACTTCCACACCTTTTTTTTTCCCTTTTTTCGTGAGTGTTCGGTTTACATGCACTCTTGACCTTAAAACATTTGGTGTCGAAAAACATATAAGAATTACTTTCTAAGGTAGGTAAACTCATTATTACATTCTAGGATGGATATATGCATTTTACAATATTTAAAAGCTTAATTGAAAGTTCGAGACTATGATTGTGCAATCATTTTTTGAAAAATATTTAGGTGATAACCGGTGAGCATTTTTCTCTATGTAATCAGTTCATTATTTAAAAAATATATATATCTATTTTTGCATTTTTCTCTATTATTTGTTAAAATTTTAATAGTGGCCAGTAACTACATATTTTCCTTTTTTTTTTTTAAGAAAGATCACAAAAATTAGTCGAGGCATCTAGACGAGTGTATCCAAAGCCTTTCTCCTATCTCGTAAACAAGAGTGATACAACAAAAGTATGAGTCTTTAGATTTAAAAAGGAAACAGAAAAAGAGAGAGAGAGAGAGACAGAATTTATATCTAGTTTTGAATCTTGATCTGTAATTGAAGGTGATAATTCATTGTTGAAATAATTGGCATTGAGTTGGTTTCATGATATCTCAGGAAATTACACCCCCAAAAGAAGAGCTCATCACTGGGGTAGGGGCCCATTGGCTAGATCACTATATTGTTTCTCTAGTTGAGGACTTACACATGAAAACAGTGATGGCTTCTGCTTCTTTAACTTAACCCCAAACAAGAAAGACCGTAGCGGAATTCGCGTTCGGCTTAGCGATTGTTTCGACTGAGCTTGAATGCTCTTTGCTGCTGAAATGCCAAAGTCTTGGTCGAGTTTTTCCAAAGCCTTCTCAACTTGGACCTGAAGTACACGTACTCGTCCCTGACCCACGTTTAGTTCATCATCGATCTTCCTGTTTTCCTGTTTCATGTTGAGAACTTCTCCTTGAAACTTTGCAGCCTGATACTCACTCAGTTCTCGTTCTGCATTTTCTTCATCTGAACCTTCATCTGTGATTCTTGATATGTCGTTTTGTATGTCGCATAACGATGTGAATCTACTGGATAGTTCATCTTTCAGTACTGCACTGTGTTCCAACCAGAGGGATAATTCAGTTTGAATCTCTCTCAAATGTGTGTATATCGGCCGGGCTTCGGATTCCATCGAATTCTGTTTCACACTTCCTTCTTGCTTGGGGTTTTCTTTCAACTTCTGTATCTCTGATTGCAGATCCTGGATTGAAGTTTGGAACTTCTGAATCTGGTGGACTGTAGTGCTAAATCGCAGCCAGAATTCGAGATTCATCTCCAGTTGCCCGTGGATATGGGAGCGGAATCTTTCTTCTGTGGGTGACATGACAATTGATTTATCAGCCCCATTTGACTTCTTGTTCTCATTCTCTTTTTTTGCAAAGCTTCTTGAATCCCTCAATGGTTTGTGGCTTCTATCGTCTGCAGGCTCGGTTCTTGGTTCACCATACAAATCGCCAATCGTAACTCGAGCTATATATGGAGATGGGGATTCAGAGTACATCGAGCTAGGAGCATCATGAATGCTTTCTTGGGGCTGCTCCTGGTCCACATCTGTTGCATTATTCTCAGATTCTGCATTTGTTTCAGCATTATTCACCAATGATTTTATAACATCGTCTTTTGTGGAAATGGCATCTTTCAATTCTTTAACCTGCATCGCCAATTCGAAGATGCTATCGCGGTTCTTCTGTTCGACTTCGCTCAACTTGTTTCTTACATCTTTATAGTCCCTCAGCACTGAAGTATACTCCTCCAGTAAAAGCCTCTCTCTGTCTTCTAATCCTTTCAAGAACAGCTGCCTCAAGGTTGGATGTTTTTGTTCCTCCTTTGATCCCAATTCATTTGCCTCCTCCATTTCAAGAAGAGTATCTTCTGTTTGAGGCTGTGATCTCTCATGATTTTCCTCCTGCATTGATTCATTTGCCTTATTTTCACCTGAAATTGATTGTTTCTGTTCCTCATCAATGAGATTCTTCAGAGTTTCATCTTTCCTCCCCTCCAATTCTGAGTCTGTTGAGAATGTTGTCTCAGCATCAGGAACCAGTTTATCGGTTTTTTCCTTGGCAGCGGCGGACGCCATCACATCGGGATCGGCTGCCATCACGTCTAGTAAGAAGTCGGAACTTTCGACCTCCTCATCCATATTCATGGTGTGCAACTTGCCAGATAAGTGGTCGAGATCACAACTTGCTTCGGTGAATTTGGTTTGAAGATTGTTGTTTTGTATTTCTACATTCTGGTTTAGGCTTTTGACTCTGGCCAATTCCTCCTCCAATTCTTTTATCCTCTTCTTCATGATCTCTGAACTTTCCAACAGACTCCCCTTCTCCTCTTCCAATTGCTGCACATTTGCTTGGAGCACATCTGTTTCTGATTTTAATCTTTTTACAAGAGATGTCTGAGAAGAAACTTCAGTTTCAAGTGTCACAACCTTATTTACAAGTTCATCAATCTTCTCAGCCAGCTCAGAAATAGTGAATGAACTGTTTGAATTCATGTTGAGTAGATCCCTGATCTTGGGGTCGAGGAGCTCTATAGCTTGTCTTTCTTCTCCCATGGCAGCAAAATGTTGGTCTGAGGTTTTCAGTTCAGGTTCAGTGGTTAGATCCTTCTGTAAATTTGTGGATTCGTTATGGTCTGTTGGTTTTGGAAGGAACTTATGTTTGAGGCTCTCAAATTTTGTATCCACAAACTTGATTCTGTTCTTCTCTTGTCTTGCTTCTTCAACCGTTTTCTCCTGTTCCTGTTGCAATTTCGTCAGAGTTTCTTGGCAGGATTTTAGAGCTGTTGCTGCCATTAAAGTACGAGCTTCGCTATCTTCAATAACAGTGCCAATGCCGAACTCGTCCTGCAAGTTGCAGACTCTTTTTTGCATCGTTGTGATACTGTTTTCAATCTCAAAATATTTCTCGCACTCGCGTTCGTACAAGCTCTTCACAAATTCCATTTCGGTTTGTTTAGCCAAAATTTCTTTCTGTAACTTATCGATTTCTTCCAGTGCTTCAGTTTTGTTGAGCCCAGATTTTGGAGTTGAAATAGCTCTATTACTAGAACTGCTTGAAATTCTCCTCAGTTGTGACTTCTTTATCATGGAAGGAGTTCTAAAACCCCTCTCAGGAAACTTTGGAACCTCTGGAATTCCTGGTTTTGGCGAGCCGTCCAATTCGCTTGAAAACTGGTGAGGACTATTGGCAGAAGGAGATTCTCGAGGGAAGAATTCTACCTCGCAGTCGTCGTCATCAATCGTGTAATGAACTCGTTCGGGAAAGATTGAAGCTATCGTTCGATTTGCTCCTTGAAACTCTTTCGATAGGTGATCATATCTCTCTGCTAGGGCTCGATATGCCCTATAAGATTCTGAGACATGTTCTACCAGTTCAGGCCTCTGCCTGTAATACATTTCAGCTCTCTTTGCAAAAGAATCCCCATCGCCTTCGATGATTCTCATCATGCTATCAACCTTCTCCTCCATGTCTGCGATTGCAAATCAATCCAAAGATCATTTTAAAATCACTAGCAGCTAACGATATTGCAATAAGCGATACATGTCGTATCATCGAGCGCAGATTGCGAAGAAAAGAAAATCAATCAGACAGAGGGTGGTCATTCCAGTCCAATCGAATCAATACACCAAAAAACGCTACAATTTACGAATTGATCATGAAAGCAAAACATTCAATACGCTCCAGATTGAAATCCATAAAACCACATGGACGACGTAGGAGACTCTCCAGAACCGAATCAATTTTAGAAAGAACAGGGATTCATCTCGACAATGCAGAAGCGAAACAAAAATTGCAGAAAGAAGAATTATGGCTAAACGTACCGTGGAGGTTCTGTTCGAGCCATTTCGACTGCTTGGTCCTGATGTGACTGGCCCACCACCACGAATATGCATTACTTGCAGCTCTCTGCAACATCTCTCTCTCTCCGTCTACAGAATCGCAGAAGATCCAAACTCCATTTGAAGAGAACAACCGTCGATAATGATAACGATGAAAACAAGAAACCCGCAATAGATCACAAACATCAGCAGCAGCAACGGGCTACAGTAATGGAGGACAAGAGGATTGGATTGCAACTCTCAGAATCATAAGCATCACGTCTCCTTCTTCTTGCTGCTTATACAGAATCGAAAAACGAAAAGAAAATCGTGGATGAAGATGAAGATGAAGATGAAATCAAGAAACGGCGCCAGCGAGCAATGGAGAAGAGGGAAGTTGAGAGAGAGATCACAGACGGAGCCTCCAGTCATGGAGGAGAGGATACAGCGGCTTGTTTATAGGTGTTGGGAATGGGGGAAGACCAAGCCTTTCAATCTACTGCCACGTGGCAATGCCAGGTTGGCTTATTTTTTCTGCTTCACTCTCTCTCTCTCTCTATTCTGTTTTCTGTTTTCTTTTTTCCTTCTTTTTTTTAATGTCTTGTAAATAAAATTGTTCTAACTTCTAATCCAACCAGTTTCTTCCCCTTCTCAATCTTCTAATCTACCATAATTTATTGCTAAAAAACCACTTACTATTTTACCTTTCAGACAAAAACCACTAACCATTTCAGTTGTCTTTGTTAAATCACTAATTTAATTTTATGGTAGATGGTTATACATACTTTGTGCATCTCTCTCAACTTTTTTTTAATATTAATATATATTCTTTTTAGGAATTATAACTCTGATCTATTAATCATAGACATGTATCAATTCCATATAATCATTTTCTGTTTTTTTAGATTATTCTAGTTTTTCTTTTTCATATATCTTAAAAATATATCTGAATTTTTAGCAAAGTTTTTTTTTTCAAAATTGACCTAAATTTAAAAATATTTATAAAAACTGTCTAAGAAAAAAAATCAACACTTGTGTGAGTAATTATTCATTTTTGTTTCAAACAGGTGAATAAAATAACGGAAGATCTGTGGTGGACCTTCTTGGGCCTCAACTCAGAGGGCTTATGAAAAATTTTGGCCCGATATTATTGACGCAGCAGCCCTGAACTCGGCCCTGAAATATTGGGCCAGGTTTAATGTAGCAAAGATTATTAATGCTGAGAAATTGTGTCTAGTCATACTAAGATTACACAAATGTCCATTTTCTTATATATATTTATAAATTTAGAATCTCAAGATAAATAAGTTTTATTTTTCTAAATTATTATATTTTAAAATTTATTATTTTCCGGCGAGAACTGAGGCAATTTAATGTAAATATTTATATTAATAATTAAATGATAATATTTTAATAAATAATTAAACAAATATAGTAACTAATCATACACTTATTCTTGTTTAATTTTCTGGCATTTATTCTTTACATTTTTCGGTGTATATTATTTTCTTGCGATCTATAGTGTAGGATTTATGGTTCTATTTCTTTATTAAAAAGAGAAATTGTTGGTCTAAGGTTTATGAGGTAGAGTTCGGGGTTTTATTTATATATTAAAAATAGGTGAATATGGGTACCTTGTTAATTTTTATATAGGTCCATCATAAACATAAACGAACTATCTATTTTGACAAATATGTAAATATTAGAGTTTTTAGACAGTGAAGTCCAGTTGTCTGTTACCTGTGTTAATGCAACAACTCCCAAATTAGGCACTTGGCTTTCGACCTTTTCCGTTGAGTTCTTATAAGTATTCATTTTTTTTTTCTCTCCAATATTACATTGGAAAATAAGGAGTGGGAAATCAAATTTACAATTCATATGGTAAAATTGATGTTTTTTGGTTTTATAGTAATTAAAAGATGAATAAATTTATCTATATTTAGATTAGATAGGTAAATTACTATATTTTAAAAAATAAAAAATAAAATAGAATTATGGTGGAAAGTTAAGAAATCAAATGAAATAACATAGATAATGTAGTTTTATTTAGTATAATAAGTATTATTGCGAGTCCGAAGAGACAATTAGTAAATGTCTTTATAACTATATATTCATGTTGACCATAAATAATGTAGATGGTGGTTATAATGTACTTTTTTCAACCCATTCTCTCACAATTTTAGCCTTCAAGACTTTAGGTTCTTAAAATGAGTTCAGCCCTTCCACTTTATGGAGAGGTACGAGAGCGTGAAAGTGTCGCAGTATCTACATAGGTAGCTTCTATACGTTTGGGATTGATCAAATTTCTTTGATACCTATCAATATCTAAGTTAATTATCCGACACTTTATTTTCATGAGTTAATTATCCAACACTTTACTTTCGGTAGGAATCTTCGTGAACATTCTAAATTTTAAATTTATAAGAAAGATTATTAGAGTAATAAGATATATTATTAATATGGGCAACACACCTTGGATTGATATTCGAGTATAATTTGATAAATAAAACATATATTACTATAAAAAATGAGGGAAAAAAGGGTTAAATCATGTAAATGTGTATGTGTCCTGAAAATAAATATCATACGAGAGTGTACAGCTGCCATTTCGCCGACGACTCGCCGTGAGCTGAAGATGGAGGCCTTGGGCAGCTACTCTTTACCCACCGCAACCGCATTTGCCTTCTCTAAACCCTCCGTTTCTTCTTCTAAGCCGCCATTTCTCACCTTCTCTCGTCGAGCCATGCCGGTGTTTGGGGTTCTCAGTGCATCTCGCACCGCCGACGCGGCGCCGTCCGTCGCCGACTCGCCGGACAATCACGCCGACAAGGAGGTCAAGCTTTGGGGCGGCCGTTTCGAGGAGAGCGTCACCGACGCAGTTGAGCGATTTACCGAGTCGATCTCCTACGATAAGCAGCTTTATAAGCACGATATCAGGGGGAGTCGAGCTCATGCTTCTATGCTAGCTAAGCAGGTTTGTTTTGATTTCTCGCCTTCGTCAGAATGTGTTCGTTCTGTTCATTTCTCTCTTTTTGATTGTTGCATTTCATTTGATTCCACTACTATCTGGAAAAAGAATACAAATGCGATTGATTTCACCTGTTTTAGGTAATTTTGTTGTCTTGTCATTGCTGTTTCATATGTTGAAGTAAGTTGATTCAGGAATGCGGACACATTTGAACTCCTTAAGCTTATTGTAGTTTATCAGTTGGCTTGTTAATTGAATCTTTGAGTATTTTCCTTTTCGCTTCTTTAATGAATTGAAACTTATTACTTTAGGGACTGATGAGTGTTGATGAGAGGGACAGTATTCTTGAAGGTTTGGATGAAATTGAGAGGCGGATTGAAAGTGGTGAGTTTGTTTGGAGAACAGATAGGGAGGATGTTCACATGAACATTGAGGCTGCCCTGATTGATATGATTGGTGAACCTGCAAAGAAGCTGCATACTGCTCGGAGCCGCAATGACCAAGTTTTGACTGATTTTCGATTGTGGTGTCGGGACGCAATTGATAAGATATTAGATGCTATTAAGTACCTTCAGGTTTCCATGGTAACTCTGGCATTGTCGAATGAGGGATTAATCGTTCCGGGTTATACGCATTTACAAAGAGCACAACCCGTTCTTCTCCAGCATCTGCTCTTAGCATTTGTTGAGCAGGTAAGGTTCTTCTAATGAAATTACTCTGTTTTTATTTGCCTAAACCAAAGAGCTTATTGTTTACAACTATTAGGATAAGCAAAGAGTGATGTGGGGGTAAATAGACAACATCTACATGCATGAATATTTTTTATTCATTGCGATGGTGCTAGCAGTAGCACTATGCTACAACTTGATGGGGCTAACTCTAGCCTAAAAGAAAATAGAAAATTCTTAAGGCTTGAACTTGTTAGGATTATTACATAAAGCATAAGCTGCATAACAATCAACCTTACTCATGGATTCTTAAATAAAATGTCGTTCTAGGCAGTTTATTTATTCTCTCTAAAATTAAAATCTCTTGAAGACTTGATTGTTTTAAAATCATTGTTTTATAGCTTGAAAGAGATGCTGGTCGTTTATCGGATTGCAGAGTTAGGCTAAATTATTGCCCACTAGGTGCATGTGCGCTGGCTGGCACAGGCCTTCCAATTGATCGTTTTATGACTGCTGATGCTTTAGGGTTCACTGCCCCCTTGAGAAACAGGTACGAAACTTCATTTCTTTCTCTCTTATTATTATTATTATTTATTTATTTATTTATGGTAAGAAATAGATATTTCATTGATGATATGAAATTTACAAAAAGGATTACAAAAAAGGCCTTCAAGCTTGTCAAGAGATCATTAAGACTATAATTACTAATTAGTAAAAGGGTAATAGAAACATCTACACCAACCAAGAGATACAACCATAACTCTGTCAAAAAAAATCTTATTTGAAAGCTATAGAAGTTACTAAAGATGCTGTTTTTATTTGATATATTATTGAAAGTTGTTTTATATATGTATGTGTCTATGGTAGTCTATGGTAGTTTATAATATATCAGTGTGCCAATTTCTTTTTGTCTTTGCTTTCTTGTTCCAAATTGTTCTCAGGTTGTTAAGAAGCTGACTAAAAAATTTTCATACACACACATATTGCCGCATTTATATATATAGCTCTATTATCTCCTACACTTTGATAAATAATTTTGGCCATAAAACAGCTTTGGAATGAGACCAATTTCCATATTAGGAAGTAAAAAATCTTCAGCTGATCCTGCTTTCACTTTGCTTTAGGGAATTTTAATGACTTTCTTTCCCGCATCTGGTTTTGTCAAATCAGTAGTAATGTATAATGTCCGATTATCTTTACAGCATTGATGCAGTTTCCGACCGAGATTTTGCCTTAGAGTTTCTTTCTGCCAATGCCATCACTGCTATTCATCTTTCAAGGCTTGGAGAAGAATGGGTGTTGTGGGCTTCTGAAGAGTTTGGATTTATAATGCCAAATGATTCCGTTTCGACCGGAAGTAGCATAATGCCTCAGAAGAAAAATCCAGATCCAATGGAACTTGTTCGTGGGAAGTCAGCTAGAGTCATTGGAGACTTGGTCACCACTCTCACCTTATGCAAAGGTCTGCCTCTGGCCTACAATCGTGATTTGCAGGTAAAATCTTTTTACGTTTTGTTTTGACCTTGACCATTTGTTATATGTAGGAGAAGGGAACATTTGCAAAGCAAATTTTCTTGTGATTTTAATTCCTCGGTGAATGCTTCGTTTTCTTAATGATGTGGTTTTTAATACGAAAAACGTTCCTATATTGAATAGGAAGACAAGGAACCTGTATTTGACAGTGTAAAAACAATATTGGGAATGCTTGAAGTGTCTGCTGAGTTTGCTCAGAATATTTCTTACAATCGGGAGAGAATACGGAAAGCTTTACCTGCCGGTTTTCTTGATGCCACAACTCTTGCTGATTACCTCGTGAAGAAGGTTGGTTTGACTTGCAAATATCTTTTTTTTCCTCCTTGTAGGCTACTTGGTGAGAAGCATCGCTAGTGATCTTTCTCGCCATCTATATCCTTTAGAATCCTGAACACATTTCATTTATAAGAATACTTGAAAACGAATAAAAAGTTTTACTATTCTTTTTTTGAATAAGAAAAAGGTGATATATAGAAGGAAAAGAACAGCCTAAAGGCGAGGGGAAGAGAATGCCCTGCCTCACAAAAACTAAAGAATGATAACTTTTCAATAGACTGTAGTTACAAAAGAAAACCTTGTGGTTTAAGCACCAAGTTAGAAGCAGTAATGTGTACACAATTACAATTCTCAACCACCATGGATTAGTGGATTGCCCTAGTGACACCAGAGGTCGTGACGTTTGGGGAAATGGGTTCAAACGGTAGCCATCTATCTAGGATTTTAAAATCTTATGAGTTTCTTCACAACTTAACGTTGAAGGGTGAACGGCTGTCCCATGAGACTAGTTAAATGACCTTGTTTTTCATCTTCTAAGAAAAGAAACGAGAAACTAACATCAAATTTATGGCCTGTTTTACTGTATCAGGGAATACCTTTCAGAACAGGTCACGACATAGTTGGGAAGTGTGTGGCCTTGTGTGTCACAAAGAATTGCTGCCTCCAGGACTTGAGTCTCGATGAGCTAAGAAGCATAAGTCCAGTATTCGAAGCGGATGTTTACGAGTTTCTCGGCCCCGAGAATGCCATTAATAAATTTTGTTCATATGGTTCCACAGGAGCAGCCTGTGTTGCTACTCAACTCGAATACTGGGTTAATAAACTCCAAATCGATCAGCAGTAGACGACCTGGTTTTCTGAGCAATCTGGAAATGGCGGTCTTCCTGCAACATTCTTAAGAAGGTATAAATTATAGGTACTGAGAATAGGTGTGGGTTAAAATTAAGATACGTTATGGCTTCTCTATCAAAGGAAAAAGAATTCTGTATGAATGTTTATTGCCGAATTTTTGCTCTGCTCTAAACTGAAATTTGATGCTTGCTTGGTTTTTTATTTAGAAAATTACGAGTTTCTTAAAACCCACATACGTTTTTAACACAAAATTCAAAATGCATCTCAATTTTGTGTCTAATACTTTTGAAGTTTATACATCTACTAAAACAATTTAAATAATAAAATTTAAAGATATTAGTTATAACTCAAGTAGCATGGGGTACGGAGAATTCCGTATAAATTTGCAAAGAAGTCATCAAAGTCATGTTGACATGAAAAATGTGGAATCAATTCTTTCTTCGTTAATATAGTTAACAAAGTCTACAAAACTACATGAGAGTAACGATTATAATTATAAGAATCCCAGGGGAAAAAAAAGATTCCCATCCACAGTGGATTAGTATATGATGAATCAATCATTCTAAAATACACCAACACAACAAATCCTTCCAAACTTATCTACGGTGCATTTGGCCGCCGTTTTCTTCACCTGCGGCCACCGGAAAATGACGTCACAAAGACAGGACCACCTATTTTATTTTACCGGTTGCAATTCTCTTTCTCGTCCACTCTCTTTGGAACAGTAAGTTCATGCTGCTCTTTGTTGCCGCCGACTGAATCTTCCGGCTGATCGGAGTTCCTCTCCCTCAGTAAGTTGCCGCCGTTAGCGGCAGCGGATCGCATGGCTCGGGGAAGTTTCAACGGGATGTTGACAACCTCACTTGGTTCGGTCTCTGTCTTCTGGGTGGTGGCGGTGGTCTCAGAAACTGGTGGTGTAGGAACTAGTTGG
>NW_019104488.1:2484648-2495473 GCF_001995035.1 Momordica charantia
GTCTAGAAATTGGAGAAGCAGCCTAGAAAGTAGGGTGGAAGAGATTGAGGGGAGCCTCCCCTTTCTCTCTCTCTCTCTTCTGCCATTGGAATTGGAATTGGAATTGGATTGAACATTGGTTCTTGTTGGGTAAAAGATTGGGGGATCTTTATCCTTTGTGTTAAATTAATATTTTAACTGGGGAAATAAAAAAGGTACAAAAAATGATAATAGAGTTTTTCCTTTTCTTTTATTTTATAATGCCACGTGGGAATTTAGACTTAATGACATGGGATAATAATGTATTAATTACTGGATTGAAGAATTTCAGATTTTAGAAATATATGTTTTTTATTTTTGAATTTTTTGTTAAATGAATTATATACGACTTCGAGACATGATGAGTATGTATGGTTGGTGTTTTGAAGTTGGCTTAGTATGGGAGGTGAGGAAAATGTAATAAGGGTAAAAAGGGTTTAATTTTTTATTGTTTAGAGATGGAAATGAATATTTTTGCAGTTTAGAAATTATAATGGAATAAATTGGTAGGTTTTTTTTCTTTTTTGAGTTTAACAATACGTGGGAGTCGGTATCTTACAACTCAATTGGTTAAAGTACCATTTTTTAATCAAAAGATTGTGAGTTGTAATTTTTATTTCTATTTGTTATACTAAAAAAATTAATATGTAGGAGTTGGTGAAGCGATGAATTTTTGAACTCCACTATGAAAACTTTCAATTTTTTAAGAGGTAAATAATAATTTGATTTCTTGAATTATGTTTTATGCTTAAATTTAGTTCTGTGTTGCGTTTTTCATGGTTTTCAGACATTGAGAGAGATTTCATATTTCCATTTTTATCTTTATCCTTTATCTTTTTTTTCTGAAAAGATTTTCAAGGTTATTACAACTTAGATCTTCAGATGTTGATTCAAATTTGTTTGTAAATTTGGTATTTAATGTTTCGATAAATTACTGAAATCGGAAAATCATAATATTGAAAGGGATTTTTCTGTTTTAAATGATTTAAAATTGATTAATGGTATAATGATTAGAATAGTTCGTTTTTTCTTTTTTATGAGAAAATGATTAGAATAATTCGTTGGCTATTGGCTTACTTTTTTAATCAATTATTGAGGATCCCTTTGATAGTAACACTAATATGTCTAATTTTAATAAATTTGTTTAATATTAATTTATATATTTTAACATTTTAGTAGGTCTATTATCTTAAAGATTTTAAAAAACAAAGTACCAAAAAAAAAAAATAATACAAAATTTTCTTTACAAACTTGTGCCTTCCAACGAACCCGAGCTCATCCACTTGTAATTTTCGAAAAAAATGGAAACATAAAATTGTTGATATCATTTTGAAAAATATAAAAGATGGGTCTCAAAGGTCAAAGTTTATGATAATTGAAGCTAAGATGAAGTTGGATTGCATTTGGATTTTTGGACAAAATTTTTTTTTGGCAAAAGCATAATTTTCTTATCCACTCCCATTGAATTCTTCCTTGGTTGATTTTGAATCATTTACTCTCAAAATAATTATTTTAGGTACTGTTCTGTCACTTTACTTCATTTTAGTTTTTATATTTTTAAAAAAGTGACAATTTTAATTCATGTTTACACAATTTTAACACAAATTTCGTACAGATCATCTGGAGATGCACAATCATTTAAAAAGATATCAAAAGGGGTAAAGAGAAAGAAAATGGATCCAAATACGCTCACATGTCACATTGTAGAAATAAGACCGATAGAGAGTTCATAAGGGATCATTTACCTTCCACTCTCCAGTACTAATACATCTATTGATCATCTCTCACATATCTGTTTGCACTTTCGGTCTTTTTTCTTTTTCGTTTTTTCTTGGGAATCGAGAGGGAATACGTTGCAGCCATGGCTGGTAGGAAAAATTGTAGGCTAGTGTTGTCGAAGTGCTTCTCGGGCAAGAGCATATGAATGTAGAAGATCCTTTGACTTCTCTGCCCTTCAAAGCAGCATGAGAAATCCACCAAATCTACCTATGCGATTCGCACGAGTCAACTTTTTTTTTTCTTTTTAAAGACGACAAGGATCACAATTTGTCATCAAAAGAAGCAAGAGTCGTCGACTTTTGATTAAGCCGATCTATAGGTCTTCCACAGAAGTTGTCGCTCAATCAAAATAATATAATGAAAATAATGTGGTGTTAAAATTATGATAAAAAAAAATGAGATGAAAAATAAAACAAAAAAGTCATTTTGAAGATGGGAAGATCACTTGGGACACTATTATTACCATTCTTCCAAGTTGCCCCAAAAAGGTCAATAACTCTCATCACAACTTTGGGAATTTTATATATAAAAATGGGTATCGACAAGTTGACAATGACATGGGCATCAATCAAATCTTAGATTGGACAGGATCTCATTCAAGTGTTACTACTTATTTACACTCATAAAATTTATTTATTCATTTTCATTATTTATCCCTTTTTTTAATTTTATTTTTTCCTTGAGTCAGTAGTAGTTATAAATTGATGAGGATTTGACTTGGGTGTTTAATTTTTAATTTTTTTATTTTAGATGTCTGTCAATATTTAAAATCTCTCTTCAAATTTTTAGCATATTTTAAATTTAGTTCATGCAATATGCAACAAACATGGGAGAAAAATAGAGAGAGAGAAAGGTAAATGAGAGATGGGCACGAAAAATATGTCATAAAGAGAAAAGTAGACATGAGAAAAATTATATGCAACGAAAATTGGGAGACATACGTTAAAAGAGGAATAGATAACATCCCTATTTGTTTTATATTTTTAAAAATTAAGTTCGGAGACATTGCTTCCAGATATGTGTTCTTTATTTTAGTATATATTTTTTTATAAATATTTTCTAAACTAAGTTAATTTTGAAAAAAAATTCAAAAAATTACTTTCGATTTTGAAATTTGGTTTAGTATTCAAATATGTTTTCTGGAGAGTTGAAAATTTTACTAAGGAAATTGTATAAAAACAAGTCTAATTTTTTAAATATAAAAAATAAAATAGTTACTCAACCGCGCTAAATGATTGAGAGATGGATATCTTAGAAAAGAAAAATTAGAAAGTAAGAGTACTATTTTAGAGTGAAAAAAAGTTGAGAGAGAAAGAAAGAGAAAAGTTTGAGAGAGAAGTTAGAAAACAAAAAGAGGCGTTGGTGAGATAAAAGACAACATGTAAACGAGAGATAGTGTCAACTTGAAAAGATAAAATTTTGAAAAATAGAAATTTGTTCATAAAAGAATTCAAACTCATAACCTCTTAATCAAAGAAAGGTACTTTAACCATTTGAGCTATGCTCGGTTTGGCAAATACATCTTAATGTTATTGGGACTTGAGACAATAAGAACTTAAAAATTAGTAATTAGTAATTAGTTATTTCTATATGTTTTCGGATATCAAATGTAGACGGTTAACCCATAAAATTAATGGAGGTGCGTAAGCTGGCATAGACACTCACAAATGTTATTATTTTTTTAGTTCAACAATTTATTGTTGCTCAATTAAATGTTAATTCTCCGTGAAAATCTCCATTCAAATTGCTAATATAAGGAGGAGTCTGAAATGTCTATAGTAAATTTCACATTCAAATATATATAGACGCAAGATGATTGAACATGGATTCATTTTTGTAATTGAGATGGATAGTAACCCTCTAATTAGAGTGGCAGATAATGAGATGATTTAAAAGACCATCCATATAAGAAACAAAAATCAAATTCATAAATCTCGACTGCCATTTTAATTCAAACATTTTTATCATTTTAAGCGAAGATTAGGAACAATATTTTCAAAGGAAAAGCTCAAGTAAATCGTTTCAAATGTCAAAAATTTTAAGCAAATTACTAAATCCAAACATGAGATTCAAGAGACCTAAAACACCCTTGACCCTAGTTTTGGCGCCCCTTTTGTTGACTTAAAAAAAATATATTGTATTGAATAATTATAATATTTCCTGGGATAGTTTAGTCTTTTCACTTTTAAAGTTGTATCCAATAAAATTCTTGAAATTTGTATAATTAGATTTTTCCACTTTCAATCATACAATTAGATTTTTCCACTTTCAATCTTAAATTTTGTGTCTAATAAATCATGGACATATCATATCATATACACAATTTATGGTCCTATTAGACACTTTAAAACTCAAGTGAAATTTTAAGAACCTATGGATACAATTTTTTAATTTATTGTAATTTAACCCAATTTTGTCTATTAAATTGTTGAATAATAAAAAATAAAATATGAAAAAATAGAGGTCACTACAATCTTAATATTTCTCTCGTTACACGTTTGCCTATTTTATATTTGGGTTTCTTAAATTTCTTTAAACATGAGAGATACATGGTTTTTTTCCTCTCTTTCTCAACCTTTTCTTAAAATTATATTTAATATTTAACTAAGTAAAAGAATATTTTAAAAACTAATTGAAGACTTCTTTCCCCTGTTTGAAAAATTTCTTAATAAATTTCTCGTGGGTTACAGTGAATTCATCATTACTATTACCATATAAGCTAAAGTTCATCAGCAGCAAGAAAGCCCCTAATATTCTGTCAAAAAAAAAAAAAAGCTCCTAATCTTAAATTCTTTCTCTAATTTTTACAAATATACTAACCTCAGAAAAGAGCTTTATTATCAATGGTTTATACACTGATTCTTTTCAAATATTTAACTGCTACTCTTCTAGTTATTCCTAATTCATAAATTCAAAAGTAGAGCATTGTCCCAACTCTTATTTACCAATTTCTAACTCAATGTATATAACAGTTAAATAATTCAGTATATCGTTTCTTCAGTTGATTTTCTAATACATACACTACACTTTACATTGTTATAACCTACATGGTCAGTGTTAGTTTCCCAACTATTACTACTACTACTACTTACTATTTTCTACCTCGTCTACTCGAGTCAGATGGCAAAATCGGAACGCTTCCCCTCCCCTTGCCTGCAAGACCTTTAATCCCCACAGCAGGCTCGACACGAGCGGGAGAAGCTGATGCGTACCTGTCCTGATCAGCTAGAGGTGAATGACTGAATGCTTCTTCAAATTCACGGGAGATGAGTTAGATTCGGAATGTTTTGCCAAGTGTTCCATACACGCCCCGGATCGCCAAATATGTAATCTGACAACTCATCGGCACTTGTAGAGTCGCGAGTGCTCTCGGTACTGTAGGAACCTTCATCAGAAGTACTGCTGATGAGAGATGAATTATCACTGGATGAGTCCTCTTCAAAAATCCTATGAATCTGGGGATGTCCAAAATGGAAGGAACCAATGCTTCCATGTTCACCAGGATGTTCCTTCACGTATAACTGATGTGTGGAAGTGGTTGTGGTTTTAGTTGCTGCATTCCTTTCATCGGTCCTGGAATGCACTCTGGCCTTAGGATCGGGAGTAACAATGCCGTGCCGTATCAATCTCGGAGCCTTGGGCAGGCACCTGAAATATAGCTGATCAAATCAGAACAGATGGAAGCAAAGAAACTAATTTGATTTTAATAGTTCCCGAGATCGGTTACCTCGAGTAAAGAAGCATGTAAGCCCCTTTCGTCAATACAGTTTCAAGGTCCACAGGAGTTACCTACCAATTACAACAACAAAAAATTATGAAAGAAAGCTTGGAAAAAAAATACATGTTAAAACTGTGAGTTAGATTAGAGGGAAATCCTGGCTTGTCAAATGATTTTTGATAAAGCACTAATTACTAAAAATTTGAAATCTGTTGAAAGGAAAAGAGAAGGCTACTCTAGAAAAATTGTTGAGAATTTTTAATCAATGCCCAAAATGAATCTGGAAGGATGATAAATGAAAAACGACATTGAAACGAATACCGTGCTATCATCAATCTTGAACCACTTATTTTTGACATTCTTGACATAGCACACATAGTGCCCCGAAAATGATGAATTCAAAACATCCAAGTGAACAACCACTCCATAGAGCCGGTATAATAGTGATTTATCACTGGTTCCACGTACAAATGGTGTCAAATCTAATATCTCAGGGAACTTGATAGGCTTATTGAGCTTTCCAAAATTTCCTGACTGCAAATACACAACAGATAAAAATATAAGCAGCTATATACGCAATACAGAGCAAATAGCCCATTAAAATTAAAAGAAAGTACCTGAAAGCGCTTCAATACAACAGTAAGAATATTGGGAGCTTCCAGTATTTTCAATTTCTTTTTTGCCCTTACATAAGATTTGCATCTGAACAATATTGTTGAGATTAATGTCAAGTAAATATATTGTAAAGAAAGACAATTAACAGTTGATGGTCTGACTTGACCGAAGATGTCAAACATAATATAAGTAAAAATTACAAACATCAGGAGAGAAAATAAACACCAACCTGCCACACAGATACTTGTTGTCACCGTCCAAAATCTCTGTGCTGGTAAATTTTCGAAGAGCCTCTTCTAGTCTACCAATATCCCCTTCTATCTCAACTGTAAGGTCCATAATTCTTTCCTGCCGTTCTGACCTGCTCTGGCACCTTGTGCATTTTATCTGTTGATAGAACAATAAAAGTTGAACGTGAAATTCACATTCTGATGACCTATTCTCTTAAAAATTACTGGCTGGTTAAAATTAAGAAAAGTCATAAAAGCACATATACAAGATAATTATGGAATATCATTAATCCCTGTTACATATGCATTATATGTTACAAAAAGAAATAAAATAATCCCTGTTACGTATCTTTCCCTCTAAGAAACAAGTCTCGCTTCCAAGTTCAAGTTTACCTTTGAGAAAAGGTAGCCTCCAAAAGTAAGTCCTACTAAAGTTGTTTCTTCTTCCCAAGAGCCTGATGATTTCACTCCAGATTCCATACAGCAAACAGATTGCATTGTATCAATAGCATACCTGCAATTTTACATTGTCAATATTATTGTTTAACAACATTCAGGAGTTATAACATAATAATTAAGGCATGAGTGACCAAAGACAATTATAGCCACACACCTCAGAAATTCATGTGCGTCCTCTTCCTTCCCATTACCAAGTTGACGGCCAATACTAGGCAGCTGAGAAATTATTCCAACAGGAGATAATGGGGATCTCCCTTCCTTGACTTTCAAAATTAGATTTTCAAACTCACAATTAAAACACCACCCCTTCTTTATACCTGATATTGGAAAAAATATATATACATATATATAATGTAGTGGTCAGAATATTTGGAAGTTTCAACTGCTAAAAAGAGGTCTATTGGTCTTAAACTTACATGATCTGGAATGAAGTCCTTGGAGAAAATAAGCGGTCAGAGGTGGAGTGAATGCAAGGCACTGGAGCACAACATTGGCATAGCAGCTGAAGGAAAGTAGACCAAGAAAGGGTTGAAAAAAATTATAAATATAAGATGCAAGAACCCAAATCAAAAGGGCTACTAAAATCCTAGCTATCTCTCCAAGCAAAAGACCACAAAAAAACAGATTGCACTAGTAATTGATTGACCTACATTCAATTACAACCTTTACAAGGAGCACAAAACCAAATCTAGACTTGGTCTTAGCTTGTTCCATAATACAAAAAATGCACACCTCAGCAACTGAAGGTTGTATGGGTAAGCAAATAAAAGTTTAAATTATAACATGTTACAGGAAGATACTAGAAGTAGGAACATCCACAGTTGAACTCATTCAACATAAAACTAGAAAGGTTCTATCACTACGTTAATGAAATGCACAAAATGTAGAAAATGCCAGTAAACAATCTTCTACAATAACTAAATATGGGAAATACACTGCAAGGAAAATTAAATAAAAATATATGATGTATTCGGGGTCAACCAGTCAAGAACCAGAAGATTGTTCATAATTTCCATAGACAGCAACAACTAGTTTCATAGGATTCAAACAGAAGCCCATATTTTACCTGTTCCCACAATTAATGAGGCCAGCCGGTTGCAATTCCAACTTGTTCCAATTATAAAGCTTAACAAAGTGGTCATAGGAGAAAAGCCCCTAAGAAAGAATATAATCATTAATTTCAAGGCTGAAATAGATTTCACAAAAAGAAAGGCGAAAGTAAAAGTAAACAGAATAAAACCTTATAATTAAACCTTCCTGGAATTTCAGTGACGGTACAAGTATGATTGTTTTTTAACAACTTGGACCCTCTAAACTGATCAACAACTTTCAACATGGATGTTTTCAAGCCGTTTTTTGAGTTCAGAGTAGATGCAACTTGGGAGGGAATGCCAGAAGTTGCCTGCACGCTGTCTACTCTGCCTGACTGTATGCGTGAAAGTGAAACTGATGTCCCACCAGCACTTGAAGGTAGAGAACAATCAGAATCAATTTTTCTTTGTGAGAAATTCCCATCTTTACCCTGTACCTTTGAAATAGTGTCAATAGGGCCACCCACAACTTTACTTGACCTTTCAGATCTCAGGGGTGGTGAGACACTGACATTTGAATCAAGTGCTTTTCCTCCTAAACCATTTAGTGGACGAACACTTGAAGTTGACCTGGATCTAAGTCCATGAGAATTTGATGTTGACTTAGTAAAATTACCAGTCTTTTTATGCCCTTGATGATTGGAAGGCGCAGAGTTGCAGACATTTGAAGGGCTATAATTTTTCGATAAATTTTCCCCATCCAAAGGCTTCTTATCTTTCTTAACTTCTGGGGCACAAGGAAGGGTGATGTTGGATGCATTCTTATCCTCAAAGCTGCGTGCTTGCAAAACATTTGATGAGTTGAATGAAAAAGGCGTTGGAGATTGCAGATTAGACAACTTCCTACTATGGCCTCCACTGAGATTGGGTGAGGCAGACTCACCCAGGGAATCTCTTGTAGATCCCCTATGGTCGAGAGTTCTAGCCCAAAAATCAGAAGAAACCGTCGAACCAGAATCTTTATGATTGCCATTAATTACAAAACTAGAAGAATTAAGGGAAGAATGTGAATCCTTCCCATGACTGCCACTGGATTTAAGCTGATTCAGTTTGCTAGAAGGCAGAAAACTATCCATAGAATCAACCAAGTTACCAAACTTGGGTGACAATGGCTTAGTTTGATCAGCAATGTCAATGCCTCTGGTAATCTCGAGTGAGTCAGGTGTTCCATCAGCAGACATATATCCATCAAATTTCTCGGGTTCTATTTGACTACTACCATCACTAGTAGAAGTATCATCAGATGATTCGCCGCTTATATTGGAAGTAGAGAATCCAGAAAACGATGCAATAGATGAATCAGAAGTAGATGATTCATAATGATCCTGTTCTGTCAATTTCTGCTCGAAATCTGTTCTAGATGCAATAGCCTGATTGGAGATGCTGGGAGGATGGCAATTATCCTTATGGCCTTGACGCCAGTGTATGATTTGACACTTACCAGAACTGAAAAAAGTTCAAAACACTCAATATAGATATAATGAAGAACGGCATACAAAAAATTTGCCAGGCATATCCAAGAAAATAAGACTGAGGACAAGGTTCACAAATAGCACATTAAACATTACTGTTTTATCATTTCCTGATTGACTTCAAGCACACCAATTCCAAAATAATAAATAGTATCCCAACAGCCATGGAAATTCAAATTACAAAGGCAACCTAACTTTGGTGTTATGATTCTGATTAGGAAAAAAAAAAGCTGTCAGGGCTGCTTCATTCCATACATGGAAGTTCACAATGATTGAGTCATGCAGGAAACTAAGCAACACATTATGGGAACAGAAAGACAAGTGACCAAACCTGTTTCCATCTATAACAAGCAATATTTGCTGACACGGAATTTTGGGTGGTGGTATGATTTCCTTAATCAAACTAATAGGCATATTACTCAGTATTGGTATTACAAGAAGAATCTACACTTTTCGACAGTTTAGCGCCTCCATCAAACAGGAGAAATTTTATTTAGTCAAAAATACAAATTAGAAAGCTTCAGATACCTAAAGAAAGAAATAAAAACCTGCAGTCGATTAAATGGAATTCAAAAAATAGATTATTGAATACTCAACCCGCAGTTGCATCTCTTTGGGTACTTAAAATCCAACTTCAAAAGATAAGAAAATTGAGATGCATATACTAGAAACAATATTTCAACTCCAGAAGTAATTGCGTAATGTATTTGAGAAGGTAAGCCAATGCCTCTATGCTTAACCATTTACATTCCCTCAAGAAAGTTTTGCTGACATCAATGTTATAGCCTAGCCTCACCAACAAGTTCGAAGTTGAACTAACATTAGTACGTGAGAGGTTACTTCTCGATCTCCCGTTTACTATAATTAATTCAAGCTAACAAATGTTCAAGAAGAACAATAGATGCATAGTACCCAAATCCTAATGTAACAATATCTCAAACATTAATTTCAAAATGGACCCGATCTAAAACTCAAATGGCGAGGTAATAAAGTTACTACAGGAAATAAGAGAGATACGACCCCTACAACGAAGATTCATAGTTTCAGGTATCGGGAATTGAGGATAAACGTACCAATATCGAACCGCTTTGCACCGAGCGCAGCGTGTGGTCGTTGGACAGTAACAGACCGCGCACTGGTGACCAGGAGGAGTAAACGATGAAGAAGTATACCCAGCGGAGGCCTCAAGCTCAGCTCTATAAGCCTCCTCAGACGACAAAACTAACAAACGATTAATTTCTTCCTTCCTCGCTACTGAGAGCCGCCATTTCCGCCGGATTACCAAGCAGATTACTGGGAAAATCACAAACACGAAGAGGACCTGAAGCCCTATATTTCCCGAAACAAGCATTTATCCGCCGGCACCAACAGACGTCCACCAAAAGCACCACGCCCTAAGCTCCTAACCTCGCCACCACGCATAAATTCCACGATTGTGGTGGT
>NW_019104488.1:2505027-2572252 GCF_001995035.1 Momordica charantia
CGATTGGTTGGTTTCTTTGGCCAAAGGGGACTTTTCAAGTTCTTGATTTATTTGTTTCCTTTCTAGAGGAAAAAAAACGCTTCAAAATTAAAATTTTAATCTTTAAAAAATTAAAGACAGAAATTAAGAATTGCCTTGAAAACTGAAGGGTCCGGACTAACCGTTTTTATTTTATGTTCAACTTCAATTTTAGTAATTAATTATTAGGATTAAAGTTTTTTTTCTTTTTTGGTCAAAGGAAAAAGAGAGAATTTTGGGAGGCATGGCCTCGTTACTTCCAAAATGATATTGTAACTTGTAGCTTCAAACATGGTCCATGTTAAGGTTTTCTCATCGTGTCAATAAACAACCGCATCAAATATTCTACAAAATTATTTCTGAAAATTAAAAATAGTTTTTTTTTTCCATACAAATGTCTAAAACAAACTAAAAATTTGGAGACAGAACGATGTTGAAAGGCAGACGAGTAAGGATTTAAATCTATTTTTTATTTTTTTCATTATAAAAAACCATTCATTATACTGTGTTCTCTATTTTTTTTAAGGGGACGGGCGATAAACACTTTGTTAGAAATTGTTTCTCAGGGAAAAAAAAAGAGACTTTGTTAGAAAATTAATTTTGAAAACAAATTGTCTCTTGAGGGTATATTTTATCTACTCTGGCAGCTTTGCTGACATCATAAGATCGGCGTACTTCTCTCTTGGCTACTCTAACATGTGGCAATTATTTTTTCCCTAGTAACAACCAACACTAAAAATACAATGTCAAAATGAATAAACACTTTGTTAGAAATTGATATATCATTAAATTCTGTTTAGGACTAAGCTTTCTGCATTTAATGGTCCTGGTCTTCTTCAGAGCCTTACTGAGACATCCAAACGGATGGCTTCTTCTGCAGAGTAAAGACAGAAAAACAAGCAAAAACAGCTGCAACATATTAGCAGTTCGAACCATCAACAGTTGAACCTCTCTGAAATTCTCCATTACTCTTTTTTTAGAACAAAAAAATTGAGAGTGTGGGAGTTGAACCTCCGAATTCGAGAAAAAAAAAAGATGTCAATTATCGCTAGTTATTTGGCGAAATTCTCCATTACTCTTCTCGTCTTCAAGCACACGGTTCAGCATTAGGCGCCTGAAATTCATGATGGGAAAATTTCCATCCAGGTATCTCTTCGGTCCTTCCTTCTCGAGTCAGCATTTTGATGTTCAAGAAAATCAAATATAACAGCTTGCATTGACTTAGTCTTGTCTCTTAGCACAGCATTAAAGGAAGCATGGATTACTCAAGCTGGTGAAAGTGGGTATATAATATGCGTTTCTGCTTGTTTTTGTGACATTTAATCGAGATAGTGGCTACGCTTACTGTTTGTACTTGAAGTTACCTTGTTGACTTTTGCTTAAAAATATGACCAAGTTGCAGATTTCACCACTAACCACGAAAATCTACGCTCTATTTGGACCCATATATGTGGACTTAACGCTCTCTTCTATTTTCACACATTGATTTTGTTCAAAGCTAATGGCTTATTCTTGCAGGTTCTTGTTTCTGATACTCTTAGCCCTTTTCATCTCTTCATCTGCTGCTCATGCTGATGATTCTCTCATCAATCTTGTCTCTTTAAGACACATTTGCAACTTCTCCACAGATTCTTCTTACTGCTTCTCTGTGCTTCAAAAATCCTCTGGGAATAATGTCTATGACTCCGGGCGGTTTTCGATCCGTCGTTCGTTGTCTAAAGCCTCTAGGTTCTTTGACTTGATTGACCAACATCTCCATAACAGTTCATCTGTCCCAAAATCAGTCATTGGAGCTCTCAAAGATTGTCAGTATCTTGCCCAACTAAATATCAATTTCTTGTCAAATTCATTCAGGGCTGTCAACGGCACTGATAGAAAGCTAAGTTACTCAAAAGCTGATTATATCCAGAGTCTTCTTAGTGCCATCTTAACCAACATTGATACTTGTCTTGATGGCCTAAGAACTGTGGCCTCAGGTTCCAGTTTGGAGAAGGATCTGTTGGCCCCACTCATTGATTGTACCAAATCCTACAGTCTTTCTCTGTCTCTTTTTACCAAGGGTTGGGTGCCCAGGAACAGAAACAGGACATCTGAGGGGAAGCCCAATCATCTCCAGTTTAGAAAAGGACCGCTACCATTGAGAATGTCGAGACACGACCGCACGGTTTACAACACGGTGGCAAATCGAAGAAGGCTTTCGTCTTCATCAGATGATGGAGTTTTGGTTAACGGCATTGTGGTTGTGAGTCAAGATGGCAGCGGAAACTTCCTCACCATAACAGAAGCTGTTGATGCAGCTCCAAACAACTCTGTTGCTGCCAATGGCTACTTCTTGATTTACATCACGGCTGGTGTTTACCAAGAGTACGTGTCCATCCCTTCAAAGAAGAAGTACTTGCTGATGATTGGCGATGGTATAAACCAGACCATAATTACGGGCAATCGGAGCGTTGCGGACGGGTGGACGACTTTCAACAGTGCAACTTTTGGTAAGCATTGAGATTTAGAATTGTGTTATATATTAAAAACTTGTATGAAAACAAGATAGACGGAACTCTAAAAAGTTATGGATCAAACTTGTAATTTAACCTTTTAACATTACTCAAACATGCAGCTGTGGCAGGGGAAGGATTCATGGGAGTGAACATAACTTTCCAAAACACGGCGGGAGCGATAAAAGGGCAAGCGGTTGCCGTAAGGAGCGGGGCCGATATGTCGACCTTCTACAGCTGCAGCTTTGAGGGGTACCAGGATACCTTATACACACACTCCCTCAGGCAATTCTTTAGAGAATGTGACATCTACGGCACAGTAGACTTCATATTTGGGAATGCAGCCGTTGTGTTCCAAAACTGCTACATATATCCCCGTCTACCACGCGTAGGGCAGTCCAATATGATAACTGCTCAAGGTCGATCAGACCCGAACCAAAACACCGGGACCTCGATCCACAACTGCACGATCCGAGCCACGCCCGATTTGGCTGCAAGCAACAGGTACATGAACAAAACATATCTGGGAAGGCCATGGAAGCAATATTCAAGAACAGTGTACATGCAGTCATTTATAGATGGGTTTATAAATGGTGCTGGATGGGATCCATGGTCAGGTGAATATCTGAACACACTATATTATGGAGAGTATAATAACACAGGAGCTGGATCCAATACAACAAACAGAGTTGCTTGGCCTGGTTACCATGTGATTAATAATGCTACTCATGCTTCTAATTTTACAGTTTCAAACTTCTTGTTTGGGGATGTGTGGTTGCCTCAAACTTCTGTGCCTTATACTGGAGGTTTGCTTTGATGCCATAAAATGGTCAATTTTTAGTTTCCCCCATTTTCAACTTGGCTAATAAAGTTGTCTGTGCCATTTTTTGAGTAAAAGCATTTGCAAGTAGGTTAATATATAGACTATAGTTTAGTCCATAATATTTTAGTGCTTTTTTATTTTATCAACAATTGGTGGGTGAAGGGAAAGCGAGCATAGTTCAATAGTAATATATATTTCTAATTAAGAGGTTGTGAGTTTGATCCAAAAAAAAAGTGCGCCGAGGTTTGAACTCTTCAATCAAACTGGTATATATTTCTAATTAAAAAGTTGTGAGTTTGATCCAAAAAAAAGTGCGCCGAGGTTTGAACTCTTCGATCAAACGTAAGGTTATTTTAAATCTCAACTTGATTGCAAGTTGAAGGTTATTTTATGTCTCAACTTTTGATAAATATTTCATCTATTATTTAAGAATGTTCAATTTAGTTTGGCATTTTAATATTTGAGGAAAAGGAAGGCAAAAAAAAGTCAAAGTTTTTGCTCATGTTTGTGGTTTTTTTTTTTTTAAGAAACTAGAAATATTTTTCTTTCAATGACTTGATAAGTAAAATTTTCAAACAATTTTAATATTTTTCTAATTAAAAATATTAAAACGTAAGAGAAACAAAGTAATAATTGTAATTATGTTGTTAATTCCAAGGCTTTTGTTTCTAATAAATGAAATAATTATATTTATACTCTATACGAAAAAAATAATAACTATAATTATGTAATATTACACATATACATCCTCTACATCTCTATAGTTATATAGTGCACTATTGAAGACATCAAAAGAAAATTTGGGGCAGCCGAGTAGCCAACTCCCTTTTACAAAATGGACTCAGCAGCTGCATTTTTAACACAACATTTCTTTCTTCTAATCAAAATTGACTTTAACATCTTCATGCTAACAAGATTTTAGGTTAGCACTTTGGCAAATCCTGCTTGTTGAATATTCATGCCCAAATCTACCACTTGTTTCAACTCAGATCCGTAGAGCACGAGCAAGAATTCGGTTGGCCTGCCTGCCCTCAATCTTTACATAGCATCGATCGAACTTCAGTGATTGAGGTTGGTGGCTCGAGGTCTTTCACTTGTAGCGAATTCCCAAGCAACTGTTGCATCTGCGAGGCAAATGTGTCGTCGAGAACCTGCAAAAGAACGTGCAATGAGAATGACAAATGAACCTGCATTTGGAGTTGTCATAATGACTTAAAAAAACAGTGCTTAAAGTAACTGCGTACCGAAACTGCGATTCGTGAGCCTCTATACCATGACCGGTTCTCTTTCCTGTTCTCCATGAAGCTTAAGATATCCTATGCCAAATAAAAATTAAAAAATGTAAGAACTCAAAGACTGAATTCTCAAATTTGGAGCAAAATCGTAAAATTCCAGATTCATCTTACCCGTCCCATTCGATCCCAATAACCTCGACATAGAGCAATAAAGACATGACTCTCGAAGACAGTATGAAGATGATTTATCGTGCTTGTCAACTGATCTTTCAGTGGCTGCATCCTGTTTCGTATTTCTGATTCAATCACCACTTCTTTGGAGTCTTGTAGAATTTTTTTCAGCTTTGTTGCACTTTGTAACTTCGTCTGCATACATAAAAAGAGACAGCTCATTAGTACTCCAAGAAATGTCATAGTTAAATCTGAAATCCCATGCTTTGTGCTCCATATCTCATTATAATTGATAGTGTTGGCGAAAAATAGAAAGAGAATTCACAAAATATCATTTAGATGATTAACAAGTTATATGACATTTAAATTCAACATCCATAGGTCATATTTTCTGTCTTTATTCTTCTTTTTTTAAGATCTATGGGTATTTGAGCTAACTAGCGCATACCCCGATTAACCTCATATGACACCTACCTAATCCCACTAGGTTTGGTTGTGGAAAATTAAATTTATGGGATGTTAAATCTTAGGTAGGTGGTCACTAGTTTAAACTCATTTCCTCTTGAAAGGCCCCAATAACTATTAGACCAATTCATGGTGGTTAATTTGTGTCTCTATCCTTGGCAATAATACAGTTCAATTCCTGAAGAAGTGTTATTCACAATTTTGATTACTCATTCCAGTTAGCTAAATATCGATCATCCAACGGAAAATAGAGAGCAAGAAATTGTAAACTAAAGAACCAATTAAGCAAAATGATACCCACGTTCTCAGCAAGCTTTTCCACTACTGCTTGCAAATAGTTTCTGAATTTTGCTCTGAGCATGACCGTGACTTCACTAAGACGCTCTCCAGGAATTATATTTCCACCTTCAGGAATGCAAGAACCCCACCGCTTAAATTGGGCTTCTATCTTTGGCCGTAGAACATCAAGCATCCTCTTCATGGAATTTAATAGAACCCCCAGCTGAAATCATCATTGAATTCGAATTCTTAAACCAATGGACACTCATATGAAAGAAAACCTTTATTTCTAAGTGCCAACGTACCTCGTCGGGGACGGTGTACAAGCTCACAGATCGTTTCGCAAGTTTCTGGACGTACTTAAGCCCAAACTTTTTGGGTGCTAAATTTTCTTTCAGTGGCGACAATACATCAGCATACTGCTTCTCCAACGCCTCCACTATTGCCTTTTCAATATCTGCAATAGCCTATTATCGAAATCCAAAGGAAAAAAGAAACTAAATAGATTAAGACTTATCATTAACGAAGGAAAGAAGAAGAAAAAATAAAGGTTCATTTTGTTATAGAACTACCAGGAGACTGTGAACTTACTTGCTCCAAAACAAAGGTGTACTCGGGCCATCGACAAATGAAAATTTCATAGTCACTCAAAGTTTCCTTTAATCGGTCATACATATCGTCGACAAAAGGCGTTGTAGAATGTTGAGTCCTAACTCCCGACCACTTAACCTGCATTTACATTTATATTAGCCATAATCACGAGTTTAGAAGAAAAATGAACTGAACGTGTTTGTTTCCTTCCAAATACAGTGATTGTACTCTCCATAAGTTGGTAACATTCAAAATATATTTTTATTAATTTGACTGACCTTATCCAATTTGCACGTTTCAAGCAATGATAGGCGCTTATCCTGGATCCACACCAGAATATACAAGTGGAACAATTCTTTTGCATCGACACCGCCTTTCACAGGACTGACAAAGAATGAAAAGTGGTGTTGGAAATTTTCAAGAACATCAAGAGACAAGAACTTTTCCCAACCATAACAAAAATAGTTTTATGTATAAAAAAGGTCACCTGATATTCCATCTGGCAAGATCCCTCTGAAAATCGGCAGTCGCAATAACAAGTTCTGCTACTGAAGGTGAAGGGCCAGTCGGTGGGCAAGCAATAAGGAAAGAACGCAGTCTAGTGCAAAGCTCCGTGCTGTATATGGAAGCAGACAGATTTGGTAGGTCTATAAAGCTGCAAGCAGAAAATTGTGTCAGCTAGCTCATCAAACCTGAACCCTAATTTGTAACAAACCTATCAACAAACAGTTATCCAAACATGTTTTCCTTAAAAGGGGGTACCTGGGAAGTATATTTTGATTATGGATCTCAATGTCAGAAAATATCTCCTCCTTAATGTTAAGACACACCCATTTCATCTTTTCGTAAGCACTAGACATAGTAATGGTATCTACCAAACTGCCTTCATTGTTGTTACCCATAAATTCATCTGTCTCACTCAAGTGCCTCCTTGATCTCTTCTTCACAGCAACCTGGAAAAATGCAAGTCTTTAGGGGAAAATTTTGAACATTTAACTCGACAATGCAATCCTACTGAGATAAAGTTTCTCAAAACCTGGAAATAATGGCACAAGGAAGTCTGAGCCTCTGGAGATAAGATATCATGAAGAAGTGTGTACAATTTAACTGCAGGTTCTATGGCAGGCGCTGCAACCCCAGTTGCTGGTCTGTAGACCTCCATAAGACCCGAGAGAGCTGCTTCATCAAGTGATTTGTAATTCTCGAAAGCAAGAGCAAGTATCTGCTCAAGTTGATCCCTAGTTTCACCTAAAATTCGGTTCTGAGAGGCAGCCAACAACATTAGCATTCAAATATAGAATAATATTGATAAGATAAGCATAAACTGGTTTGAGCTAGGAAGCTCGATTACTACCTCTTGATGACTCAACGTACTCTTGTCATGGCCCTTCATAACAACAGGCATGAGCAAGTCATACACCAAGGTGAGGCAGTCAGCTGTTGGCGTGGCCACATCCATGATATATGAAAGATATCTATTGATACAATGCAATGGAGGTAAGTTCATGGCTTAATATGTAAGCCATCATCAATATTCATCACATAGTAGTGAATAACTTTATTCAGTCTCAGCCATTTATGTAGAACGAATAAGTACTCAATTTAGCATAGTCCCATTACCTTAATCTGGTATATACTTCTGAAATGCCATAGTATGATGCAAACTCTGTCAAAAGCCATTTCCAGGAACCACTCAACACAAGATTCCTCTGTTTAAAATGCTGAACTTTCATGGCAACTTCAAGAACTAGGTCGTATGCTACTGTTTCTGCCACAGAACCACACTATGGACCACAAACAAAGAAAATATTTACAACATGTTCAAACTTCAATCAATTTAAAAGCTATTTCCTTGAAATTTTTAGGTTTCCTAAAACATTTATCTTTGTTAACAAGTTGAGAGCATGGTATGTGCTACAAATATAACTTTTGCAATGACTATAATACACAATGATCGATAATAAAAGCTCTGCAGAGAACTTCACAACCTATGCTTTGATGAAGCCTGCCTTATAATGCAACTTCAACTTGCAAAGACAAATTAATAAGCCGAAGAGATCCAATTAGCTGAAGAAATTTGCTTCTTAAAAACCATGAAGAAGCTCAAAAATCAGAAAGTGCAAATATTTTTACCAGATATCGGGAATTAAGAGGGACTCAGAAAAGAATATCAGATTATTTGATTTTAAAGACAATATCAGTGCATTATAAAATGAAGAAAAAGAGTTGAATAATTAAAATGAGATCTAACTAGAAAAGTAACATGGCTAAGGGAAAGGGATGTAAACTCGACTCAGGCAAACTATTAAAAAAAACACAACATGCACTTATTTAATATCGTACCTTTGGGTTATCATCTGTACTTGCTGAGTAATTAACATAGAGTTGAATTTTGCCCACGAGCTCATGTTCAGGCTCCTGATAAATAGACCACCAACGTAACTTGTCTGCCTGCATTAAACTTTAGAATGAGTTTTCTACTACAAGTCTTAGCATAGTTATTACTATTAGAGCACTTTCAGGGTCAAAGAGGATATTACTGGGTTATCAGCAATGGCAGCTACTTGAAGGAGGGCACGTCCAATATGCCTTCCATTGGAATCCTGAACTTCAGTTATTAGATCATCACCCAGACCATCTGGAAAGCTGTAAAGTTGTCAGTGACTCTCTGAAAAAAATTCCTAACTAAAGAGTGTTACATAAGCAGATAACATACAAAACATGAGTTTCTCCTGATCCAGCTTGCATTTTGACGGCATCCTCCTCGGCTAAACTTTTTAGTCTTAGCAAACATGAGTATGTTTCTGATGACAACAACAGAGGGTATTCAATGCACATCAAATGTCAACAAGCGGGTAACATGTAAAATAAAATTAAAGTGGACAAAAAATTTCAAGTCCAGTGTAGATATGAAGAAAGAAGGTGTATACTCAATCCAGTGTAAGAGCACATGTTCATGTGCTCAGTATAAATATATTTGGCATACCTCAAGGAGTAGAACCAAGAAAATATTCAACTATTATCAATCAATTATTACCTAATCTAATACAAGTTAGAATCAATGGTTCAAATAGCATCTACTTCAATATAGACAAGTAATTGCACAAGAAATTATTATGCAAGCATGCTTTTGAAGAGTATAATTTATAAGTACAAAGTATTATTACCTTGCACTACCTCATACGATGATGAATTGTTGCGCAGGGTTGTGACACCAGCTTTCAGGACTTTGGATACTTGTTTGATGTACTGGGTGCTTGCATGCACATATGCCATGCTTTGTCTTGATAGAGAACTGTTTGGAGGTACTCGAGGTGCAACACGAACTTTATGTAGAGCATGCCATCCAGAAACTACAGCTGACTGGAAGCTAGAAAATTGATACTTGAGGGTGTCCAGTTTTATTACAGGTGGCCTTATAGCTAAAATATTACAGCCTGTTGGTGGATCCAGCCCCATCTTCACTTTACGAACTGCACGATGAACAATGTTCAGGTCACGCTCATTGCCACTTGAACTATGGGACTCGTATGGCTATCATTCACATTACCTTGCACCTTTATTTTGCCTATAGTTTTCTTTGGTTTAGTGGGAGCTCCCTCATTGGCAAGTTCTGAAGTGCGCTTCACCAACAATTCATCCTCTGACTGTAAGAGTACCTGGCGTAAACTGCAGCATATGAATGGAGATGTAAGTTGGTAAATGCAAAGAAGTGCAAAATTTTAACTTAAGATTTAGATGCTTTGCATGGTATGCAGTGGAAAAATTATATGAAGTCGAAGGAAAAGAGATGAACCTACCCAAATGCATCCCGTAATACTGCACATTCATTTTCCAGAAACATTGGAGCTTCCATATTTTCCATTGCCCAAGCATGAAGACATAAACGCACGCATGCATCATATGCTATGACAGCATGCCAAGGCCCTAAAGCACTGATATTGGAATTAAAAACCCCATAAGAACACTCAATGTGATAAAGTCCATTATCAATTGTGAACCTAAACAGTTTAGATAGCAAAACCTGGCATTATATGTGGGGATGCGAGCTGGTCCTGAACTGCCAGCAGCTTCTGAATTCATTGGCCTGCAAATAGAGCAAGGAGATGATTATATATCCCATTGGCACAAAAAATAAAATGTAACACTGGAATGATATAAAACATAAACTAAAAAGGCATGGCGCAGAGTTGTTTCAAAATCCAAAGACTTGCCTGAAAACAGACCTTTATTTAGACACTAAACTTTTAAAAATAAATAAATAAGCCAACCTGACGAACTGGTCGCTGCTCTTATTTCCATGCTGGAGCTCAACTCGAGATGCAGTTCTATGATCATGTGTGCCATCAGCCTTCACATATTCATTTTTCTCAGCACATTGTTTAATTTCCTGAGATGGAGCACAAAAAGGAGGGGCACTGGGAATATCGTCTTCATCGGAAAACCTTCCATTCTGCAGATCCTGCAGATTAGACTAATTTAGCATCACAGAGATGGAAGATGAAATTGCGTTGAAGGGTGGTTTCGAAAAGAAAAATAATAATAACCATTTAAAAATAAAAGGAGGAGGAGAAACATTAAAACCACTGTAACTCTTGTCAAATAAGTTCAGATTATGATGACCGCAGGTAAAACCATGAAACGGACATGTTTAGTTGTTCTTAGCTGTTCTTTTTGTAGTCTATATTCAATTCACGATGTAATACAAGCCATAGAACAAATTTTCAGCTTTCTGTTGCTTCTTGAGATACTCCCGATGTAACTTGCTAGAAAAAAACCTTACGAGTAACTAGAAATGTAATACCAACTTTCTTTCCTCAAAAATTTTTACAAGCATCATCTGATGCACAACTATCCTGCGTCATGGAACATGGAAAGGATCCAACAGCATGCCTTAAAACTTGAGTGATTAGCTGGCCACAGGGCCACATGAAAGTGATTGGGAGTCTATATTTTTTAGCACTCGCCACCAGGATATTCCTTATACGCCCAGATGCAACATTTACTATTAAAATGTTCATCCCTTTTTCTACTAGGTTTTATATTATAATAATTAAGAAATAAAGTTTAATTAAGGCGAATTACCAAAGGACGGTAAAAAGAATAGCCCCAAAAAAAGAGAAACCAAAAACAAAAACATAAACAGCAAAAAAATTACAAGATATTGCTCCAATTGTTAAGGATGAAAAATAAAGGAAAACAGCAACACTTTAGTGAGAACATCAGAGAGAGGCACTGAAATACGCTGCACCCCAAGCCCCCCATAGTCCTATCTCTCTCTTTATCATAATGAAATTTATAGTGTGTTTCTAACAACAGAACTTAGAGCTTCTCAAAAAATAACCTGACAAATAAGAAAAGGGAAAAGCCACAGAGGTCTAGCTTATTAGTTTCAAAGAAATGTAAACCTTAGGCGCATTTTCCACATTGATACGTGATGGCAGACTTGATGAGTAGCCCTCTGAAGCCATGGAAGCTCTATTCCTGGGTATAGCCCCATTAATACTTCCCCCAACTTGTGTAGTAGAAAATTCAGAACTTGCAGCAGAATCGGAAGAATCTTCTTCTGTATAACCATTTTGCCTAGTTGGGTATCTCCCGTTTTTACTCGTCATTCTTTCGGGCATTTGCCTACGACCCCCTGCCAACGTTTCCCTCGATGAACTAACATCCGAGTAAAAATCACTCCCATTATTCGACCTCCCTTGCAAATGATTTCCATATCTATAAGCATAACGATTCAGGACTCTGTTGCGTTGGGGGGACGAGTCTAACGAATATCTAGTTCCATAGACATCCTCCTCAGAGTCAGTGCTCATGTCATTCTCTGAAGCAGACGCACTGTCATCCACACCAACAGCAATGGTTCTCGAGACCGGAATCGCACTTGCCGGCAAGTGCCCACTCCTGAATTTCGACGGCGGCGGCAGTCCGAATCCCCTTCCTCCAGTACCAGCTCTGATGCCGGTAATTGGATCGGCTCGAGACCTCATATTTGAAGTACAAACCCCAGCATCGTTCTGTCAAATTAAAAGAAAAAAGTGCGAACCCATCAGTGTAAACAAGTAATCAAATGGTAGCAGAAATTTGCACACTATAACAAATCAAGAGCAAAATAATAGGGATTGAAGAGAAATGATACCTCGCGAACCCATCGAAGGGCACTTTTATCAAGTCCTTCGGTGAACATACTACCTCCCTTTCAGTCCGACCTACCGCAAAATCAAATCTCAAACGTCTCCAAAGTTCAAGCTAGAATCATCATCCAGACCACGAACTCGCTTCAGAATCAAAGCTCAGAGCTCCTTTCTCGAAACAAACTCGACAAAAATGCAATGCCGCTTGGTAAATCACGCAGAATGACAGGGAGAGAAGATCGACAAAGAACGCTTCGGAGTACGAGATTTGAAGAAAAAAAATCAAGAAAAAAGTTTGCTTCGCCTACAAGCTTTTTAGCTCTGAAACCCACTGCAAACCAAGGGGCTGCCGTTTCAACTTTCAAGTAGTACTCTTTCGCGAGCTTTTTTCTCCCTCTCTCTCTTTTTTTTTTTTTAAGATTCCGTCTTTTCTTGGAAAATAATATATATTCCACGAAACGGCGTCGTTCATGTGGAAAAAAAAGAGTGTTTTTTTTAAATTCATTAATTAGGCCGAAATTAAAGGGCACGTACTTGATGTGGGCGCCGTGAAAACGTAACGGACAGCATACGTGGCATGGGAAGCCAGTCCCCCACAGCCCCACTCCGTTTTATTTCATTTTTTAAAATTTTTTAAACAGAAAATTTTGTCGAACGTTGAAGTGGGGACGCAACGCTTTGCTTTCTTTCAGATTTACAAAAATTAAATTGTTGCCGTGCCGCTGGACGACGACTGGCAACCGGTTCACATGGGAGTGCGGGCCCCACCAGGCCCCCACTTCCTGTCTTTTCCATTGCACTACGGTCTACTGTCTGTGCCGGTGGCAGTGGCCAATTTTATAATCTGTAATTTGAATTCGAGCATACATTCCAAAATTTTCAAGTTTTTAGAACTAAATTATTAATATCTTAAACAAGAAATAGTTGTTAATTATATATGTATAAACTAGTTAAAAACTTTAAAAAAAAAAAAAGAAAAACAAAACTTGCGTGAAAAGAAAAAGACAGGTAAATGAAATGAAGAGAAGAAGGGCTATGAATGCAAGGGCGGGACGGGACCAAACTGTACAAAGAAACGGAGTTTGCAGAGCAGAGATCCGCTCCCTAACCCTAATTACATTTCTGGATCCAGCAATCTTCAATCGACTGAACTGGAATGATTTTTACCGTATTTACAGTCTTCATTATTTAATCTAATCACTACCTTTACTCGATTTCTAAATTATTATTATATAATTCAATACCAATTGAGGGTGGAGGGTCTATCTCATGACCTCTTAATCAGAGATACATGTCTATATGTCAATTACTGTCGAGTAAAATTTGTTTATATTTTTTTCTTTTAAGTTAAACACAGTTGGATGAGTGAAGGATTGAACCATGACCGATGAGATAATAGATTTAGAATCACCTATTTTTCTTCTTTAAGCTAGAAAGTTATGGAAGAAAAAGTTTTGGATAGTGTTTATATATATATGTTCTTGAATGTTCCCATTTGTTTTAAAAATTCTTTTATCCTCTCAAAAGTTTCACTTAAATACTACCGTTAACCTTTCATAAGTATCTCAAAAATATTTTTTAAGTAAACATTTGAGAATATTTTGAACGAAAAATTGATTTAGTAAGAGTTAGAATGACATGACAATTAACATGAAAGTTTACCTAAATTAAGTTTGAAAATAGCATAAATATGAAAAAAAAAAAGTTAGTATTAAAGTAAGGTTATGACAAAATTAGGTAGAAATGAGAAAACAAATTCTGTTGACAATGCAAAAAGAAAATTTGATGACATTGAGATGTTGATTGCCACATTGTTTAAAATTCTGACATGTCAACTTTTAGTTTAAAATATGGAAAAAAAACTTCGCTCTTTAATGGTGAGGATGATTGTACTCCTTACCCTCACATGACCCTATAAAAACAAGACTAAGTGTTGATTGTTGTTTTTTTTATTATTTTATTAAATATCATTAGGTGAAATCTCCTCAAATCTCTTTGAATTCTTTCTCCCTTCTTTTTCTCTCTCAGTACAACTTCTCACTCCCTTCTTTTTCTCCCATCTTCATTCTCTTCTCAACTTGAAGAGTACTATAACCTCATTTTTTTCTTGATGCAACTCAAGTTTATCGAATGAAAAATGAATCTCCACTAATATTTATCTACAATTTAAAGGTACACATATATATAATCTAATTTTTATTTTTCATAGTTTTAAATGATTGTTGAAAATTTACGTAAATTGCATAACATTTCTCTTCTATTATTTCGTTATGTCTTACTATCTTCTAATTTTAGATAGAGGCTTTCTGCAATTTGTTGTTCATAGCCACTTTTGCAAATGAATATAATTTGAAGAAGTTTTGAAATATTGGATTAAAGTTATTAAATTTATTTTTCGCCTCCTCACCGTCAAAGAGCGAAGTTTTTTCCTCTAACGAATTTTGTCTAAATGATATTTTTGAAAAAATCGCAAGTCATTTGTTTGTTTTTTTTTTTTGTAATTTAGCCTTAAATTTATTGTTTATTGACCTTTTAAATTTCAATCTGATAAAATTTAAAGAAAAAAGATGAAGAAAATATCAGAATGGACTTGTACGTAAAAAAAATATAATCTATTACTTCTAGACGAGATCAAGGTGGCTGTGAAGGTATAGAATAAGGAAAATACTTGTCTCTTGAACAATTATGGAAAAAGACAATAAGTGCTTTATTCAACCGGAATTAGAGTTAATATTATTTTATTAAATTAAAATATCACTTTTTTAATATTCATAGTCATTACGAAAAGAAAAGTAAGTATTTCCTCATCTTTCATGAAATGACTAGATCATACCGAAAATGTGGCATGTGTTACATATTATAATGACCAATTATTTGTCTAATAAAAATGAATGACGGATTATTAATATTCCCTACAAATTAAATTCAGACTGTTCTATTTCTTATAATATCAGTTTATTTAAAAAAAAAAAAAAACTGCGGTGTACTTTTCATAATCATACCCAAAATGACGTGTAAGATACTTTCAAATTTGACAATTTAAATTCCTCAATTAAAATATATGACGCATTTTTTTTAGTACAAATATATGACAGGTTTGAATGCCGGGTTTTAAAATAATTACTGTTTTCAAAAGTAAAAATAATTTATTTATATGCAGAATACTTGATTAGTAAGTAGTTTTTTTACAACAAATTTTTTTTTAGCATTTTTATGTTATTTCAATCTTTCTAAATTAATGGTAACTTTTCGATGATAAAATACCATTTTTTTAGCTGCAATACGTACATGTATGATAATGATTTCAACCCACAACTTTTTAGTTGGAAATATATACATTAACTTATTAATCTATCCTCGAATTGGTAATACAATTCTTGTCGAGATCTCACTCTTTTTTTTTTAAATAAAATTTTCTCTCTTCTTAAAGACTTAAAAAGCGCTTCCAAAATCAATTAATTGTTCATGCCTAACATAGCCTAGTTGATGCAATAATTGCAGCCCTCGACAATAATACATACCATCTTGACTTAGCATATGACTATAATATAAATTTTTAAAATAAAGTAAAATAATTGTATAATATTAATGTCAAAAATAAAAATTTTAAAGTATATACATGTATTTCAAACTAACAAGTTGTAAGTTCAAATTCTCACCTTATTTATCAAAAATTCAATGACGGTCATCAAAAGAAACAACCTTGTATAGGATAAATAAATAAAAACACTAATTAGAAAAACAACGAGCACAAATGAGAAAAACAAAAACAAAACCACCTAAAATGAGAAATAGAACCTAATATAATTTAGGTACTAACATGAACACTAATATTTATTATTTAGAAAGGTAGAATCCAAATGGGAGGAAACAAGCGGGTGGCGAAGGAGGAGGGCATCAAACAATGCAATCTAAAACTCGGAAAATTAGAAGCCAAAATCAACGTTGAATAGYTGTCTCCCACCAACAATGCACATTCTCCCAAACTCTCACCTTCAAGCAATCTAAGATTAGTCTATTTACAGACTAGATAATAAATAAAATAAGAGATAACGTTTTTCATTCTTCAAAAATATTTTTGTTGTCATTATAATATCACTTTTACATTTTATGTGTAGAGTGTATGAGCAATAAGAAAATATGATACTCCTGGATAAATTCATATGAATTATTTAGTTAGTTCATATTTGTTTGTAACTTCCAATATAATTTTTTTTTCTTAAATCCACTTTTGATATAATTAAAATAGAAAGACAACTCTTTCAATTTTAATTATTTTTTATATGAATATATTAAGTAATAATTTATTGCATTTACGGTTTATTCTAATTATTGACATTTATTAATAATAAATCTTAAAAATACTTTTACAATTATAAATGATCATTTTCTAAATAATAAAAAAATACACTAATTCTATAAATATTCCAAAATATCATATATAAGTGCATGCTTAAATATTAAAAAAATGATTATTTGATTGAAATATATATTTTTACGAAATCTAAAATTTAGTATAATTTTTAAGACTTTTAGAAACGACTTTAAAGATTTTTTATTTTTTATTTTTATACATATGTGATATATAATTCTTAAATACCACGTAATTCTTAAATATAATAGACATTCCTCTGACCAAAAGATCGTGAGTTCGAATTTCCCGGATTTAGAATTTGGATTCAGCACCAATCGCCCCACCATTTCCCTGTATCCCTCACAAGTCATTCCARCATGCTTTATAGTAAAGGAATTAGGAGATCACCCAACTGAATATTGCTACAAGTCAAGCACGCTCAACTTTGGAGTTCTTACGATTAAGTTGCTGAAAATGAAGATATACCTTGTTAGTATAGGCAGTGACTATAATTTCTTTCATTATTCCATGATCTCAAGATCCCTCTCATTCGAATGTGGTATCGATTCATTCATGTTTATTTTTATTTTGGTGTGACGGGTAATTATAAAGTATATTAGACATGCGTCTCCGRTCCATATTCTATAAGGATAATGAAATGAGATGGAACAAAGTAAGTAGTACTTTGAACCATTGTATTGTATGTTCTCTCTCCCTTCCTCTCTAGTTGGACGTAACAGATGTACTAAAAAAAAATAGAAATACCACAAAAATATTAATTGACAAAATTAATGTATAGATATATTAAACACAAAACTGAGATACAATCCACCAGTAAAAATTTGTAACAATAGACCGATATACAACCTTAAAATGGTAGGGACATATATATATATATCTTTTAAACTCAATCTAATATAAATCTATAAATTAATGGTAATTTAAGAAATATTGATTGGAATCAAATAAGTCTAATTTAGAAAAGGAGGCCCAGGCCCAACAAGATAGAAGAGAACCCACGCGCAGAGACAGACCAGGACCACCGGCTTCTCAAACCCGCTACGCAATGAACAACAATCATCTCAAGAAACCGCAAATTTCTCTCAGTTTCTCTCAATTTTCCCGGATGCCAAACAGTCCAGCGCAATGTCTGGTGCGTGGGAAGACAATGCTACCGACTCCGATCGACAACCCGAGCCCGATCATGAAGATTCCCACATTAATTTCGATTTCTTCTCCGCCATGGTTAAACCCAAGGTAATTTTATCAGTTTTCTTGCACTTCCATATCCTCTGCCGAGGTATATTTGTCGCAATCTTCTTACCGCCGCCTGTTACTAGGATTACTACAAAATTTTGGAGGTCGATTACGAAGCCACAGACGATGACATTCGATCTAATTACATACGACTGGCTTTGGTTCGTTATTTTTCTGTAATTGTTATTCGGAAACATTTTCTCTTCGTTTCTTTTGATTTTCGGTTTGTTTATTGGTTGGATTGTGTGCAGAAATGGCATCCTGACAAGAAGAAAGACCACGATAGTGCCACCTCCAGATTTCAGGAAATAAACGAGGCATATCAAGGTCAGTTACAGCTCAAGTTAACCTAATTCACAATTATTATAGCCTTGATTTGTAAATTCTGCTGCGTCTAGCTCAACTGCGAGTTTGCTGCATTCGCCAGCAGATATCCGAACTAGAGAGAATTTATATTCTTTACACTCTTATTAAGCCCTATATTAAGTGGATATCGAATATGTGATTTCTTTATTTGATATCAATTATAGACACGACAACAGGGAACATTAAAGGCAGAGAAGATCGTTGAAGATCTTTATTTATTTTAAAACAATCAGTAGTTTATGGGGAGAGTCTAACTTTTATATTTCAATTTTTTTAATATAATCTTTCCATTGAGAATCCATTAATTTACTGTGCTCCGTCCTTTGCTTTATATTATGTGATAAAGTGAAGAAAGGAGGTACCTTTAAGCCTGCTAAAAAGCAATTCCAGCTCAAATGAGCTGCTTTTTTTGCACTTCTTCATATTTTATCGTTCAGTAGTAGTACTTAGCTACACAAGATGGCACCACAGTACCACCCGAGAATGTTTTAAGTGCACTGTTTGGAAATATTTGATTTCTGAACTTCTTAATCCTCTTAGCATTTATCTTATTTTAAGCACGCTACTTCTTGGTGGTGCTCAAATCACAAGAAATTCTTTCGTAACTATAGCATTCTCATGATTTTCAATGATGGGAAAGCTTTGATTGTGTAGATTTCTCTACCCCGGTCACTAGGCTGTCCTTTGGCCATTTTCGTTTATATTTTATTTATTTATACGCTCCAGATTTTTCTTATTGAATTCGGACCATATTGACGTGCACAAGGATAAAATTTCAGCATCAATTAGTGTAACTATGGATCCAATGTACTGAAATTTAGACAGATGCAAAGGTTTGAGTACCCTGCTGGCTCACTTACACGACATATTTGGCATGTTTGAAAAATCCATTGTAATTGCATTGACTTTCACATGTGAGAAACTGACACTCGAATTCAACATGCATATTTTTCCTTCTTAAACTGTTTTGTCTCCTATGATAAGAGTTCTCTACTTCATACGGTTATGACCTTTTGTATGTTGAACTCTTCGTTGTCGATTCTGCTTACAAAGGATTCTTCCCTGCTCTAAATTATTAGGACCTTTTATATATTTTGTCGAATATTCAGTTAAATTTGTGCAGTTTAGCCTCTCCTTTGTGATAGGGGGACTATAGTTGTTTTTTCTTAAGAAAAAGTTTATAATCGAAGTGTCTGGACCCACTCCTTGAATCATATACTCACAACCCACCTCTCAGGCTCTCACTAATCTCCAAGATGCTTTGCCCATCTTAAGTCCAATTCTGAAGATACTAAGGAATTTAAGTTACAACTATCCAGTAGGCACGATTAGCATGAAATAGATATTGTTTAGCAGCATTTGGAATTTAAACTTATATTTTGATCTCCTTCTGCAGTTTTGAGCGATCCTTCCCGAAGGCAGGAATACGACGAGAAAGGGATGCTTTATGTAAATGATTTTAACATAGTGGTATGAAATTTCCATCATCCCTCTTCCCATATGTGTAATCTTTCTGTTCTTGAATTAATTTTTTCTTTCTGCAGGATTATCTCAAGCGATACAAAGGCCTTATTTTGACTTGTAATGGCCTCGGTATGAAGCATTCAATTTGGTAAAATTKAACATTCCCACAACATTTTAAGGATCTTTTTTGGCCCATCTGTCATAGTTTCAAGCGATCTTTTTTTAGTTTTGAGACACTTTTCCCATCTTTCTCACTGAACTATGACTATGTACATATGACATTTCTTTGTATTTTTGTTTTATTTGTATCATATGTGCAACAAGTGTAGCTTTTCAGAGACGAGTAGTCTGACCAGATATATTTTTAATTTTATTTATTGACAAAATGGAGGAGGGTCACTTCTGAAAGGTGTATTTTTAAGTGTCTATTGTACTCTAGCTGGGTAGTTTCCACCTACATAAACTCTATTCCCAATCATTTTGTATAGTGCTCATATCTTTAGAGTTGGTCGTGCTTATTCTCCAAATATGGTCATTGCTTATAAGCTCACGACTCGTAGGTCTTTTTCAAAAGTGAGAATATTTTCTTCAAAACTCGTTGAAGACATACCAAGCGCTTCATCTATAAATATCTTAAAACAAGAGATCATCAAACAAGATAGCTCATGCAGTGGCAAAATGTGGTGGGAATAGGAATCGAAGGAGAAAAAACTATGAAAATTTTGAATAAATATATTTTTAAAATTAATTCAATAATCAAACTAAACGCACTAGGATTTTTTTGCCTTTTTCTTTGTTAGTTCAATACATGTGGAGTCRATGGATCAAACACTCAACTTTAAAGGTGCCTGAACTGCAGGCACACTTGATTTTGAACCTCAGAGGAAACTTTAAATTAATCGATAATCTTTAACTTCAAAGTTTCAACTTACAAATAATACAAATTAGTGAAAGAAAATTCACAATGCTAAGATTAAAGAGCTATCTACACTTCTTGTAAAGAACAATAAATGTTTAAGTTACAATGAAACGCTCCCCAGTAACCAACTCATCAAGCAATTCAAACGCAGGCAAAAGTTTTCTCCCCCTGCAGATCAAATCCACCAAATTAAACCAAGACTCAGGCTCAGGTCTGAACCCCATTTTTAACAACCCAAACAAAGATTCTACTGCATCATTCACCATCCCACCATTGYAAAGAAGAACCAGCAAATTATTTGAAGTTGCATAGTGAGGAACAAACCCCCTATTCAACATCAGACCCAACAACTCACTGGCCCTCTTCAATTCTCCTTTTTCAGTCAGGAAATTCAACACAATCCTGTAGCTAGCTTTGTTCAGATAGAACCCCTCATAAGGGAGTTTCTGCACCATATCGAGAGCCTCCTCGAGCCTACCTTCTCGGCATAGCCCTCCGAGCATCACGTTCAATGTTACGGTATCGGCTCGGCAATCTTTTTCCTTCATCTGCTGGAGTAACTCTGTTGCCTCGTCAACCCTTCCGGTTCTACAGAGGCAGTTGATTAGAGTAGTGTAGCTGACTGTGTCGGGCCTCATCCCGAGCCGCTTCATTTCGTCGAAAACTTCCTTGGCCTCTTGCAGTCTTCCCTCCTTACAGAAGCCGTTCATTAAGACTGAGTAATTGAATAAATTAGGACTGCATCCATTGCTTTTCATGAACTCTATTATTGTCCTTGCACGGTCAACTTTCCCTCCTTGACAAAAACCATTGATCAGAATATTGTAAGTTAAGGCATCAGGCAAAATCTTGTCCTTTGAAACCATCTCCTCAAAAAGTTCAATGGCTTCTTTAAGTTTTCCATTTTTGCAGAGGCCGCCGATCAGAGTTGAGTAGGTGATTAGATTAGGATAAGAGACTTTAGTAGCACTTTTCATTTCCTTCACAACTTCAAAAGCAGCTTGAAGATCTCCATTTCTGCAATGGTGTTTAACTAAGATGTTGAAAATGCATGTATTTGGTTTAAAGTTGAGTTTACTCCTGGCATGAACGAGCAACTTCCTGGCCAGATCAACCCGATCGGATTCAACTAGAAGATTGAGACACGTGCTGATGGCTTTAAGAGAAGGTTTCTCACGAACAATTGATTCGATTGCGTAAAACATGTCAAGCACTCTTTCATGTAAAGAACACTTTGAAAAATGCTTCATGAGATTAAGGAATATACCCTCGTGTAGTTTGCAGGTGTCATATGTCATTTGATGCAAAACTGCATCAACAGCCTGGAACTTCTTGGACTGTGCAAGCTTTTGAAGAATAGTCGCATAAGTCGCGTTATTGTGATTGAAACCTTTTTGCTCCGATGCCATGTTGAAAATTTCGAGGGCATGCTGAGGATCCCTTTCATGTTTGATCAACCTGATGGCAGTCTCGTGAGAAATGTAGCTGGATTTGGATTTTTTCTGAGCTTCTATGGAGGTGGTGGTAAAGAGTCTGGTATGATCATCCGATCTCCCGGGAATTATCGAAAAAATAGAAATCCACGGAATCGAAGGTGTTGATGTAGACAAAAGAGAGGAGAACAACGAGCTTTGCCTCACAAGATTCATGAAAAACTTCTGGCACGTTTAAATGACGATATCATCTAAAGGACAGCAAAAAATAGGTTAGCAAGAAGTGGAAATCTCTCTCAACAATTAGATCAAGCAATATTGATACATATCAATCCATAAGCTTGCAAATCCTACATGTTTGATCACATCTATCATGAACTCATAGCAATATGATAGGGCCCGAACAACTAACAATGCAGCGAAATATAAAATATAAATATTCGTTCTTCTTGCTGAATACCAAGCCTTTGATTATCCCCAAAAAGAAATTGCTGAAATCACTCAATAACCTACTGATAACACAGAACCCATCTGGATTTTCAATAACCAACTTCATATTCATTAATTCTTCCCAAAAAAAGAAACCCACAAATTTAAACTACTGAAATCAGAGGACCCATCTGTATTCTCAACACCCATCTCATGAATTGATCAGAAAATACAAATCCATCTCCACAGAACAAACTAAGAGAAGAAAAGAAAAAGATAGATAAACAAGCCAAAAAGGAAGAACAGAAAATCGCATACTCCATCGGATGCTCTTCACAAACTCACATTAAGAGATTTGGTTTCATTCCAACGCCACAGAATGGCGAAACCCCAAATGCCTTTTAGGCTTTTGCTGTGCGACACAGAACGACGAAACCCCAAACCCCAAATGGAGAGCGTCGCCGCGGCATAGGCGAGCGACGGCGGAGGCGACGGCGGCGTAYGCGAAAAACAAAGGACGAAGGTAATGGCGGCTGGGGGGGTCTTGTCCTTTTGTATTTCGGGTTGGTTCATGGGTTCAATTATAAAATGAAGTCCGACCCGAAACCCATCATGTATAAAACGTCAAAATGACATAATAAATTTGAATATTATATTAATTAACATACGTCTTCCCAAGTTAAAATTTGAATCCGAAAAGAAAGTAGTAATAAATAATTAATAAACAAACTTTTATTTTTCTTTTTAGAGAAAAAAGAATAAAGAACAATAAAAAAATACAGCACACAGACGCCCATAGATGTGTAATGTCAGGAATATTATTTATGTTATTTAGTTTTTCCTTTTTTTTTTTTAAAAAAAATTATATATATTTATTTTATTTTTCTAGCTTTAAAACCACCAAACACCCAACAGTATACAAAAAACGAGTCACACAGCGCAGTCCATCTCTCTTCCTTCGACCTCTCGCGCTGAGTCTCTAATGGCGTCCGCCATCCCTGAAAACCTAACTAGGGAGCAATATGTCTACCTTGCGAAGCTCTCCGAGCAAGCCGAGCGCTACGAGGAAATGGTTCAGTTCATGCAGAAGCTTGTATTGAGCTCCACTCCAGCCTCGGAGCTCACTGTCGAGGAGCGCAATCTCCTTTCCGTCGCATACAAGAACGTGATCGGTTCTCTCCGAGCGGCCTGGCGTATCGTGTCCTCAATCGAACAGAAGGAAGAAGGGAGGAAGAACGAAGATCACGTCGTCCTCGTCAAGGATTATAGATCCAAGGTCGAATCCGAGCTCACCGAGGTCTGCGCTAGTATCTTGAAGCTGTTGGACTCCAATATGATTCCATCAGCATCATCTGGTGAATCCAAAGTGTTCTACTTAAAGATGAAGGGTGATTATCATAGGTATTTGGCGGAGTTTAAGATCGGGGAGGAGAGGAAGTCCGCCGCCGAGGATACCATGCTGGCTTATAAGGCTGCTCAGGTACTTGAATCTTGTCATGTTCTTTTGATTTGTCGAGCTTCGTTCGTTTTAAATAAGCGAATTTGTAATTTTAGGGTTTTTACTGATTAACAGCGGAAGCATTACGCACCCTCTATTTTATTGATAAGATAAGATATTTAATTCGGCACTTCAAATGTGGCTATTACGTGGCTTGATGACTCAGGATTCTATGATGAATCATAGACAAGCATGATATTATTGTAAAACATTTATAAACTCCACCCACCCATTCAATAGTATATAAGAGTGGCCGTCTAATGTCTCATCTTCCGCTCGAGTTCATGTACTTGTTGTAGAGGTGATGAAACTAAAAGGTTTACTTGTAATCAAATTATCAGAATACCCATTGAATGAAATAGATGGAAAAATATGAAACACTTGTAGTTAAAATGAGATGATGAATGAACTTAACTGGGAAAGACAATAAACTTTTTGCTTACTATTAAAGCCTTGGGTGTTCGTTGTTCGTACCCCTCTTATAACTTTTATGTTATATAGGATATTGCAGTTTCCGATCTTGCACCGACGCACCCAATAAGGCTGGGCCTAGCACTAAATTTCTCTGTTTTTTACTTTGAGATTCTGAATCAGTCTGATAAAGCATGTAGCATGGCCAAGCAGGTAAAATTTCATTCTCTACTAACATGTGACTGATTTCTCTGATTCTCTAGCTAATTATTTATTTATTTTTATTGCTTCCAAGTAACACTTCAACAATTGGTTGAGCTTAACATATTCGATTTGCCATTTTTTATTCAACAACATCCTCTKTTCAGCTGTATAAAGTGTACAATCTGTTGTCTGCCGATAGCTATCTGTATTGCCATTATTTTAAATTTTATTAAATTGGTTTCTTTGTCCCTTTAAGTACGTGATCTGATCACAATGCTCGTCTGCTCAAAATATGATCTTTTCATTGAAATATGATTTTGAATTTCTGTAGTTTTGCATGTCTTGTAATATGAATTTCTAAATATATATATTTTTGATACGATTATGACTTTTTAAGCACTGTTAGAGGGTTTTTGTGTGTGTGTGAAGTGTGGGTAGAACGAGATGGTATACACTTCTCTTGAGAAGAGAGAGAGGGGCCGCTGTTCTTTACAAATTGCCTTTATATAAGGGTGGTTCTAGTTTTTATATTTTGATAAGAAAAAATTTCATTGATAACATGAAATTCAAAATGAGGTTACAACCCCAATTCAAAGGAGTTATAAAAAAAAAAAAAAAATTCTCCAAGTGGATAAAAGAGAATAATAGCTTAACGGTAATTGACATATATCTCCAACCAAGAGGTTGTGAGTTCGATTCCCTACCCCACATGTTGTACTAAAAAGAAAAAAGAATAATAGCTCTATTAGAGGAAAAGTGGAAAGCATTTACACCAAGTAAAATGAAGTGAACAATATCATTAAAAAAACAGTTGAATGATAGCTGATCTTCTTTGAGAATTCTTTGATTTCGGTTATGACATTCCTCGATTTACACCACACTAGGTGGAGTGAGTTTTTGTAATTTCTTTGGCTTGCGGTTTTGCCACGAGATTTCATTCTTTAAATCAAATTAGTTTCTTATCTCAAAAGAATGAAAAGAAAAATACTACTGGAAATGTTGGCTTATGTCTCAACTTGCATGCCGTATGATCCTCACTTTTAATGTGGTTTTTTCTCAACTCCGGTCAACTGTTTGAGCCGTTATATCTAGAGAATCCGTTATTACGTATATATGTTTTTTGCTATTATTTGTATTTGATAAGCTTTAAGTAAGACAAAGAATTGATCAGGTCGTATCACCCAAGTATCTGGTCTTCTTAGTCTGTCTTGCCTATTCTATTAAAATGCTGAATTTCTCCACCTAACTTAATCAGATGAGTTTCTGTATGATTCCGTCTTTATTTCTTTATTTACCGAAATGAGCTGTCAACAATATATGGCTTGTGTTTGTGAATAGTGACTAATCATTGATCCATCTAAACTTTTGCCTGATTGGAGATGTTTCACCATGGTACTCAGACAAATATATTTTTCGTTTACGTCTCAATCATACAACTTGTTGATGACAAAAGAAGTGGATGAGATACTTGGAGGAGATATTCTCTTGTTATGGATGTTTTATATATATAATATATGTATTGATACAGTTCCATCTTTTAGTACTTAAGCATGAAATTAGAAAGGTATTAAATCTGTTAATAACCTTTGGTTGGCAATTGGAAGTCAGTCTATCTCCTACTTTGTTATTACTGCTGGTGAAAAAGGTGTTGCGTTTTTGGTGTAAATTTAATCTCTGTTTCTAAATAACATTTGCAATTATTACTAATCACAATTTGACCTTCTTTTGTTTTGAATCAACACAAGGCATTTGAAGAAGCCATTGCGGAATTGGACACATTAGGTGAAGAATCATACAAGGATAGCACTCTTATCATGCAACTGTTAAGGGACAATCTCACTCTTTGGACTTCTGATATGCAGGTCTGTCCCCCCAACATCCTTTCTCCTTTCTATCTAAACTGCTTATTGGTTTATGATCTTGTCATAATATAAGCCTTAAACCCGTTCCATAACTATTTCATTTTTGGTTTTCTGTTTTTTGAAATTAAACTAATAATCATTACTCCTATCTGAGTTTCCAAATTCAAAACCAGAATTTGAAAACTTATTAAAGGTTGTTTTTATTTTTAAAATTTGGCTATACCATTGAGATTGTGAGGCGGCCAGCATAATTCTTAAAAACAAAAAACGAAATCGTTCATATATAGGGCCTTATATTTGATCTTTTCTACTGGTTCTCTCGTGTGCTAATCAGTTATGTAATTAGTCTCTTTCTTTAATTCCTTTGAGTTTTGAGATGACTTTTATAGTAGTGATTGTTTTTGAGTCATACGTTTTGAAATTATGCTTTTAAAAAAGCACTTTTAAGGCCACCTTTAAAAGTGTTTTTAATTGGTATTTGAACCTTCAAATAATCAGCCTGAAGTTGAACTTACCCTTGCGGTTCGAATGCGTTATTTATCAATTGAAAAGAAAAAAAACTGACATTTTTGTGGTGGCTGGATGATGCAGGACCAGTTAGATGAGCCATAAGAGGCCGTCATGAAGTTGATGAAGGATCTGTTTTATTCTTCTTTTGGAGGAGGTGGGCTTCGAATGTCATTATCCTTGCTTTTGTTAGTGTGAGTTTGAAAAAAAAAAATAAAAAAAAATAGGGATCTTGATTTTTATATATAATGTCTGAAGAAATTTGAAAAATTGGTAGCAGCATTTGACCAAAATATTATCCGCCGGTGAAAGTATGTTTCTTAAATCTTAATTCATTTAGAATGCCATTTGGAATGACGACTGGTCACTTATTATTTAGTGCGAGTTTGATAACGTTTTTAATCTTAAGAAACACAAGTGTTTGGTAGTTCTCTTTTTTTATTTTTAAGAGACAGGAATTTCTGGTTCCTTGTTTGTGTTTCTAGTTTTCTTTTTAAACATGGATAACAGTTTTATTTTATTATTATTATTTTTCTAATATGTGTATTATATTAAAAGAATAATTATTCCATTGAAATTTTTAATATTTATTTTGAAAAATTTCTGGTTATTATGCATGTGTTTTTGTTTCTTTTTTTAATTAAAAAAATTATTAGTAAATTTCTTATCTAATATTAACAAAATGGGCTATGGAACCAATCTAAAATATATAAATAACTAACATTCCTTATTTAAAAATATTATACTAGGAGTATTAGGAAGTAATTTTTTTTAGTACAACATGTGGGATGAGATATCGAACTTATGTGTTAATTACCAGAACTATGTTTGTTTTGGTGTATTAAAAAGTAACTTAATTTCACTAAACCCATTAGAAAGATAGTTATCATGAAAAGAAGAATTCTCTCGAGTTGTTGATATAGTTTAGCAGTAACTGACATGCGAAGTAATAAGTTGAATTCTCTCTAACCTACTTGTTGCTCAAACAGAGAAAAAAAAAACTTTAGAAGTAATTGGCTGATTAATTTATCTTAATTGACTAGTTAATTTAGCTTAATATAAGCTGTCATCAAACTATTGTCAACTCCGTTCTTTCATTAATCTAATATAAATTATTTATTATCAACTCTAATTTGAAAACAATGATAAATTAAATGGTAGATTTATATAGCTCAACTAATTATTTAAAGTTTGATTTTTTTTCTTTTTTTTACAACATATTACACAGGAGATTTGAACTGGAAGCGGCAGAAATCAGTGGATTCATGATAAGTTCCTCACACCAAAAGAAAGAAATGGTTAATGATACAATCAACCAATGAATTATAACTTATTATTCCATTGCTAAGATTTATCCAACTAAAAACTCCGAATTGAAGTAATAATATTATTGAATCGTCAGAACTACTTCAATCTCTCTTTTTTAGTTCCTATCCATCCACGTAGTTTTTGTGAATCCATACGACTTTTGTTCTTCCAGTCTCTTGATTGAAATTACATATCAATTATCAATCAACTATACTCCTAAATAAAGAACAAAGAGTTTATTTTATTATTATTATTTTTAGTTCAAATAAAGATCAGGCTTCAAACTTGTGGCAAATAACGATGAGATAAAATAACTTATTACAATCACCTGGGCCTTTAAGCCGTTCCACATAAGGTCCATATAATATCATATCATATGGGCCTTTTCGCCGATCCAAAGAAGACAAAATAGGCCTAGATCCATAGGCCCAAAACCGCCAATCAAACTCGCTAAAGCTATCCAATACCGCTCTTCCATTTAATTCCCTGTTAATTTCGAAGCCCGATCTTGAGTAGAAAGAGCGATGACATAAATTAAATATTAAAGGCTTTCTATTTTCGGTAAAAAAAAAGAAAAGAAAAGAAAAACCCGAAAATTTTTTAGTTATCTGTCACACGACCTTAATCTAATTCGCCCGTAGAGCTCTCTCTATATATTTATTTGGACAGACCTCAAGGACGGTTCTGAGCTCGGAGCGAGAAATTTTTAGAATGATCGGAACCTTCACTGCTGCAACAGCAGATTATCGGTCGGAGTTTGATCCGCGCTAGGGTTTCTCTGAGTTCTCTTTCATCTAATGGAGGAGTTCGCCTTTCACGATGGTAACGTCTGCGGTTTGCTCGACAGCAGGCACATCAACTTTCGTCAAGTATGTGTGATTATTACTTTGTTTTTCTTCTTCTTCGTTTTCTCCTGCCTTCTCATCGGGTTTGCATTCGTTCAACTTAGTGTGTCGAGTTCTTGAATTGTTTCCATGGATTGGATGTGAATTGTACGCGATTTTTATTCTGGAGCGTTCTTTGGTGAGGAGGAGATTGTGTAGGGTCTTGTGATTGAAGATATATCATTCGCCTTATTGGATTTAGTTGAATTTCTTTCTTGGAGGCGAAGTGAGAAATATATTGGTGCGAGATGAAGTATGAAGATTTTGGATTGTTTGAAAGCTGTTCGTGGACGATAAGCAATGCAATTTTGGTTCGGTCGATTTGAAATTATATGAAATTTTTTTGAAGCGACTCTCACTCGAGTGTGTCCTTTTTACTTCTTCGATCCTTTTAGCAAGATAATAGTAGCAAGTCTTTTAATTGTAATTATTATTTGTTTCCATTCTGACTCTTGACATTAGTCGCATCTCTTGATCGCTGCCTAGAGATATTCTTTTTGAAGTTTGTATAAGACGCAGCATTTTTCTGTTTTAATTACGAAACGGTGACAAAGAACGCGTCTGTATATAAAGAAAAATTGAAAAAACTTAGATCCTTTGGCATGAGATATGTTGCAGTTTGTATCTTTTGCATGAATTTCTGGATTGAACTCTCTTTTTATGTTCTCACTCTCATTTTCTTTTCTACTGAACACAGCGGAAAGAATAGTTTTGAAGATTAATGTAATCTTCATTCATCAATAAATATATAAGGAACTATCTGTATGAAAACCAGACTACATTTATACAAAGGTAGTGAGGAGGTCTAAGCTCCAAAGGAAAAGATGATCAGAATAGTTTTGAAGATTAATATAATCTTCATTCATCAATAAATATATAAGGAACTATCTGTATGAAAACCAGATTACATTTATACAATGGTAGTGAGGAGGTCTAAGCCCCAAAGGAAAAGATGATCAGAATAGTTTTGAAGATTAATATAATCTTCATTCATCAATAAATATATAAGGAACTATCTGTATGAAAACCAGACTACATTTATACAATGGTAGTGAGGAGGTCTAAGCTCCAAAGGAAAAGATGATCAGTAGTTATTTTCTTACTTTAGAGTTCCTGTCCGGCTTTTCTTTCTTGGTGGTTCATTTTACATGGTTTATGCTATTTTTCCAATGTTTACGAGGCACCGTTGGTTCCTGAAGGAAGGGAAAATTGTTATATGTTTTACTTACATTGAAACATAAGGTCTGCTTTATGGAATCTGCTTCTATAAAGCTTTTTATTTTTTCTTATGAATTTGTTTCATTTTTCAAGTCATTTATGTATGCAGGACTCCACATGTAATTTGCAGATGCACTCGTCATTCATCCAAAGACTCTCCCAGGAAAAGGAACTGGAGGTTGGCATGGATCTTAGTTTCTTTGCGTTGTGATTTTTTGTTTTTTTAACATTGTTCTTAAACACATTCTTTGTTGAAATCCTTTGGTGTTGCATGCTTTATGGTAAAAATTTATGCTTTACTTTATGTGAAAATATTGTTTCCTCCCTTACCTTACAGTTCCATCCTTCTTTGCTTTTTCTATCCTGTCAATTTTTAATTCTTTGTCTGTTAATAGAATATCCCCCCTCTCTCACTCTCTCTCCAGGGACACCAGGGGTGTGTTAATGCAGTGGCCTGGAATTCTAGTGGTTCACTTTTGATATCTGGATCAGATGATACACGGGTCAGCCAGTCTCCCTTCTATTTCAGTGACTTAATTATCTAGATCTACAGTAACATGTGGATGACTCAAGGTTTTGATTATGGATTATTATTATTTTTTATTATTATTTTTTATTATTATTTTTTTTCCGTTAGACTACGTGGAGTGGCCAGTGGGTACTAGGTAATTACTCTTGATGATCGGATCAATAAACCTGCACTTTGCATGAATTATTTGTGGCCCTCTATGAAAATGTATGAGTATTGTACACAATGGTGATCGTGATGAACATCGAGAGTTTCCTGTGGCAACAATTTTTGGATTAAACCAGTTTAAGATAATGATCCTCATCGTAATTTGTAAAGAAGAATCTTATGTATGCCAGTATGAATCTGACTCTATTTTTATGGAGGAAGGTGCCCTTTGTCGATGACTTTGCTCATATGGCATCTGGCAGCCATTGCAGGTGGTGGTGCATGGAGATTGAGTTAGAAAATGCCTAAAATATGAATCCCAAGTTAGTCAATATGCTTCATGTTGGATAAATCTTCAAATACCTAAAATTTGAGTTGAGAGTGTGGTGATATGTTTTCTAACAGCTGGATATCGAAAAAATAAACGTTTTTTCTACAAAATTTCTAAATATGATTAATTTAAAAACTCTTCAAAGTTCAAATTTGAGTTATCGGAGACATTCTATGGCAACTTTCACAGAATAGACCATCATGATGGAAGAATAGAGTTTTAGGACTTGATAATGAAAATATCATCAAAGAGATAGGCACTGGATATCTCATCTCATTTTTGTTGGAATTGGATGAAGTTAAAGTAGAAATGATAAATTGGTAATGAAGGTTTAGCATGCTTCTACCTTACCTGTTATGTATGTTTATATTGCACAATGCCTTGTATTGCTACATTCTCTGTTTGAAGAAAAATTATGTTTTCTGGAAGTTTTTGGTTAACTATGTATTTTGCAGATCAACATCTGGAGCTATTCTGGTCGAAAGCTATTGCACTCTGTGGATACTGGGCACTCTGCAAACATATTCTGTACAAAATTTGTTCCTGAAACTTCTGATGAGCTTGTGGTTTCAGGAGCTGGGGATTCAGAGGTAATATGCTATAGAGTGCTATACATTTTCTCATGGATGTTGATGCTTGTAGTTGAACTTTGCTTATGATTTGATTTTTTTGGGGGGCTTGTTTCTTAACAGGTGCGATTGTTTAATTTATCTCGCTTAAGTGGTCACGATGATAATGCCATAGCTTCATCGGCTTTGTATCAGTGTCACACCAGAAGAGTAAAAAAATTAGCTGTAAGAACCAAGAACCCAGTGGCAAATATATATGGATAATTTCTTCTACTAGAAGTAATGAAACAATTTATTTTTCATGAATGTTCAGGTTGTATTGTAGTCGATGTTGGTTAAAAAAGCCTGTTATTATTTTTATAATATTTGTCTGCTATTTATTTAAGGTCGAAATAGGAAACCCAAATGTAGTATGGAGTGCTAGTGAGGATGGAACTCTTAGACAACACGACTTTCGGGAGGGCATGTCTTGCCCTCCTGATGGATCTCCTCACCAAGAATGTCACAATGTTCTTGTAAGTTTTATTTTCTCTATGATTTTCTGTATCCTTCCATTCAATGAAACAAGTGATTAGAATCAGTTTTCTGTGTATTGACTAATCAGTTTTATCTACAATTGTTGTTTCATTTCCTTGCTATTTTGAGTTTCCCGATGGTTATTTAATGGGAAACAGCTAATGTTGGACAACTTATGTACTGATCATCATTTTTCCCCTATGAAACATATATATTTTTATCAACTTCAAGTGGCATGTCAGTTTGGCTATTATCCTAAAATTCCTTGCCCTTTGTGTCAGTGTTCAAGTGGACGTTGCAACAATACCGTTACTTTTTTTTTTCTTTTGGTGGTAGCGGGGGAGGGGTTAATTGTGGTGCTTGATTCAGCATACTATGTGTTGCAAGGGTTAATTCTATGCCAGCAGAAGTTTTATTCTGCTTACATGATTGTTAACAATGAACATTAAAGAAGCTTATTCAACATTATTTAAAATTTTGTATGTCTTGGCAACGATGATAGTTGATCACAACATATTTTTTTATTGGTATCAGTTATGTTGTTCATTGTTTTCTCATTAAGCTCATTGGCAGCTTGATTTGCGGTGTGGAGCAAAGAGGTCACTGGCTGATCCTCCAAGACAAACTCTTGCTCTAAAATCTTGTGACATTAGTTCCACCAGACCACATTTACTACTGGTTGGTGGAAGGTACTCTGCTATTTCTGACAATTTGCCTAGAGGAATCGTTTAACACACAAAAAAAAAAAAGCAAAAGCATATGGGCCAACCTGTTCCTGTTTCAATTTCTTTTGAATTTTTTGTAATGCAGTGACGCATTTGCACGGTTATACGATAGAAGGATGCTGCCACCCTTGTCTTCCAGCCAGAAAAGGATGTCGCCACCTCCTTGTGTTAACTACTTCTGTCCAATGCATCTCTCTGATCGGGTGAGTTTAAAACTGCATTTAATCTATCATTGTCAATGTCAATCTGGCAACAGCATATTATTATTGCTTGATTGGAAAAACATTATCGAGCATGTTGGTGTGAATGCTCTAGAAAGTCAATCTTAGTGTGTAAAAACCGTGATATAAAGACAGTTATTTTTGTCAATATGAATGGCAATGTCCCATATTGTGAATAACTCATGATCTTGATGCACATCTCATGTTCTTCATGGGCAAAATCAACCTTCTGAACTCATATTCTGTTTTTTTTTTAAGGTTCGCTCGAGTTTACATCTGACTCATGTTACTTTTAGTCCGAATGGAGAAGAGATCCTGCTTAGCTACAGTGGAGAACATGTATATTTGATGAATGTAAATCATGGTATCTTAATTCATCTTAAAATTTTAAGCTTCTTATGCACTTCATAGTCCCTATTTTTTGATATATTGTTTTACTGTTCTCGATAACTTCTTTTACCAGATTTATTTTACAGTTCAATATCATCCCATATAATGGTAGCTAAAGTTGATATATTGAGGTATATCTTACCTACATTTATGATTCTAGTGGCTTTGACAAGCTAGCTAATAAAGGGGCATTTGTTATGCAGTGATGACTAGAGGAGAATGGGCATGCTAAACCCCATGTTATTATTGGACATTGACATCTTAAACCCATATAACATAATTAATGTAAAAATTAATCACTTAACATATCTTCTTGAATTTTAATTATTCATTTTTACTTGGAAATAATTAAAATTACATTTAGTAGGAATTAACTTATTAATTTTTTTATTAGATAATGTTTTATTAGAACATATAAATTAACTTTATACAATTAGATAATTTATAAATACTGTATGGATCTTAGATAATAAATTAATCTATAACCTAATTGCATTTCCACATACCATATGCTGTCCTCCCCCCACGGTATACTCTTCACTGTAGTCAATTAACAGCCTAATGGTTACTAGGGCCAGACAAGAGAAGTAGTGCAATTACCCTATTTGTAACCGTTTAAATAAGATCAGTATTTGACCTTGGGAGGGTCGGAGTGTTAAATTATGGGAATTGATGGATTTTTGTCTTAAAGTTACTGTATCATGTTATTTTTGCTTTGCTTATGCACTTTGCAGGTATGATGGATGTTTTAGAACCAAGATTTGATGACTTCATAAGAAAGCACCATATTGTGAATTTTCTGTTTGAGTTTGCAATCGGTCTTTTCTTTATTTGTTAATCCAATTATTATATTTGTGAAACAATTTTTTTCAGATTTAATGTGTTTTGATTTAGTTTTTCTGAATAAAATATATATTTATTTTCCCACAGCTGGTCAAAATACGATGCAGTATACATCAGGAGATGTTTCTAAGTTAATGAGCTTCACTCCTATACTCAACGGGTTGGAGTTGCAGTATCCTATATCCAATTTCTCAAATGGTCTGCCTGTAAATTGTGGCGTTAATTCTTCAAAGGTGGGATTCCCAAACCATGGGCTGAATCGAAACAATGTTTTTACTTGAATGGTTCAAAGTTATATTCTGACAAGTATTTTTCAGCTTGATAAGTGCAGAAAATTATTACAAATTGCTGAAAAATGCTTGGAGGGTGGGAACTACTTTGGTGGAATTGAGGCGTGCAATGAAATTTTGGATGGACATGGTCGTAATATTGGGGTTATTTTTAAGCACGATTCATTATGCACCCGTGCTGCTTTATTACTCAAGGTTCTTTTTTGATATGTTAATTTTATTGCTTGAAGTTAAAATTCCATTTCAGATTTATGAGTTCCCGCCAATCTTTTGTCTCCCAATTTTTTGATATTTAGTACTACTAAAACACACACACACACATGTCTGAAGATTCCTTGAGAAATTCATACATTGTGGCTAGTGAAAGAAAGATGCTCTTTTGTTGCTGGAATATATTCCTCAAGGAGTCGATGCCTTTCTTCCTGAAGGAATTTCAAAATATCTTTAATCTTCGGAGGATTTTTTTGGAAATCTTTTACTCACTTGCAATTATTCACCATCTCTTGATCAAAATAAGTTGTTATAAGTTTAAAAAGGACCATTAGTTGTTGCGCTGTGGGTTGGGATAGAATAATTGCAACCTACGTTTGAGTTGCTACTTTGAAGTTGTTTCATCACGTTAATTTCCTTAGTCGGGAACATCCATGCTGATGTACTATTTTCCTGCTCTTTTTTATACTGTATATGCATTCAAGTTTAAGTGGAGGGATTCTTTTCCTTATTACTCTTCTTTTATATATTTTTGCATATTAGTATTTTCTCTGGTTTCTGATTAAAAAAGGTTAAAATCTTTTGCAGCGGAAATGGAAGAACGATGTTCATATGGCAATAAGAGATTGCTACAGTGCTAGGAAAATTGATCATTCCTCTGTCAGAGCACACTACTACATGTCTGAAGCTTTATCACAGGTAATTCTTCTGTCATTCTGTGTTTCTGCTTGCGCAAGTTATAATCATTCTGTGCTTTTACTACATGTCTGAAGTTTTTATTTTTTTAATTAATATTTTTTTCCCTTTAATGAAGATAACTCCTGAAGAAGTTGGATTCTCCTATCCAACTTCTGTAAATTGTTATCAATTGTAGTGAAGGATTCAATCCTTGTTTTCTTATTTCTCTTTCTTCTCTTGCAGCTGGGTAGACATAAGGAAGCCCTAGATTTTGCCTTTGCTGCTCAGTGTTTAGCCCCATCTAATCCTGAAGTGGCAGAGAAGGTGGAAAGTGTAAAGAGAGACCTCGCTGCAGGTAAATGATAATTTAAAACTTGCAATGTTATTTGTTTCATATTTATCTTGGAGTGGAGGTCTGGGACAGCTGTGTAATTGCACATCAAAATTTTTCCCAGTGGAGGATTGTGGGATCCAAATAAATGTATTACTGTCACAGTGTTGAATGGAAATAATTGATGAATAATAACCCCTTGATCATATTTTATGTAATTACAATGCATCTTGTATGCATGCTTAAAAAAAGCACTATGAGTCTATGACTATCAACCTATGTTTTAATTTTATTATAATTTGAAAATACCCAAGGTGATCCTTCTGTAGTTGTTTTTATGCGTAGATGAAAGGGTATTTAGTGGTGTTGTCAGCCTGTGTGAACGTTTTTGGATCTTGCTATTTTCATGCTCATTTTGGCTTTTGATTTATTTTATTTGATATTGTAACCAGCTGAATTGGAAAAATCAAATAAAGGCAATGATGGAGCTCTAAGATCAGCACCTTTAGGTGGAGTATTATCATTAAGTGACTTTCTTTACCGCTCAGATGCAAATAGTGATGTTTCACAAGATGGGCTGAGATCAGAAAGAGAAGACTCTGACTATGATGAGGAGGTCGAGCTGGACTTCGAAACCTTATCAGGTGATGAAGCCCATGATGTTGATTCCAACATTCTACATGGGAGTTTAAATCTTAGAATACATAGACGAGTTGATCCAGCGAGAGAAAGAGTTGGCGCAAATGGCTCCTGTGGGTCTCCTTCATCATCGCAAAATGATGGAATACTTTATCAGGTTCTAGTAATACTTGGCTTTCAAAATTTTCTAATGTCCTAATATGACTTCACTGGATTGAGAAGTATGCAAAATGGCACATGCTATGCATAATTCTGATCTGTTTTGTTTTGGTGTTTGAAAAATCACTATTGCTATTACTGTATTATGCATATCTTGGACTCATAGTTAAGAAATAAACTCAGTGCCACAGTAAAATTCTATATGAGTTATGATATCCTATCAAATTGGGACAGAGGTAAACTAGAGTTTCATAAGCAAAATAAGGTTTGGATTTGGCTGGCCAATTTTGATTTGTGAAGGGACTGTAAGTTCTTCCTCCTCTATGGTTTTTGTTAAAGAGTGTTGAAGAACTGGAGGGTGGGGAAGGCACACTTTTAAATTTTGGTTTCTCTGTTTCTTCAGATTTTCCCTGAAATACTAATTATCGTCCATCACTTTATGTGATTATGAGATGATTACATTGTCCAAGCTGATTGATGCCCCCACCTTGGGAAAATGCCAAAAAACTGACAAGAAAAAGTGACTTGTTTCATATGGATACTTATATGGAATAAGGAAAGAAATGCAATGCAGTGATTATTGGAGTTGTTCAAGTCTTCCAGAAATTATTTGAAGCAAGGAGATACTACTTGCTCGCTGGCAAATTAGCTATTTTAAACAAGAGTTTTCAAAAGTAGCCACCTGTTTTGATAGTCTAAGTAGAATTTCACATGATATAAGTTATTCAGGAACCAACTACAATCTTTTGCTGTCAGAATCTTTTTTTTTTTTTTTTAATTTGACTATTATTTGCTTTTGTATGTTTACCTTTAGTTAATGATTTTCTTCATTCGGAGTAAGATTTATGTTATATTACATGCAGCCGGAGCCTGTCATTGATATGAAGCAAAGATATGTTGGTCATTGTAATATTGGAACTGATATTAAACAGGCTAGTTTTCTCGGGCAAAGAGGTATTCGCTGAAGCATGGATTTGATAAATTGCATTGCAAGTTGATAAAATTTTAGATTCATGCTACCTGTCCCGTATTGATTTTTTATGCCATGGTTGATTGTCATTACGAATCAATTTTTTTAGAGATGGGAATGGTTCTCCCAAGTCACAAGATAGTTGTTTCCTTGTTCTAAGTTACATTAGTGGTTTCAATTTCGTCCTTGTACTTACAAAAGTTTTATTTTCATCCTTATATTTGCCCTCCGTCCCTCTCTTTTTCCTCAAAAAGTTTGGAATTCCTCTTCCTCCGAACCTCACAAAGCATAGCTTTTGTAGCAACTTCCAAGGGATATGGTCCTTTTGTGTTCGTATGTCTGTACCTGCTATTATTCATATGATAATGAAATCTTTACCTGGAAATGAATGCAGAATGATTAGATTGAGTTTTACTGTAAATGATGGTATAGTAACGTTATAGTTTCGGTTGAACTACGACATCGTGTTTGTGCTAATCTTTAATCAGGGAAGAAAGATGAGGGGAAGATGGGTTGTAAGATATAATTGCCAATTTTGGGTTTTAATAATTAGCATATAGGCTAATTGGGGTGTGTTTCTTAATTTTCAGCAGATGTATTTTGTCTTTTGCCTTGTTTTTTTCTATTTTATTGTAGCTTTCTTAGTGAAATTCACTATTTCGAGAGTTTGTTTCCTTCAACATTGAATTATCTTTTCATTAATTCAACGACGTGGAGTTGTTCTTGTTGAAAAAAATAATTAGCATATGGGCCGTCAAGGAATACTGATGACAATTTCTATGTTGATCTCTATAAAATGATTTTTCCAGGTGAATATGTGGCCAGTGGAAGTGATGATGGTAGATGGTTTATTTGGGAAAAGGGAACTGGTAGACTGATCAAAATACTTTTTGGAGATGGAGCTGGTAAATGATGTCGCATAATTTGAAAGATGAATTGTTTTCATTTAACTGAAACCGAAACCGAAATTGAAATGGTACAAAACCTCATACATCTTTTCAGTTGTGAATTGCGTGCAATGTCATCCATACGATTGTGCTATCGCTACTAGCGGGATCGACAATACCATAAAGGTAAGCATGACGAAATGTAGTATATCTGTATATGATTGAAGTGACCGTGATTGATCTCGGAGTTACTGATGGTCCTCCCCCCTCCCAGCTATGGACTCCCACTGCTCCAGTCCCATCAATTGTAGCCGGTGGAGCAGTCGGACCGCAGGCCTCCGATGTGTTGACTGCAATGGAAAACAATCAGCGCAGACTCTGCCGTAATAGAGAAGCCATACTGTAAGCGGCACGGATTCCTTAACCCTCATAAAATATGTTGACTTATTATTATCTACCAGAAAGCTTAAAATATTCATGGCTTGGTATATTGCAACGTTTTGTTTCAGGTTCTGAGGTTATTTGATTTTGTTCTAATTTTAATTTCTAGATGCCTGATGATGATCTTAAATGTACCTATCCATTTTTAGAAATGATATGTGAGTACGTAGACACAGCTTAAACACACCTAAACTGATCCCACGACATAACACGTAAGGCCTCCAACCCTTCAATTACAAACGGCATTTTGGACCCTTCTTCCAAACTCCCTTTACTTTTTCGCTCGCTCCACTAGTTATCTTTCAATCTCACCACTCTTTTCTCAACTTTTTGGGAGGTGAGAGGCCCCAGAGGAAATTTGGGATATTATTAGATTTAATTCCTCCCTATGGATACCAGTTTTGATGGTTTTTTTATAATTATCAATTAGGTATTATTCTTTTGGATTAGGATCCCTTGTGTTGGACTTGTATTTTTTTTGTATGTCCTTTATATATTGTTTCATTTGATCCTACTGAAACTCGGTTTCTTGTTTAAAAGAAGTTATTTTAACTATCTTGTGTATAAGTTGTCCTAATTGTATCACATATGACATTAAAAGTCATAAGAACTTCAGTATGTATCTCTACGCAGAATTTCACCAACCCCATAACATTATCTAATATGTGGAAACCTTTYCCCCTAGATCAAGTTTGTCGTATTATTTTTCCACATTTCTTTTCATAACTGAAGAACAATTAAATTTATGTGCAGGCCGTTTGAAATTTTGGAACGGTTTAGGATGCACGATTTCTCAGAAGGAAGCCTTCATCCATTTGAATGTGCTCAGAGTTGATACATAGTTCTTTTTTGTTGTTGTTAATATGCAGTCACGCAGGTAAGTGGTATAATGCACACATTTCTCAAAGTTTTTTTTTTTAGTTAACCTCTCTTGAGAGAGCTTTTAGTAGTTCATGTGCAATCATAGCATAATAGAGGATTCCTCTGAGCTCTCACACGTACACAAGGAAGCAATCACAATTCATAATTTCCCATCATGTTCCCTTGGTGCACCACTGTTGGCATCTTATTAGTTGTACTCTGATACTGACCTCCACACACACCCCCATACATCTACCGTGCAATTATACACAGGAAAATTTTTGGTACTACATGAATATGAAAAATATTCAAGCTACTACCATAAGTTTAGGCTAGGTCAAAAACATTTTAGAATAATGTGGGGCCTATAAGCCCTCAAGCTATAGCCCGGTTGGTAAAGGTTTGGGGTCTCTTGGTCATACTGGCTTAGAGATCTCAAGTTTAAACCTTCGTGAACTTAATGTCAAATACCCTTGATGTCTCATACACTCGGGTCTCGGGATGAGTGCGGGTACCTCTGGGTATAGGGTGCGACTTTTAGTCATAAAAAAAATAAAAATAAAAAATAATAAAATAATAATATGAGATCTATAAAATAAAACAAGACATTAATTAATTATGCACCTAAATATTAAGAGAGAAGGGGTAAACATTTGGAGTACTAGATTTTTTCTTCTTCACCACAATTTGATTTTTTATTGAACTTTGGATAGCTTTTTGTTTGTTGACGCTTTATAAATTATGTACATCTGTGACTATATTTACATTCGATTTTTGTTGCTCTTTCTTTTTCTTGGTTTCTTTGGCAGAAATCGGAGTAGTTATAGGTGGTGAGTAGCGGGTAGCACCGAACATATCCTTCAGCAGACTCCTATAAGTTGAGATGAAACGTTGATAAGTTCAAGTTCATAATATAGAACATTTACCATCCAAGCTACTACTTTTAGAGGTGTTATTTTCATTTGTTTTCTTTTTGCTGTGTAAATTATTGTAAATTTCTATTTTCTGCATTCCCTCTCTTTAATAACTTGTTTTCCATCACAATATTTTTCTTTTCTTCTATATGTGGTGATGTTAATGTTATGTACAGAATAAGATGAAGCTGGCAAATCAGCAGCCCTCGAACATGTATAGTATATGTCTCTACGCTCTATTTTCCAGTTTCCATTGTGTACATATTTGTTTATAGAGTTCTAAATTTGTCTTAAAAAAACTATTCAGTGCTTGAGATTAAACAAGAGAAATTGAATTAACTACTTATGCGTCTAATTGGAAATGTTACTCTTAGGAATAGCAACCATCAATAACGATAGTTTGATTGTTGACTAGATAATTCAATTTAAATATCTAATTAGAGCACACTACGTCTATAAAAGATATATATATATACTGGATAATTCCAAAATAACAAATAAAAAATGAATAAATCTAAAAAAATAAAAACTATTAATAGTAATAGTTTAAAGTAGCCCTTTATTTGAAAACAAAACAAAGTGGGCCCTACTCAACCGTGACTTGCTACAATGATAGGGCCAATGTTGCTTGACCTTTGCTGGGCTTTGTCATTATGCCGCCCGTAGGCCCACCGGCTTATGGACTTACCTGTGATTTCCGTACAATGTCCTCTCTCTAAATTTACATGTATATACGTATTTAGTTTCTTGATGCTATTATATATTTACACACTTTTTTAAAACTAGATCAACATGTAATAAGTAATTTGAACTTATTTAGAAATTTGCTTTAGTGAAAATATTCTTTTTAAAAAGACAATTATAACGTTACCTGAAATTTAAACACATATCTGGCTTATTTTAACAGAATTTTTGCAAAAAATAGTCAAACAATTAAAATAATTACATAACTAAATCAATATGTAATAGCAAACAGGTTTTGTCTTCAAAATATGAATCGAAAACAGGTTTTGTATGTTTCACCCTCAACTCTTGCCCTAGTCTATACCAGAATAGGCCCATGGGCCCTAGAATATTTAGGGCTTCACTCCCACTTAATTGATTAAAATATCTTATCAGATTAAAAAGTTGGATATTTTATCTGCAGCTTGAATTCAAACCGAAAAAAAAAAAGCTGCGTATACGTACCTGTACCTTCAAAGAGTACGGAAGAGTGCGTATTGGAATTCACCTGAGAATTCTACATTTACAAATATATACGAAACCCTGCAGCAGATTCTCACACCTGATTTGACACTCTCACTACTCACTACTAGTCTACACTACTCACAAAAATAATTATTTCAATTTCAACACGTATTCGCTTAAATCCAAATGTAATCATTCTAAAATCACAAGTCAAACAGTAAAGGGTATCCAATTACGATTTATGCGTATCTGTGTACTGTAAATTCTTCCAAGTTTCACGTATCTTTCATTTCTTATATTGTATGTCCATGTTTTCTTTTGGGCTTTCGGAGGAAAATGGTAAAAGTAAGCAGTGAGATGAAAGGACAAGATTGTTGAGGGAAACCCCCAAATAATAGAGCAGAGCAGCTGTGTGGGAACCCATTAGGGAGGAGAGAGGAGAGAGGAGAGAGGAGAGAGGAGAGAGGAATCCCAATGCCCAGAGATACAGACAGATGAGCCTACTGTTCACACTCCATTGTCCGTCCTTGTGATCTGTTACACTAATCCCTCCAAACCACCATATCATTTCTTCTCTCTCACATCCCATTTTGATTTTCCAGACCCGGCTTCATTCACTTCCATGATCTGATCGGGAATTTGCCTTTTCTCTTCAGTAGAAATCAGAAGAAAAGAGGGGATTTTGAGTTAGTGGAGTTTGAGTTATCACGTGAGAGTGGAGCTAGCAGAAATGTCTGAAGACGACGATCGCCCCCCACCTGTGGATCTGAGTACTGACGCCGCCGCCGCAAACAAAGTCCGGAATTTTAGCGGCGGTTCCGATGAAGGTGGCGAGGGGTCCGGCTCCGCCGAGAACATCCTCCACAATGTTCTGGAGAACGTGCTCCACTTCCTGACCTGCCGCCGCGACCGGAACGCGGCGTCCCTCGTCTGCAAGTCATGGTACCGTGTGGAAGCCCTCACCCGATCCGATCTCTTCATCGGAAACTGCTACGCCGTCTCCCCACGCCGCGTGATGACCCGGTTCAACCGGGTCCGGTCCGTGACGATCAAAGGGAAGCCCCGGTTCGCGGATTTCAACCTGATGCCGCCCAATTGGGGCGCCCATTTCTCCCCATGGGTGGCGGCCATGGCCAAGTCCTATCCTTGGCTCGAGATAATCTATTTGAAGCGCATGTCCGTCACTGACGACGATCTCGCGCTGCTGGCCGACTCCTTTCCTGCCTTTAAGGAGCTCGTTTTGTTTTGCTGCGAAGGCTTTGGCACCAGTGGTCTTGCTGTGGTTGCCTCTAGGTGCAGGTACGCCCCCACATTTCTTCTTCTCAATATTGTGAGCTTTGGATTCTGATGATTCCTTGAATGTGCACTTTCAAACGAAACCGGTCGGAGAGGACTTGACACCTCTAGGTCATATGACCTAGAGATCTCAGGTTTGGAATTCTGGGCGAGCTTAATTAATACCAAAAATCTTTGAGGTCTCTTGGGTTTGGGACTTGGAAAGGTGTGGGTGGCTCTGAGTATGGGGGAGCAAAGCTCGACTACCAGTTCTAAAAAACAATGTACCTTTGTTAGCGTGTCTCTAGGGATCAATGTTTGAATCTGTATGCTTTTAAATCCATATCCATTTGGGGGTGGTTTTTCAGTTCAACTTAGGCTGTTTGATTTATCTTTCAGGCATCTTCGAGTTCTTGATCTAATTGAATCTGACGTCACAGATGATGAAGTGGATTGGATATCTTGTTTCCCAGAGAAGGAAACTTGTCTTGAGTCTCTGGTTTTTGATTGTGTAGAATGTCCCATTAATTTCGAGGCATTGGAGATGTTGGTGGGTAGATCCCCATCGTTGAAGAAACTTGGGGTGAATCGTTACGTTTTGCTTGGGCAGCTATACCGTTTGATGATTCGGGCTCCACATCTTACACATCTCGGAACTGGTTCGTTCGGTACATCTGAGGCTGTGATTCAGGGGGGATCAGAGCTGGACTATGGCTATGCTTTTGCCGCTTGCAAATCCTTAGTTTGTCTCTCTGGATTCAAGGACATTTTTCCTGATTACCTACCATGTATCTATCCAGTTTGTGCTAATCTCACAACTCTGAACTTGAGCTATGCAAATATAACTGCTGAACAACTCAAACCAGTTATAAGTCACTGCCACAAGCTCCAGACTTTCTGGGTATGTGAACTTTGGGTAGATGTGCCTAATTGGGAGGAAATTTGGCATGTAGAGCTTACCTTTTTACTTTGCATTGCAGGCTCTTGATTCGATATGTGACGAAGGACTTCAGGCTGTTGCTTCGACTTGCAAGGAATTGCGAGAACTCAGGGTATTCCCCATTGATGCTCGAGAACATGGTGAAGGCCCCATTTCCGAAGTGGGCTTCCAGGCAATATCTGAGGGTTGCAGGAAATTGGAATATATTCTCTACTTTTGCCAGACAATGACCAACGCAGCTGTTGTTGCTATGTCACAGAACTGCCAAGATCTTGTGGTGTTTAGGTTGTGTATTATGGGTCGACACCAGCCAGACCACAAAACAGGAGAACCCATGGACGAAGGATTTGGTGCCATTGTTATCAACTGTAAGAAGCTCACCAGGCTTGCCATATCTGGACTATTAACCGATCGTGCTTTCAGCTACATCGGGAAGTATGGAAAACTGGTACGCACCCTATCGGTGGCTTTTGCTGGAAACAGTGATTTGGGATTGAAATATGTGCTAGAGGGCTGTCTTAGATTGCAAAAACTTGAGATTAGAGATAGCCCTTTTGGCGATGCAGCCTTGCGATCTGGTTTACATCATTACTATAATATGAGATTCCTCTGGATGTCAGATTGTAAACTGTCTCGCGAAGGCTGCCAAGAGGTTGCCACAGCAATGCCTCACTTAGTGGTTGAAGTGATGAGGAATGATATTGAGGAGATGGATAACCATCTTCAGGTGGAGGATATGGAGAAGCAGGTTCAGGTGTTATACATGTATAGATCTCTTGAAGGGCCGAGGGACGATGCTCCAGAATTTGTAGACATCCTATAGAATTTTAGGTTCCCTATTATTTCAACTGGTCGAGCGAGATCACACTGTTGTGCGGGAAGGTCTAATATTTATTACTGCAGGAAGGTTCCTGTCTCCCCCCGAACAAAGTTGAGCATCTGTTTATTGGATCAGGAACACCGCAGCGGAATTGAAGTCAAATTTCTAGAATGGAGCATATTTCTTCTGGGGTATGGGACTTCCTATGCGATTCGTCAGGCTAAACATTCTTGTCATATCAGTATTTTTCTAATTCTTAATGTTTCTCCAAATCTGCATTCCGTAATTGTAAACAAGAGAGGTTAGAGAGGGCAGGGGTCGTAGAGCTGCATCAAAAGCTTTGCTAACACTTGTGGATCTTGTCGTCTATCAAATTCAGATTGAACTTTAAAACATTGGAGGGTCAATCGACTAAGAGATCCAAGAACAAGATCCTTTCTCTACGGTGATCGGCAGCAGGGGGATTGCAGGTAATCAGTCTTACAAGGAACCTTAGTTCGTCTCGATTCATATGGTAGATGGTTTAGGCCATTGATGAGAGAATGAAAAACCGAGTAGGATTCTTCTCTTTCCTCAAATGATGATGTTTTTTCTTTGTTTTCTAATCAGAGGGACTGGTGTAGTGTAGCAGCTGTTGTGGAGTTTATTATTGTTATTTATCAGCAAATGTGAGATTGGTAATAAATGCTAAAATATTCATGAACAGGATTCTCATATGCTAGCTAATGGTACTGTCTATGCTTTAATTTTGGCGTCCTTGATTTGGATATGAATTGAGAGTGATGTGGCCATTGATGGCCATGGGGAAGGTGTTGAACAAGTACAACTTGGAGGTCCCTCTCCCCTCCTTTCTCTTTTTTCTTTCTTTTTTTTTTTTAATACCCAGTGTCATCATGCCTACCCCAAAACTCGAATTTGAGAGACATCAAAAATACTTTTGACCGGAAGATTTGAACTTGAGACTTCCGGAACCTGACCTGTTTTCTCCTTTGAAGTTGAAATTCTATTTTCTCCTTTGAAGTTGAAATTCTATTTTCTCCTTTGAAGTTGAAATTCTATTATGTGAGATTGTTGAGAAGCTTAGATGAGGGTTGGTTGGTGTTGCTGAATAGTAAAGTTCGAGAGTGTATTGGCAGTTTCCAAATAGGATCAGTGTAGGGTCAATGATTTGATGATTTGTCACATCCCCTGAGTTTGCGTTTTAAAGGAGGCTGGGTCTCGAAGGAGTTAAAAGCAAAGCTATCATCAAAGTGGGTTGTGACTGTGCGTCTGTGGCATTGAATGTGTGGGGAACCAAAGCTGAGGCTTTGCTTTCTTGTCTAACCTTATGTTGTCCAACCAAGTTGGCAACAGCCTATGTTTTCCTTACCCTTTTACCACATCATGAACATCGGGGTTGGGGGGAGGTTGAATTGCTAAAGGATAATGGAACTCATGCCAATTGCTTTTCCTTCATCCACAAAATCCTAATCACATTATAACTAATCCCCAGCTAATTTGTTTGACACATAATAATATAGGCAGAACAACAAAAATATCCTCGTTTGGTTGAGCTATGTTTAGATTCTCATTTTCATTAAGTTTTTTGTTTGCTTTTCCATGTGTCAAATTATTTGTTACAAGTTAGAAGAAGCTCAAACAAATTAGGTCTTATTGATATGTAAATTATATAAAGAAATAAAGAAACTAGAGAATTATAAATAGCCAACATGAGCATAACTTAGTGGTAATTGATACACGTTCCCTTTCTTTGARGTCTAATGAGAAAATTTAGAGAATTATGAGTGTGCTTAATTTAGAGAATTATGAGTGTGCTTAATTGAGATATAGATGCAGCTTATAGAATGGGTGAATTCAACGGAACTTGGGAGACGGAACTTAGGTAAAAACTCTCTCTGCATGAAATTCATTTTATGCGCTCTTGCCTTCATTTTCTCCCTCTTTTTCATTTTTTTTAAATACATTACCTTATGTTTTTATTCTTAATAAAATTTTAAACTTTTCTGAGTATATTCTGTCAAATTTAATATTAAAATTTTAATTTCATCCCATTGAAACACGAACTTAATTAAATTTTGCAATATGTGCTGTCTAATATGTGAGTTTACAATTTTTGTGGCTAGTTATGGAACATTTAGATAGAAGAGAATATTATTGTGAGTTTTTATGTGTGGGATGTTTTTAGATGAAATTGAATATTTTAATACCGGATTCTTTTACTAGTTTAATTTGTTGATAGAATCAATTATTTGAGTGGTTTGGTTTAAGCATTATAACTTGAGTTTGGGTATTTTATGGGTTGAGTTTTAACTTAAATATTAATTTTAACAGTCTATTTAAGTTTAGAACTTAATTTGACAGATTAAGTTAAAATTTATTTCGAATTAAATATAGAAATAAAAGTAGCTTCCCGTCCATATATTTTTAGCTTTGATTTATTTTAGTACATCTACTTTCAAAACATTTGATCGCTATACTTCTAAAAAATTACTATTTAGATCATTATTTACAAAAATATTTTACAAAATTTTCTACCAAATGAAAATCTATTAATACAAATTTATGGCACAATTTATAAAATTTAGTGAGTGAAATGTCGTAAGGCTAAAATAGATGTTTTGGAAGTACAAAAATCAAAATCAACCAAAATCGATATTATATCCACCAAAATAATATTTAAATCTTTAAATTAATAAATTGACATCATATGCGATTTTTTTTTCTTTTTGTGAAAAGACTGCATATGATATCAACTTATTAATATCACATCATATGCAATCTTAAAAACGAATCCTCCTGAAGAAATTCTTGAATAGGGAATATTTACCTTCCACGGAGGAAATCCACGATGGCAAGGAGCTCTTTCCAGTGACCGATTAGGTCATTGCATCTAATCTGAAGGATCGATTCTCTCCTTTGTGCCCGTTCTGAAGTCTACGGTTCACCAAAGTTGGAGAATCATTAGAAATTGAGTCTTCAAACCGTACAACCGAGATGCAGATTTCGCGAGCTGCGTCCGCTTCTCATTCTCAGCCACTAATGGCGTTTGCTGCTGTCGTTTCCCAATCCATCCTCCTTCTACGTCTGCACTGAATCTATTCTCTTCTTTTTCTATGCTCCATCGCACGTCCACCTCAGCGCATCAAAATAGTTTCAGTTTCCATGGATATCTCTCTTGCAAATTGCGATGCAGAATCTGCCATTACTGTTCACGGTTTCTGTCACTGGAATCTCAGAAGTAAAGGCAAAACCTCGAATTTATGACCATGGAAAACGGATTTGCTCGCCGGAATGGCGAACGAGTTCACTGCGGGAAACCTTAGGTCATGGCGGCCAGCCAAGGCAGTGTCTAGAAAGCAGCAACGGAAGGTTTATCACGGGCCAACAGCCGCCGTACGAAAAACGACTTCATTGCAGCAGTTATGGCTACGGCAATAAGAGCATTCGCTGCAGAGTGTAAGAAAGAATCCCGCCGCAGAGTTTGCAGTCGCGGGCTTGTCAATTTGACCTCCGACAACTTGCGGATGTAAAGAAATCGATCGTCGTCGGGTACATGCCCTGGGTCAAACAATTTGCGGCGGCGCGTGTGACACACTCGCCATGAGGTACTGAGTGGTAGGCAGTCGGGATCGTGAAAATGGGAAGCGGGATGCATCCGATGTTTCCGAGGCAGAGGCGTACCTGAAAAGAATATAACTTAGTGCTCAAAGTATGTAGTATCCCTTTACTTGGGGCGGAAAATACTTAGATTGTCATTTCTTAATGTTTGACAACCCACTGTTTCCTTAAAAAGTCTAATTCTTTTTTTTTTACTAGTCAAATATTCAAGGGTCGTCAAAATATATTTATTTACCGATAAAGTTACTCAAGTATTTTTTACTAAAAATTTGACAACTAAAATACATGAATGCATAAAAAATAGAATAAATAGTTGTCAACCTCTTTTGCACGTAAGTTTTACTTAAAAATATGTCCAAAGTAAAGAGTAAACATAAATGGAATGTAATTTAGGTTTATTTATCATCTAAAATTATTCTAAAATTATTCTTTTTATAACTTAGTAAATGAAATTAATTCGGATATAATTCTAATTTTAAATCTTCTACTTTAGTTTTTTAAATCTAAAATTTAAAAGTAATCTATAGGTAATGTTTCTACGAAGTCAAATGTTTGAATTCTCGCTCGACATGATGCTCTTAATATGATGGGATAGTATCCGTGGGGAAAAAAATAGATATAAAAAGAGCAAGTTCTATATCTTTGAGTGAAGCCAATATCTATTGGATAGAAAAGTAATAGTAGAACAACTTACATATGGGATTTACAGCGGTATTAAAGAACTTTTCTTTTCACAAGCAGATAATATAGAAACAAAATGATTACAAGAACCATAATACTTTTTAAACTACGAATATGATACTTTATACTTAAAAAAATAAGAAATATGATGCAAATCTCAAAACAGAAAACAATAAAAATTAAAAGAAATAAACCACCAAGTGACAAAATCATATGCCGATCTCAACAGAGCTAGAGTGTCAAACATATTGTCGATTCTAATCTCTTTTTCTAATATTTCTTGAACTGAATCAGCCATACGCATGCATAAGCTTACAACCTACACATTAACTATTAAGTAGGCCCTAGCATACTTGCCAAACTTTAGTGCTTCTAGAAGCCCAAGCTCAAATGGGTATAAAACTCTTGTAATCCGCAGTGGGTGGCCATATTTATTTAATCTCAAAGGTCATTATTTGAATTAACATTTGTTTATTTTAGTCTCGAATTGATCCATCAAATTCTTCAAGTAAGCTTAAGACAATTATAATTCTATTAGAAGTGTTGATGAATACTTAACTCTCAGTACGCTTCCAACTCCACTTGGCCATTTGACTAAAACTTCAGCATAGACGTCCATGTTGCACAACGCTCCATTGGCCTGAGACCCTAAAAACATATATTAAGCTTAGTTATATTAGTTATATTTACTCTCAGACTTTAATAACATACACACAAAAAAAAAGTGTAAGCTCTTCAAACTCTTTTTGTTAGTGTTTTCTCACGCTTGCAAGCTACAATGTAATTGAGGATTCTTCTAAACTTGTCGCTTCAAAGCTTGTCAACTCAGCATCTTTCCTTGCTAGAAAACAAACAGAGAGTCATGAGTAAATATCAAGTTGCTTAGCAGAATTTGATAATACAATTGCGATTAACATTTTTGTCATTATAGGTTTCAATGATATGCTTGGCTTATTTTTGTCAAAAGAAAAAAATTTTGTTTGACTCTGCATATTAAAATCATAAATAATCAACAGAGAATGAGTTTGAGGTTCCACAAAGTACAAACCATGGCATCCTTCGATGCACAAAATTCAACTGTACCTTTCCATACTCTTGACAGGATATAGCATCTCACCGATGATCAACTGCAAGCCAATGTTGGTAATTTCTATTTAAAATGGTGGAAATTTAACCTAGTTGATCATGAACTGAGTTTGAGATTTCATAAACCATGATATTCTTCAATGCTCAAAATTTAACGGTACCTTTGTGTAATCTTGACAGGATATAACATCAATCCTCGCCGATGATCAACTGCTAGACAACATTGATAATTTCCATCTATGATGCTGAAAACTTTAACCCATGTTCATTATCAACTGAATTTGAGATTCCATACACTATGACATTTTTTAAGGCTCAAAACTTAATTGTGTACCTTTCTAGACTCCTGACAAGATATAACATGCTCAAAAGTGAACAAACCACTAGACAAGTATTTCCATTTATGATTTTGGTGGGAATTTTGACCCGTGCCAATCAGAAACTGGATTACTGCAAAATTTCTTTCAAGCTTTTTCAGAGCACTATCAGAGAAAACAGCCCATAGACCAACTGATGTGAATTTTTCTGGGTTGATCTTTACTTGTTCATGGTAGTCTGCCTTCAGTGGATTCATTGGAATACTTCTATCAACATTAGAATGAAATCACGAATCCCTAAAACTGAAGTATGGAAAGCAAAAGTTACTGTAGACGATAAGAAATTTAGATAGCTCCGCAAAACAATGATGTAAAGGCCCATATTCCTCAGACCTTATACTGCGTGCCGTATGCTCAGATCTAAACAAGTTTTTATGGTTGTTTAATTCCAATAAATATTATCTTCTCCATTTTCAAAGTAGCCTAGTCAGGCGAAGAGGTGAATATATTACAGCCTATGGAGCAATGCTAAACATTTGTTGCAAGTTCGTAACTCCCAAACCCAATAAAAGAGAAAGGTTTCCCAAGCCCAATAAAAGAGAAAAGTTTCCCAAGCCCAATAAAAGAGAAAAGTTCAGGATTAAGAACTCCTTCAGCATCTCAAAGACCCTTGCAAAACCACAAACATGAATATACATATAATTGATGTTTGACTTCAGAAAATTTTGAATTTTCCGTTTCACGGTCTCATCAAAGTGACGAATGCATTATGGCCTCTTTGGACGGGTGCACATAAAAATATGTACTTCAAACAGTAAAAGTTGAACTATATGGTAGCTTTGATTGCAAAGCAGCAAGAACAAGCAAAACCACGTGAGATTTAATGTATTCGCCTAATCATTTTCTTGGAAGATGTTAGAAGTTCCAACCACTGCCTTAATTTCAAGGTTGAATTTCTGTCAATTATAAGATACCAATTAACAGAAAGGAAAATTTTCTTATCCTCATTCTTGTAAGTTTGAAATCATTCTATTCAGATACCAATGATAGTAATGTACCTTGTAAAAGCTCCATCGAATATGCTCGCCATCTTCATACAGGAGAGGCAAGTTTTGAGTTGACGGATATACTGTGCGCATAACTGACCAGCAGATTCGAACAGGTAACGTGCAGAAGCATTAGCCAATGTTCTGGTACATTCTCGCGTAAGTCTCCCGGAACATTTGCTCGCAACCAAAGTCAGTAGAACTTTAGTTCCTTCTGTAATTCTTCACACAGCGGCATCAGCAACACTAGGCTCTGTTTTCAATGGCAAACAAAAAGAAAAAAGATGTGAGTTCGTCAAATGAGTTTGAAGATAAAATGAAATTTGTTGTTCTAACACACGGCTAACTCAGATTATATACTATTTCAGATAATCTAGATTCTACATGAATATGACCATAAGTTGAAACATTAATAAGCAAACGAAAATTTTCAACACAATTTCTCGAACGCTGCTCTTGCGAGAGGGAAATTGGCGCGCCAATGCTACTCCTCGATCGTAACGTAACTAATGGAATTGGAAATATAATATACTGAAACGTTCGCTAAGAATCAAAAATAAAAGCAAGGACTCGCAATGATGCCACATTATATGTTCCTTGCGAGATCCTCACTCATCTTGATCGCCTCAGCCGCCTTGTTCCCCGACTTCCTAATCACTTCTTAACTAAATACAATCAGGAACCCTAAGAATCCATTGTTTGAAAAAAAAAAAAAAAACTATTGACAAATTAAAACGACCTCCATTTACACAATAATTTATAAGACGGTCAGTTTCAGAGGCGTCTTGAGTGTACTTACCGCGGGAGGAACCGAAGAAGAGCTGGATGAATAAACATTTGGATTGGATTTAGGAAGCACTGCCGAAGCAGCTTCAATGGAGGTCAGAGGAGTGGCCGGACCAGTTATCGGACAGCGCCGGAGCGACGTCTTCGGCGCCGACCTTGACAGTACGGAGCATGGTTTGAAGAGGGAGAGATCGGAAATGGATGGTTTTGCCCGGGAACGCAAGGCATGGGAGGATTCGGTTGGTGAATTTTTAAAATAGGTTTAAACTTTTAGACTTAAATACTATTTTTTACTCTACCTCTTTCACTTAGATTTTCTTTTTTTTTTTTTACAGATCACTTTAGATTTATTTCGTTATTTATACATTCACGTTATTTCTATTTATCTACTTTCGCAAATGAGCATCCAACTACAAATTTCGATACTGGTACGGTGTCCCATGTGAAAGACTTCAATAATTAAATTAGCAATTAGACTGAAAAGTAGGAATGAGCACCTTATTAATTCAATAACAGACAGATTTTTCACTTAGGTAGTTGTGAAATATTTTCTTTTTTGATAGACAGACGTGGCGTACCAAGAAGGATGACGGTTTGAGCGGGATTCTAATAGATAGGGACAAACATCCCTGACACCTAGCTGGTGGGTAGACCACCTGTCGACCTATCCCTCTCTGCGAGGCAGCTTCATCTCTGAGAAGGTCACAAGGAGGCTTAGCTTGGTTATTCTTGCTACCAGAACCTCCTAGGCGACAAGGTTGTTTCCGACCTGCTAGGCTAGGGTTTTTTGTCTATTGCCCGAGTAGCCCAATGGCAGGTCCTCCACAAATTATGAGGATGGCCTGCGGACGGTCGTCCTTCTTCAAGAATTTTGGCTTCTAGTCGCTCATCCTGGTATACCGCTTGGTCCTCGACTGGATGTAGCTTCTTAGCCTACAAACTCCTTCAGTTATCCCTGCTGGACTAGTGTCTCGATCTGGTTTTTGATATCGTAGCACTCTTCTGTGTCGTGATCGTGGAACTTATAATATTTGGTGTAGTTCCGCTTGTGGGAGCTTTGTTTCATCCTTTCGGCCCACTAGAGGAGATTGTCAACCAATGTCCCATCTAGGCTAATATTTGGTGAATAGAAATACTGGTCGGCGTGTATTTTTCGAACTTGATCATCGGGGTCTTTTAGGTGGGGCACTACACGGTGTCGAGATTTGTAGTTGCAGGCTATTTGTTCATTGTCGACGCCTTGTTTCAAGGGACACGTAGACCTCTCCATAACTCGCCACCAACAATTGGACATCTAAAATGTTTTACTAATTTAGAAACTACTTTGATTTCGTTTTTGGAAGTATGAAGCTAAAATAAATATTTTTTAAAGTATAATGATCAAAATGAAAAAAAAAAATTTGGAAGGGTAAAAGAAATTTGAACCACGAACCTGTAAGAAAATTTAGACGCTAAAATATAATTAGATCAATAATTTGAACTAATTACACTTGTGGTATCTAACTACCCACGTTTCTATCTAAGCCTCGTTAAGCTTCAAAATATCATTAATTAAATTCTAAATGATCTTGATCGCTACCATTAATTATAACAACAAAAAGTTGATTTGACATATTTTGAATTATATTTTTAAAAGATAATTATATCGACACAATATTAAAAATTAATCATTTTTTTTATTTATTTGGTATTATTTAAATGACATAAACAAATTAATAACTTAAAATATTAATTTACCATCACGAACATAATTCAATTAGTGAAAACATTATTTACCTTTCTTAAAGTTGGAAGCTCGAGTCCTTCACCTCTTGGTGAGCTAGAAAAAATGATATTAATATTACTATCCTCCCTCAAACATTGGAAGGATGAATTAAAATTTTGGTTCTTATAGTCTCAATCTAGTTTAAATTTGATCTTTGATAATTAGATTAAACCTCAAAGATCATCTCCAAAGATTTTGTTACCAACTAAAATATCTATTTATCTTTTTATATTAGTCACAATTAATGCAATAAAAACTTTTTACACTAAAACATCTCTTTCTTTTTCTGAAGTCTCAAATTTGTCTGAAGTCTCAAATTTGCACTTCTACGTTTGTCAAATATTAAGAGAGGAAAAAATATATATCACAGTGTAAGTTGGAGATACCAAGGAGGGAGTAGGATAGTAAATTTCTGTCGACGTATCGACATTTCTACCTGTTAATGACTTTGAAATTTTTTTTAGGTAAGAAAATTTTATGAACAACTAAATTCCAACCAAAGCGGGAAAAGGTCCCAAACTATCTCAAGTTTCAGTTTCGCTAGCCCTGCCCACTAAATCGCAAGTTGATCGTTCTCTGATTCACCATTTCTTGCATTCCTCCAATGAGTCGCAGATTTTTGCAAGATCAATATCATCGTTGTTCAACATATTTCTTCAAAATGAATCCTACATCTTATTAATATTTTCAATTTACCTCGATATTTTTGTAACATTCCAAAAGAACTTTTACCTAGAGGAGATGTGAGAGAGTAAAGTTGATTGACCCACAAAGGCAAGACTCAAGACTCAAGAGTTAGAGCAAGAGCAAGAGTAGTTTGTTTTAGTTCTAGCTTTAGGCCAATAATGCCCTAAATAAATATTGAAAGGAAAAAAAAAGTAATGAAGTGAAATGAAAGGACAAGATTGTTGAAGGGAAAGTCCCTAAATAATAGAGCAGGTGTGTGGGGAGCCATTTGGAAAACTGGAATTGGAATTGGAGGAGGAGAGAGAGAGAGAGAAATTTAGAGAGAGAGAGAGAAGCAAGAAAGAAGAATCCCAATGGGCAGAAGAGAAGAGGCTACTGTTTATACTCCATTGTCCTTGTGATCACTTCAACTAATCCCTCCAAACTTCCATATCATTTCACAGTCCTCTCAAATCACAGGTATGGAGTTTCTTCTCTCTCTCTTCATTTTTCCTAACCTAAATCAAATCCATTTGCTTTTCAGTTTCAACCCCATGATCTGATTCACACTTGGTGGTTGTGGTTGGTTTTTTGTTTGGTGGCAGAGAGATCAGATTGAGTGAGAGTGGAAAATCGAGCTGAAGAACAACAAGAACAAATGTCCGAAGACGACGATCGATCTCTGACTTCGGATCTGGGCGCCGCCCAATCCGCCAGTAAAGCTCGCAATTGCACCGGATGTTCCGGCGATGTTTCCGGCTCTGGTTCTGCTGAGAATATCCTCCACAATGTCCTTGAGAACGTGCTTCACTTCCTCACTTCTCGCCGTGACCGGAGCGCTGCTTCGCTCGTCTGCAAGTCATGGTATCGCGTCGAAGCCCTCACTCGATCCGACCTCTTCATCGGAAATTGCTATGCTGTCTCCCCCTGCCGCGTCACGGCGCGGTTTGGCCGAGTCCGGTCAGTGTCGATCAAGGGAAAGCCGCGGTTCGCGGATTTCAACCTGATGCCGCCCAATTGGGGAGCTCACTTTGCCCCTTGGGTTGCAGCCATGGCCAAATCCTACCCTTGGCTCGAGAGAATCTACTTGAAGCGTATGTCTGTCACGGACGATGATCTGGCGCTACTCGCCGAGTCTTTCCCCGGCTTCAAGGAGCTCGTGCTTTTCTGCTGCGAAGGTTTCGGCACCAGCGGGATTGCTGTGGTCGCTTCTAGGTGTAGGTACGCGCGTAGATTTCATTTTTCATCTTCGTTTCTATCAATATCACGAGAATGGAATTTTGTTCCTTGCGTTTGCATTATTGTCTGCTTTTCGGGATAATTTCTTCGAATAATGTGGTTTTTTTAATCTGAGCAAGACATGCTGATCTTGAAGGATATTGAATTTTGATAAGATTGTGAGAGGGGTAACTAATGCCAAATTTTTGTTCAAGCTTATGAATTAATGGCTGGGTTATTCAACTTAGGCTGCTTGATTTATCTTTCAGGCATCTTCGAGTGCTTGATCTGATTGAATCTGACGTAACAGATGATGAAGTGGATTGGATATCTTGTTTCCCAGAGAAGGAAACCTGTCTCGAATCTCTAGTTTTTGATTGCGTAGAATGCCCCATCAATTTTGAGGCATTGGAGATGTTGGTGACCAGATCCCCTTACTTGAAGAAACTCGGAGTGAATCGTTATATTTCCATCACACAGCTATACCATCTGATGATTCGGGCTCCAAAGCTAACACATCTTGGAACTGGTTCGTTCTGTAACCCGGAGGCCATCGTTCACGGGGAGCTAGAGCCCGACTATGCTGCCGCATTTGCTGCTTGCAAATCCTTAGTCTGTCTCTCTGGATTCAAGGACATTTTGCCTGATTACCTACCATGTATCTATCCAGTTTGTGCGAATCTCACCACTCTGAACTTGAGCTATGCAAATATAACTGCTGAACAACTCAAACCAGTTATAAGCCATTGTCATAAGCTCCAAACTTTCTGGGTATGCGATCTTTGAGTATAGATGAATTATCGGGAAGGAATTTCGCTTGCAAAGCTTACTCCCCCCCTTTTTTTAAATCTTTATATTGCAGGCTCTTGATTCAATATGTGATGATGGACTTCAAGCTGTTGCTTCAACTTGCAAGGAACTTCAAGAACTTAGGGTTTTTCCTGTAGACGCTCGAGAAGATGGTGAAGGCCCCATTTCTGAAGTGGGCTTCCAAGCAATATCTGAGGGTTGTAGGAAATTGCAATATATCCTCTACTTCTGCCAGAGAATGACGAATGCAGCTGTGATTGCCATGTCAAAGAACTGTCAAGATCTTGTGGTGTTCAGGCTATGCATTATGGGGCGACACCAACCGGACCATAAAACTGGAGAACCCATGGATGAAGGGTTTGGTGCCATTGTTATCAACTGCAAGAAGCTCACCAGGCTTGCCATATCTGGATTATTGACCGATCGTGCTTTCAGCTACATTGGGAAGTATGGAAAACTGGTACGCACCCTATCAGTTGCTTTTGCTGGAAATAGTGATTTGGGATTGAAATATGTGCTCGAGGGCTGTCTTAGATTACAAAAACTTGAGATTAGAGATAGCCCTTTTGGCGATGGAGCCCTGCGATCTGGTTTACATCATTACTATAACATGAGATTCCTCTGGATGTCATCATGTAAATTGTCTCGCCAAGGCTGCCAAGAGGTTGCCCGAGCGATGCCTCACTTAGTGGTTGAGGTGATGAGGAATGAAAACGGCGAGGACATAAATAACCATATTCAGGTGGAGGATATGGAGAACTATGTCCAGGTGGAGGATATGGAGGAGAACCATGTCCAGGTGGAGGAGGATATGGAGGAGAACCATGTCCAGGTGGAGGATGTGGAGAACCATGTCCAGGTGGAGGATATGGAGAACCATGTCCAGGTGTTATATATGTATAGATCTCTCGAGGGGCCAAGGGACGATGCTCCAAATTTTGTTGACATCCTATAGAACGTTGGACTACAAGAAGTTTCAACTGTTACTGAGCACCGTCACAATTTTGTGCGGTAAGTTTATTACTGCTTGTCAAAGGGTTATTCTTCAATACCGAAGAAAAAAAATTCATGTATACCCACCCACTTGAACAAAGCTGGATGGCTTTTTTTACACGAGGAAGATTATGATGGTTTTTGGAGCCAGATCAATAGAATGAAAGCATCTCATCTGATATATGGAACTTCCTGAGACTTTAAAGAGTGGTGGTGGTGCTGAGGATCAATCTTTTTACTGTTCATCAGGCTAAACAAGTTTTCAAATAAGTTTGTTTCTAATTGTTCGCGTTTCTTCATTTCTATATTCGGTAACTGTAAACTAGAGCTGCTGGAGGAGGCACGGGTTGTAGAGAGCTGCATTGAAAGCTTAGATGGCGATTATGGGTCATTTTGTCAATTGAATCGAGATAGGAAGAACATTGCAAGGATTGGAGAATTGGTTGGTCGGTCGACTGCAAGATCTATGAATATCTCTCCATCCACCAGCCCACCAACAGCAAGGGGATGACACAGGTACTCGTACTACTAAGTCTTACAAGAAACATTAGTCCATTTATTTTGATTCAAATGGTAAGTAGATGTGAGATGGAAAGACCCGGCCTCTCTAGCTAAATGTTGTTTATTTCTAATCAGATGTACTAGTAGTGTAGGCACCTGGTTATTGAATTTACTATTGTTGTTTATCAGAAAATGTGAGATGGATGGGTAATAAATGCCAAAGTTATGCATGGACAGAATTTCCATATAATAATGGTACTGTCTCATCTCTCTTTCCTCCTTTCTTCTCTCCATTTCTTTGTGATAGCAATATGATCAGGTTTCAGCAATGCTCCCCGCCCTCTCCTCCCTCAAAGTGAAGGAGTTGAATTCTCAGGAACCCGAGAAGGCATCGGTCGGTCCCGTGTGATTTCGGGCTGTTCTCCAGCTGCAGAGATCACACCAAACCAAGATGCACATAAACGAATTTGGATAGGCACCATAGAGGTATATTTTCTTAGTACAACAACCATAGGGCAGTGACCTTAAAGAAACTAATTGGTGCCTTATCGACTTCGGATTTACCATATAGAGCTATCTGAACAGCCTAAATTAGGTGAAAAGAAAAGGTTGTGTTGAAGTGTGCTAGTTTTGTCCGTTGAATAGACATTGTATTGTTGGCCGTTTTCAAATTAGTCACTGTAGGATCAATTATTTGATGACTTGTCACATCCCCCCCTGAGTTTGCGTTATAAAGCAGCCATCCATTGATGATGGGCTCATATTTCTCTCTCCTCTCTCTCTCATAATGAGGAGAGGGAAGTCTTCTTGGCAGGAGGTAAAAGCAAAGTTATCATCTATTAAGTGGGATATGACTATGCTATTGAATAAGTATGGGGAGAGAGGCTTTGCTTTCTTGTCTAAACCTTATGTTGCAGTGGCAAGTTGGCAATAGCATATGTTTTGTTTTCTTCTTCCCACCATTTCTCTCTCTCTCTCTCTCTCTCTCTCTCTCTCTCTCTCTCTCTCTCTCTATGGGTAGAGAGAGAGAATCATGAGAGGGTTCCAATGGAGTTGATTGAATTTTTTCAGGGGAAGAAAGGCTGTTTTGGATAAGAAAGAGTGGATGTGGAAGAGTAGTAAAAAAGAAATGCTATTCTCATCATAACCAAATACATTGAATGTATTTGTTTGGAGGAGAAATGATATTGACAGAGAAGAATGAATGATATGCTCTCTGCTGCAGCCTTCAGGTTTTTTTTTTTGGCTGGATTTCCATTTGCTTTCTTCCTTCAACAGACCATTTTCTCCTCCCACAGTCATCAAGTGTGAGAATATTTCTGATGGGATGCTTCGTAAAGTGCCTTTAAAGCATCTTTCAAGTTTTTTTTTTTTTTGGTCTTTTTTTAATTTCTTTTTGCATAAGTGTACATATTTTAAATTTGCTGAAAATGTTTTAAGGAGGATATTGAAAAAACTAGTTTCAAATGACCTCACTTTACTTTTTTTTGAAATTATCGTAGTATGTTGATGAATATGTAAGACGCAATGAAAGGGAATGTGATTTTTGACATTTTTAGGTCACATTTGTACAAAGTATTTGTTTGAATATCTTAATAAGAGTATAGATTCAAACTTTTAAATTTCGGAGGTTCAATCTTTTATCTTCACCGTTGTACTTTCACAGTTGTATTAAGAAAGTATTTCAAGGATTAGAATAGAAAACGAGTAAAATTGCATGGAACTTAATCAATCCCAAATATGTTGATATTTTTAAAAACTAATACTGAATATAATAAAAATGAAAAAGGGGAAATAATTGCTGAGATAAAGAGACAAAAAAATAGTAAAAGACAAAGGAGAAATAAGCAAATGAGAGAAGTGGGAAGTAGTGGAAGGGAAAAGTGAGTGAAGGCAGAAGGCAGAAGGCAGAAGGCAGAGGGCAGAAGGGTGGTGAGCTGTTTTCCACTACAAAATAGAAAATAAAATATTACTAATTACTAATTTCCCAAACTACTTACAAATTTCATGGCTGAACTAAGCACTCACATCAACCCTAACGTTTAGAATTGATGTCAATTACGATCCCTAACGTTTAGGATTGATGTCAATTACGATCGAGTTAAGCTCATGTTGGCGCATTTTATTTCTTCATTAGAAAGGAGGAATTATCTCGGGTCTAAGGTTTAGGATTTTATTTTTTTATCAAAGAAGAAAACTTGTATAGTAGGTCTAAGGTGTAGGATTTAAGGTTCAGAGTTTTATTTATTTATTTAAAATATATAAATATGAGTAGTTTGGTAATTTTTACATTGGTTCGAACTTATATTTTGACAAATTTCTTTAAGGTTCAAATATCCATCTCACTTATGTTGTAYTAAAAAATATTAAAACCGAAAAAATGAAAAAATTACATCCGATCAAGTTTGAACCTAGCCTTTCAAAAATCCAAAATATATATATATATATATCAAAGGGTTAAAAAGACCTTATTAACAACGGCATTTTTGTTTTTTCCTTTTTTTCACCCTTCGTTTCTCCTGTTTGTTGGTAAATGTCAAAAGAAAAGCGATTTGGAAATTTCGAAAATGTCTACAATTATTGGATGGGTTATCACGAGTTTTTTTACTTTATTGATACATTAAACTATAAAATATAGTGTATTTTCAACTTACATGTGCCGTTATCTTGTTAACTAATCATACTATCACATTTTGGTCCAAATAACTCAAACCCATAAGGATGAAATTAACATTTTTACAAGATTATGGATGGAATTATATATATTTAACCTAAATTTAAACTATTTGTAATTCATGGTAATTAATTTATGTAGTATTACTGACTCTCAATTAAATTTATTTAACATTCCTCTTCAAGTTTTTTCTAATGATTTTTTTTTCTCTGGATCAAATATTTGACTAATCTCACTCTTGCAAAGTTTCAGATCAAAATTTAGTCAAAATCAAATGTAACTTCAAAGTGCAGAGTTAGAGAATTTGATCCAAATCCATCTTATCTCAATTATAAAGTAATATAAACAGAATCAGTCGATATTAACACAATTCAATGAACTTGATTAAACTGTTTAATCAAAGTCAAATATCACATTTAATTAAAGCGATATAGATGGAGTCACCTTGATATTTTTTTTATTTAAATTTTATAAAATTCAAATGATTTAACGAAGACCGTGTGAGTAAGATTAGACAATCTCGTAATCTAAGAGAATAATAATCTTCTTAAAACACATGATATTCCAAATCAAAGTCTCCTCAATGGTCAAATTATGGGCCATGATGGGAAAGTTTTAATAGGGAAAATCTGGCTGGAGGCTTCAATGCCATTCCTTTATATAAATCCCATGGCCTATAGGCCATATCAATGCTAGTGGAGTGGGTGTCCTAAGAAAAAAATTTCAGTTTACTTAGAAAAAAAGAAACATGATTTTTGTAAAGAAAACATAAAATTCCACTCTTGAGTGTGTGATTTTTGTGCATTAAATTGGAAGAAGTCTCTTCCTTAAAAGCTCAGACAAATATAATGGTCCAAAAATTCAAATCCTTTTGAAAATTTTATGATTATTTTCAAGCCTTATAATAAAAGCAATTTTCCCACTTCTTTTAAGATCTAACACTAAATATAGGAGAGTGCAAAATTGAACATGTCAGATCACTTCACCATATCTTTGTTTCTTTGTTGTTGTTGTTTTTTTTCCCTTCTCCTAAAAAATTAAAAAAAAAAAAAGAAGTTGATCATGACATTGACATCAAAGAAGAGGACTCAAATGAAGTGAATTAGAATCTTATCGATCTAGCATCAATGCCTGTTTGGCTAGAAAGAAAATACAGAAGTCTAAGAAAAACCCTTTAAATAATTCACTTTTTATTTTCGGGTTAGAAAAAGCATTCTTGGTTGGATATGAAAAGACCCGACTTCCTTTAATTTCTATCTTAAAAAAATCAAATCTCATAAAGACTATATAGAAAAATTAGTGTGTTCGAGAAACTCACTTCTTGATCTGCTTATGAGACAATCATGTATGCTACAGTAGAAAAAACACGTAGAATATAAYCCTGGTATTAAATGACCACATAGCTTAAAACTCATAACTCGACCCCCTCAAACACTTTCTATCTAAAAAGAGGGCAGAATCTCACGAAAGCCCTAAAACAAAGTGGTCAGTGTTCAAGAAACTCGCACCTTAACCAATCTTTCAGACAAGACAACCGTATGTTTTACCATAAAAACTTATAGAAGACCTCACATTCAAGATTAATCACAGACCTCAAAAGTTAAAATAAAAGCTTTTCCATTTGACCTCAGAGCGAGCAACCAACAGTATCTATAAATAATTAAAAAGTTTCTTTATGAAAACTTGTTAGAGAAGTGGAAGAAAAGAAAGAGAAGTTGGGTCAAGCTCCATTAATGGTTTGGTTAGGAATGGTTGAAAGAGATGGTTGAGGGAGGGGTGAGTAGTGAGTATGGTAGTGGTGTTGAAATGATTCAACAACACATAATTGGATTAAATCAATCTCTGTTCCAAAAGCTCCAACCACTTTGGTGAGATTGACCCAACACATCTCCCACTTGTGGAATATTAAATAAAGATTGGCCCAAAATCCATTCCTGAGGGCCATTTTTTATACACAAGTTTTTTGCATCATAATTTCTGAGAGTGAGTCATGGGTAATAATGAATGAAAAGCCAATGCCCATTTTGGAGAGGGGCAAGAAAATAAAGTGGCTCAGTCAACGTTGGAGTCAAATTTACATTTCAAAGTTCAAACAAACAACAAAAAGAAAAAAGTTTTTTTTTTTTTTTTTTATAATTTTTAAGTTGGTCAAAAGAAGCTTGAAAGGCAATTTTCTGAGAGGTCAGTGATAATGCAAAGAATATGAAGTGARGTGTAGAGAGAGAAAATGAGAGGACAGAGAGAGATAGGTACCTAGCCAGCTAAAATGTTTCAACTGTTTTGTAGGGTAGGGAGTCCTACTCTCTAACTAATTTCTTCTTCTCAAATTTGCTTTTTTTTAAAGGGTACATATTTTGAGAGTTTTATATATACACAAGACGGATAAGTACTTATGTCTCGACTAGTTAAGTTTTAGAAGGTCATTAATGTTTTAATTTTTGAGTTTTTTTAGTACAACAAATTAGGGGAATGAGGGTTTGAATATCTGACCTCAAAGGAGGAAATAGATGCTAATTATTATTGAACTGGACTCATGTTGGCTTTTAACTCTTGAGTTAGAATAATATTGTGGTGCTCTATCTTGTACTTACTATCATTAAAAATATTGGTAACGAAGAAAGATKAATATATAGAGAAATTTGAATAGCTAAATRCCAATTTTTTAATGGTGGTAAGTAAAAAGATATTGAGCACTTAAATATTATTTCTTGAATTATGCTACATATTTAAAGTTAATTACTCATCCAAATATGCATATATTTAAATTGAAATTTTTATCACTTGATAATGATAAATTTAAGCTTATTTAYGAAGAATGGGTTAAAAAAAAMCCCCTCTAAAAACCATAAATAAATATCGAACCTAAAAAGCTTCGAAAAACGCAACCAAAAACAAAATAAATATTTATTGAAACTTTGTCTAAATTTTTTTTTTAAAGCTTCTTTTTAGTGTATTAAATTTGACAAAGATTTCAGAAACATTTTTAAACAACTAAATTTAAAACGGAAAAATAAAAATCTTGGTCAGTGCCCGTCAGTATCAATGTAAAAGGCAAAGATTTTTTTGAAAAATGAGGACTCCACAGCATGGAAAACCCTTACCACTCACTGGTGAAATATTAAACCTCAGAGTCAGAATTGGGATATTATTTTAAGTAATATTTTATACCCATTTCATTTAAATCCCTTATCTTTTAAATATTCTATTTGAATCCTCAAATATTCTATAATTCTATTTGTCATTAACTTTATAGAAAAAGACTCTTTTTTTTTTCCTTTTTCTTTTTTGGGTTAAACTTTTCTATAATTAATACGACTTCAACACTCATTCATGTTCAACCGATTAAGACACTATATCCAACCAAAAGTCATGAATTCGAATTCTAACCTCTACATGTACTAAAAAACAGTCAACAGAATGCTTATATTAAATTTGTGAGATCATTAGAAAAATTAATAACTAAAATCATTTTTATAAAAAAAAAATATATTTATATAGTTGGTTTGTTGGTCAATAAAAGGTCGAACACCAACCACGATAAAGTCAAAGGACTTTCTAGCATTGAGTGAGGATGTTTTTATTCTAAATATCACTTTCCCAAGTCGTTTTCACTATGCACTTATTAGATGACTTGTTTGAGTAAGATTACAAGTTTAATTATTGAACCTTCAATACTATGTTTAATAGATCGTGAAACTTTAGAAAGTGCCGAAAATGTCCTTCAACTTTCAATTGTGCCTATTATGTCCTTTAATTTTAAGAGGTTAATAGATCCCTAAACTTTAACAGATCCCTAACCTATTCAACAATACCTCTTAAACACAAAATAGAAAGTTCAAATACCTGATAAAGATTAAAAATCCTCTTAAAGCATCAAGTTCACAGACTTATTAAACACAAAATGGGTTGGGATGGTAAAAAATTAATCAAGTTCCGAGAGGCAATCAATTCAGAAGCAGTGCATTGGATTGGACCCTTTTCTAGAAGCCACGGCAGCAGCAGCAGGCTGAACTTGAAGCAAGCCAGAAAATATTTGGCATTACAATAGAGACAACGACATGAAACCCATTCTCCAATTCAATGAAATCAGATCAATGAGCTAAGACCATTTCTTTTTTCATTTAATGGAGATTCATCGTCAATGCCATTATCTGCATAAACAAATGTGTTCCACATTCAACCTTTATTTGCACTCCATTGATCCCTCCTGGAAAAGTACTGATATAAAATTTTTTGGGAAAAAAAAGTGCTCACTCCCTAAGAAATGGTGTTGGATGAAATGAGAATAATGATACCAAAGTTCGAGGTTATACACCGTTCTCCCCAACCCTTTAGAGTATTGGGTTCAACTTTGGTCTCTCGAGGCTGACCTTGAATTGGGCAAAACTTCTCAAAATTTAATAAGGTGGACCATGAACATAATGCAAGGAAGTGAACCACAAATACAGCTCCCTCCTTTAAGTTTAGCAGCTGGAATCTATTTGTTAGTTTAAGATCCCTCTTAATAAGAAGAATCGAAGAATTAATAGATCTATTACACCCAAAATAGAAATGGACTAGAATTATGAATCTATAATTTATAAAATTTGATTCAAGTTGATTCTATGATTATAAGTTCATTCTATACTAGACCAGGATGGATCACTAATACGCTGGTTCCCCAACCAAAGGAAGAGAAAAAAGGTTGCCATAGGTCGATGTTATATTCCCTCTTCCCTGTCCATATGCATTTAGATTGTAAAGGTTAGTGTTTATATCATTTAAAATTGTGCTTCCTGAAATACTATAGCAGTAAAGAAATTCCATGAGCATATAGTATAACGGCAGCTGTAAATATTGCACTTATTCAGTAAATCACGCAACAGTTGAATATTAGACAGCAACCTCGACGCTAACACGAAAGGGAAAAAAAGGAAGCACGATATGTTAAAAAGGTACATGAATGATGAAATTCCACATCCAAGATCATGGAGAGAGAGCCAATCAGGGAGCCAAACGTTCTACTTTCCAAACCCGTTTACCATCTATCTCGCAAGGGGAATATTGCAACCTGTCGAAAATACAAGCATACAATACCTGTGAGATCTGTAATTTAAAACGTACAAGAGTTCAATAAGAATATAGCATTACAAACGTGGAGTTAGAGACTCGAACACTTGACTCATAGGTTCAAATTACAGGAGTTCAATAAGAATATAGCATTATAAATGTGGAGTTAGAGGCTCGAACACTTGGCTCATAGGTTCAAGTGAACATTCACAGGCAATAGATATAAATATAACAATGAAACTAAGCTTTTCTTTAATCAATGGTCAGAATCATCTATTGACATCCACATTTTATATTTCTATCCTCAACATTTGGGAGCATGGGGTTGTATGTAGAATTTTTCTAAAGAGGAACAAAGGAATAGGAAGATAAGAAATCTCCCAAAGGCCCAAAATAGCTCACAAAATAAACTCCCCAATTTACTTTACCCTTAACTGGAAATTACAAAGATCTTAAGAAATCAGACACCAGGCAGACACAACAAAAGAAACCCCCTCTCCAAATCTGAAAAGAACATTTCTACCCTTTAAAGTTCTTCTATTTCTTTCAAGCTGAAAAAGCTTTCTGAAGACATTAATCAACAAAGTCTTGGCTTTCTTTTCAAAAGGATGACCAGTCAGAATTTTCTGTGAACTCTTTTCTAGGAAAGCACTGTCACAGACATACATTCTGAAAAGGTTCCACCACCAAACCCAAAGAGGAAGACCAGGAAAATAAACAATCACCTGAGTCCTAGGAATTCTGAATCCATCATGCATTGGAAAGGAATTCCAGGATGTTTGAAAGCTTTCTTCCTAGAAATTCTGAATTCATTAT
>NW_019104488.1:2572447-2588090 GCF_001995035.1 Momordica charantia
CATTTTAAAAATCTCTCAAGTTCTTTGGAGTGAGTTCATGCCCTGAAAATTCTCTTTCAAATCGCCTGAATCGGTTTCTAAAGACATTGTGGAAAGCAATAAATAGTATTATAATATTTCCAAATACCCAGTGAAATGTTCTGAGTTCTGACCGTTAGCCAATCAAAGTACTAACTTAATCCATAAACTCAGAAACGGTTTACCCCACTTGACCCAAAAATTTACAGAAATCTTGCAGCTGCTACGTAGCTACTGGCCAATGACGTGCACCACAACTGGAGAATTAGTAAAGCACCTGTCCTTAGAGGGGTGAAAATAACCTGTCATGCAACCGAGATTGCTGCCCCTGCCAAAACTCAAAAAGCTCTGGTTTAAGCCTGTATCCTCCCCAGTGTTTTGGTTTTGGAATAAAACTTCTGCAAACAGGACATGATTTTAATTGTAACATCTTCCTTAAACGGAATTATTAAAAAAATATTTGTATTGAAAAAAATATGTATGTTCACTGAATCAGATATCATCTTCGTTAGTCCTCAAGATAAATCAACCACTTGACCATTATCGGGAACAAGACGTTTAAAAGTTAACATACCCATTCGAGAATCTGTCCTCTAATTCTTTGTATCTTTCGATGAGAACATGTCTACCAGCAACAACAGAACTCTGAATGAGAAAGCAACATCATAAATCTAGCAATATCATCATTTTGATTATCTACAAAATAAGGAATACATTGATACAGACCTGAGGGCTAGCTATTGCACCAAGCTGACTCCCACGAGGACGACTGTGGAAATACTGCTCAGATTCCTCTTCTGAAACTTTCTGCACAGATCCTTCCACTCTTACCTAGAAAGTTACAATCGGACACTATCTTATAAAGTAAGTAAATTAATTTACATTGCCTTCATGTAAAATCTAGATGAAGGCAACCAGCTGGCATTTGCCACAGTAGCCTTGAAAGCATCCAAGATGAACATTATGGAGTATGGGAACTGCTAAAAGCTAATGACGAGTGTAAGAACATTTTCTTCAATAAGAAAGAGAGCAAGATAATCGAAGAAGATTTTCTTCAATAAGAAAGAGTGCAAGATAATCAAAGTTACTTCTTCGCATAAAATGCATTAATTTCAAGACAAATTCAAAGATACATTTGAAACCATAAGAGTTTTAGCATGCAAGTTGATGTATCCGAGGCTTTATTAAATACGCATTTACAATTTTACACTACCAATGGCCACAAATGCAATGTTTCTTCCTGTTCTTGACAGACCATCTGAAATGACAAAGATCATGAAAAGCTTAATTTTTCTAAAGCTGATTGCTCTAGGCTGAACTCAACGTACAGGGATTATAATGTAGAAGGAATTGGTAACAGAGGAAAATGTTACAAGTTTTAAACTTACTTAAATGCCCAATGGCATGAAAAATAGTAGTAGGAATTGGTAACAAATGAAAATGTTACAAGTTTTGAACTTAACATACATGCCCAATGGCATGAAAAATAGTAGTGAGCAAGCACGAGGCCCACCCCAATGATTAGGGTTCTGGCGAAGGAGTCTAAAGGCAATTTTAAGAACCCTTAATATCTCTCTCGCTTCCTTAGCTTTATTATTTCCTATATCTGGAATGAAAGTGGAATCAGATTTCGTGAAGATCAGTGGACAAGTTATGACAATCTTTGTGATTTTCATTTTCGAAGAGCCTTTTTTAACAGAGGGGTTGGTGCTGTAGTTACCCGTTAGCCAATAGTCTATGTCTAAAGTCCAATGACCATTACATATGGACTATTGATCCCTCGGTCCTTTTCTCTAGCAAATCTGTCTACTCGACTGGTTCTGCTTCTCTTTGTCTCATCTCATCCCACTTGTTTTTAACTAAGCCTTGGAAGGTCAAATTCCATAAACTAAAGTTTTCCTCTTGGCTTGTTGCATTTGGAAGGATTAACACTAGTGATATCATCCATAAAAATTTTTTCTCCTGCTTAACCTGAAATGGTGTGCTCTTTGTAAGAAGGCGGTGAGTCAAGACTTAAAGTCATCTGTAATCAAGGTGCTCTTTCTCTACTGAGGTAGTGGTGCTGATTCTAGCAGACTTCTAGAATTTCCAAGCTCCATTTCTTCATTGTATTTTTTTTTTTTAAGAAACTAATTTCATTGAACCAATGAATTACAAAAGCAGGAAGAAAAACTTCAACTTTTCATTCTTTTAAAATGATGGAAGAAATTATCATATTCATACATCCTCCTTTCTCAAGAGAGAGGGCGTTAGTGCAAGCAAGTTTATTTGTAATTTAGTGGAATATATGATTGGAAAGAAATAGGATGATCTTTACAAGCATTGAGGGTTCTTTGGTGGATGTTTCAGACTTCACCCACTATAATGCCTCTTTTGTCTCATACTTTTAGACTTATTTGTAGTTATCCGTAATTTTTATTACCACCAATAGAGGCACCTTTTGTAATACTTCATCCCTTTTTTTTCTTCTTGTTCAGACTATGTAGGCTTGACTTTTCTTTTCTTTTTTAATGAAAAATTAGGCTTTCACTAAAGAGACAACAAAAGGTACAAGTGAACTAACAAAAGAATAGCTCAGCACGAAAGGAGCCAAAAAAAAAACCTATACTATAGATACATGGCCAAGCCATTCTTTTTGTGGCGTTCTATTGTTCCTTCATTCATCTTATGGTTATGAACACCAGTTTTCTTATTAAAATAATAACAAATTCTACCAGATGGAAGTAGAAAGCATGACTTAACAATATATTCCATAATAAGAGCAAACCACCACTTAGCTGCTTACCAGAACTGTGAGGCAGAAGCAAGCAGAACCTATGATTGACCACTAGGTCTCAAGAATATGAGGCTGATTAACTGGATTTAATCAAGTAGATAGACTTGTACATTGCTCGAGAAATTTAACAGGCAGAAAAATAGCCTCCCTAATGAAATTTTCACCTCATAATAATTATAAAGATAAACTGAAACTGAAAGTTGTTATTTCACCTGTCTATTAAGACCTTCCCAGTAGAAAAGAAGCGAAGCACGGGCATTTTCAGCTAAATCATGTGCTTTCCGACTTTCATAATTTGTGTACCTGCAGATAATGATGCCACAAGAAGAGAAGAGTTATTTAAGGCACAGGGACGAAATTGTCTGCTGTAGCATGATAGTAATCTAGCACACTAACCAGACAAAACCATCTTCATCAACTCCTTTTAGCAAAACCATGCGAGATGATCTGAAGCAAAGGTAAAAGTGGCAATGTGAACCAGAAAGGTCAATCACTTCTATAAATAATATTTCTTTCTTGCTTCCTTTATTTTTGGTATGGAACAGGAGACTTTTCATGAAGACTAATAATTTTAGATTCAGATGGACCTAAAGACTAACTATGAATAGGTTAATGGAGAATTTACAGGGGATCCTGTTATTTCATGAATACACCAAATAGGTAAGGTCAAAAGCATTCAGAATTAGAGAATTCACAAAAGCATCAGAAGAAGGATGATAACAAAGGTTTTCTAAGATTCTAAAAAGGAATAAACATTGAGGAATGCTAAGAGAAAAAGGAAAGGATGGACTAGTATGTTTGACAAATAATAACTAGGCTTATATTGGAACTGAAAAACCAACAACTACGGATGAGAACATCAACATTTAGGCATTACCGACTGTTGCCCCCTCTCCTAATCTATTCCTTATCCAGAAGCTTGTCCTAACCATTTGAGTTATGGAAAGATTTCTCACGGGGAACCCCATCTGCCCCTTTCCTTGCATACCCTCCTCACCCAAGCACAAAAGTTGTGACTCACTCAGTGACCTTGAGGAAGAAGGCTCCATAAGACATTCTTTTTTCCAGTGGACCTTCCTCTACTACTCTATAGGGAGACTTTGCATGCCTCAGTTCAGAGTAGGGAGAAAAAAATAATTTTAAAAATCCACCTAAAGGCTCAAACCCATGACCCTTGAGTTATTCACTATTAGAGCATAGAGTGGCTCATCAAGTCAGTCTAAAGTACAAGAAAGAAAATTTGAAGAAGAAGAAGAAGAAGAAGAGATAGAGAGAGAAGATCTTCAATCAGTACAGCACCGAAGAAAGAGAAACTGAGCTTACGGTTTTCCATCACTTGTAGCAGTGGACAATGACATTGCATTAGGTTCCCTTAAATTAGCAGTGACTGCTTCATCAAACCATTTGCGGAACTGCAAGATAACTACGGGTTCAGCAAGAAACATCAAAGTTAACAAAGGACTTCTTTGGAATAAAAAAAAAAGTTTTAATTTTATGATAGAGGATATATGTAACAATAGCTCAACATAACCAAAAACCGAAGAAAAGAGAATCTTTACTAATTGACAAGAATCTAGTATTCACCTGATGAATAGGATTTGTCTCTACATTTTCTTCAAGAAATTCTGGAGAAATATAGTTTTCTCTAAGTGCAGCTATATCAACTTGTGGAGGCTTTCCTATTCGAACGCACATCGCAGTGCCAGGATACGGAGGAAGATGAAGGTTATATTTGCTCACAATAGATGGAGGCACAAATCTGCCACCTAAAAAATGATGTGAACCATGGAATTTCTTTGCGCCCAGCTTTGGGGCAGTCAGAGAAACCTAGCATAAATCATTGTTTGACTATTAAGTTGGTTAATTTATATAAAATTTGTTCAGGATGATTTTTAAACAAATTTATGCCATCAAAAAACTCTAGGGTGGTAAAGTAAATTAAAACAATAACATACCAACATATCAGGTTTAAAGTTGCTATTGCTAATATCCCCTTCTTCAACATGCCATCCAGATGGAATATCTACAGAAACAATAACTGGAAATCTTTGATCTGCTTCCTTATACTCGTTTAGAGACACGAGCCTTTGGATCAAATCATTGAATGGTGGCCTTGGAGCACCTGAAAATTAAATGAATAACAAAAGACTATCAATATGATGAATGGTTTAGTAGAGGAACTAAAATGAGGTATTGGTCTAATATCTTTTCTCTTTTTCTTTTTTAATGATCAATGTCATTTAACAAAAATCATGATCATTATCATTTTAATAAGTGAAAGAACAAAAATCAGGCCATACTACAACATGGGCAAAGGCAACTCAAAGAGCCTCCAAGAAATTACAAAGGTGAAGAATGTGTCGAACTTCAAACCTTCCCTAAGAGATAAGACCCCTCTAAACCCCAAAAGAAAAATTCATATTCCTTCCTTTTTTTTTCTGACAAGAGACACTCGCATTCCTTTCAAACCATGTATTATATAAGATAACATAGCCAAAACTCAGCGTCCATAAAAATCTCTTTATACAAAAATGAGGGTATAGAATAGCTTCATCCATTACTAGAATCCATATACTTCATGCTACAGTGAAGTAGATGAGTTCGAATATGAAGCCTGGATTATCACCTAAATGCTTCTAGGAATGCAATAAATTAAATTGACATGTTTATTATGGATAAAAAGAACAGGGGAAATGTGTCCATATAATAATGCCTTCGGGCTACAAATTTAGAAAAAGACGATAAACAGAATATAAGACTTGTCACAAATATGCAAAATTGAACAACTGATGAAACCCAATGAAACTATTGGCACGGTAAGTAAAAAATGTGATCCTATCAGGGAAGATATGAAATAAAATAATGTGTAGGTCCATTATTTATATGGCTAGGGCTATTTAGAATTACTAGATAATAATCTTACATAATATGCCCTTAGAGGCCAGAGATATTGGTAGAACATTTAAGGTTGCTTCCCTAATAGTCCTTTGTCTTTTCTGTTAGTTCCAAGGTACTAATCCATTAATACATCTCCTATCCCATGGTACAAATTGAGGGTCATCTTTAAAAAATGACTAATTGATGGTGATGTTGAAGATTTGCTTCTTTGAAATAATATCTTGAGAACTTAGAGCAGGAGGACATAAAATACTAAAGCAGGAAGATATTACCATGGAAGGAGAACCCAAAAATTGCATCGATTATAATGTCAAAATCTTTTGATAAATCCGAAGGCAAGTCCTCCACTGATATGAATGGGACTGACAGTGATTCCAGCTACAAAATTGCTAAATCAAATTAGAAATTCAGCCAAACTAGTTGTTGAGCCGGGAAATATTACAATTATGGTTGAGCATCTCAACCTGAGTAACCAAACCAGCATAAAGAGGCTTCGGAGTCTGCTTTGGATAACAAATAGATGGTTTGTATCCAAAGTGAAACAGATGACGAGCAGCTACAAGACCATCTCCACCATTGTTTCCAGGACCACAGATAGCAAGAACACGCTTACACTCACTGGCTTTGTAAGCCTGTCAAGTACTCGGGAGAAAAACAAAAGTTCTTTAGTCTTTGGTAACTTTATTTAACCTCCTTCATCCTACTYGGTTGAGCTAAACAGATTCGTCCGGGGCAACTTAGAACTTGTAAGAGAGACGCCCGTTAAGGGTTTAAATATAGTGCAATGAAAAATGCAGAACAGAATAAAATAATTCATACAGTAGTCGCATAAAAAACAATGGTAACTGGTAAGTGTACGTTAACATGCATACATCCAGCTGTAACCAAAGAGATGGAGAGGGACCTAAATGCTGCAGTGCAGATCACAAACATGTCCCAATGAGCTAATAATCATTGATAAACAAAAATCAAACCGTTACCAAAAATACAATTCACTTTCACCGACAACTAAGTTTCAACCATTTCTACCGAAAGTAAATGCCAAGACGAAGCTTGCCTCAGCTATTGAAGTGGCTACACTTAATCCAGCCAACTCCTGTACACAAAAATTTCAACATGTCCATTTCAGTACGATTAAGTGTTGAAAGAGACCAATTATGAAACTCATTATAGAACCGGAATAAAAAAAATGAAACCCAGTAAAAGAACGTCTAGAAAAAGGAAGCAAACAGTAACAACACTAACCATCAATTGGTCGACGCTGAACCCGAGAGGACCCATGAGAATCTCATCGACCTCAGCTGCTTCCCGCTGCGTAAGATACGAAATGGACTCCCAATTCTGCATGCTTGCTGCTTCAATGCGAGACTTGGAGCAAAACCAACGAAACGCAGAGCTCGAATATGGCCGAGAAACACCCTAACAACAAGAGTTACTACGAAATTCGTTAGAGAAAAAGGCGACACAACATAGACAGCACAGTCAATTCAGACAACAATTATAGAGAGGGAGAGAGAGCAAACTTGGGAGAGTTTGGAGAATGGAATTTGGAGAGGGCGAGAAGAATGAGAAATTATAGATGATGAATTCGGTTTGAGAGAGAACGAGTGGGCGAGAAACGAACGAGTCATCGCTTGGGTTTTGCGCAGTAGCGACCGCATTTCTGTCGGGGCTTTCGCAGGCTTCGCATCGCTTGCCGATAGGGGACTGAAGTGATGCCAATCGTTGATCGCGCGGGCCGCCGTCCGTGCTTTCGCGCCTGAATTCTATAACTCGGGACAGTGAATTTATCGCTATTTTAATTTAGTTTTTCATTTTTAATAAATAAAAATAAAATTCTATAGCGATAAATTCATTTTTACATTTTTTTTATACAATTTTAAAAATGTTTATAAGAAAAAACATGTTAGTTATAAAATATTTAGGTTTTGACGATAAAATTGAAAACGTTATGAAACAAACCTTAAAATAAGAATAATTTTAATTTCTTTTTTTATTCCTCTCTATTTTATACTATGTGGAAATTCGAGGATTGATTATAAAGGATAGCATATATCTTAATCACTAAATTATGTTGATGTTAATTTTTTTTAATTTAATTGTTGATAGATCTTAGAGGTTCAAATTCAACAAAATGCATGTACAAATCTCCAAGCACAGTGAGAATAGTGAACCCAATCCAAACTCAAGAAGTAAAAAAAAAAACAAAAGCATGAGTGTCCGAAAGATGAGCAGTCTAGCTCGTATGCTTTCATCGGGCAGAGTTTATCTAACGAGATATCTGTTGACACTAGAAATACGATTTTATGTGTCATAATATATTTGGAGGCAGCTAATGTGATAGTACCGCTCGAATTTTTCAAAGCATGTTCTCCAAATTGTTCCAAAAAGAAAACGTCACACACTTTCAGTTTTTAAATATTTTATTTTAATTTTTAAATTAAGCACATAAAATTAATTTAGTTTCGAATAATTTTTATTAATTATTTAACAATAATCTAAATTCAGTTAGAAAAAATTTCACTTGACCCACCACATGCCACTTTCAAATCCATTCAGTAGTTATTAGAAACAATCAATACGGTTTCAAGTTTCATTTAAGTAGTTATTAAAAACAATCCAGTACAGCGACCACATAATTTTATATTAAGTTAAATAAACAAAATAATAATAAATGTGCGGGTAAAGTTTCAATTAAGTAATTTATTAAAATAATAAATGATATATATATTCATTCAAATCTCATAGAACAAATTTAAATACAAACAAAGAAGAACCGATCGGTCAAACCTGGAACTTTCCAGTTTGGTTCGGTTTTCTGATAAAGAAAAATCGAACAAATGGTCATCCATTGCAACCAAATACGTGTTAGATTTTGAAAACAAATTAATCGACGCCAACGCGTCTCTGAAAAACTGGAATCGGAGAGAAAGCCCAATTTGCTTCGAGCTCACCTTCCGACTTGATCGAAGATACTGAAACCAACTCTCGCGATTCGTCTGTTTCCGATCTGATTCCTTCTCTCYGGATCAGGTTTTCATTCTTCTTTAATGGCGGCAAATTCGTCTCGCGGCGGTAGTTCATTCTACAACGCCAACGCCGCTCCTTATCGCTCCAGGTATTTTACTAGTACTTTTATTGTGCGAAATTCCCATTAAATTTCCAGGAATTAGAGGTTCTACAAAAATCACACGAGTTTGCATCATTCGTCTCGTTGAATTATTATCGGACCAACACGACGTTAAGAATTTCCTTTTATATATAAAAGAAATCGACGTTGAGAATGATAATTACTCGTTCATGTCGCTCAAGTGCATTCGTCTCTTATTTATGAGGTATTCAGGGAGGGGCTTAGCACCAGACCGGCCGCTGCTTCCGATGAAATTCAACTACAGATCGATCCGATGCAAGGGGACTTGGACGACGAGATCGTCGGTCTCCATAGCCAAGTTAAGAGGCTTAGAACTGTAAGTACCATGGTTTTACATTAATCTTACGTACAGCTTTGCACTCAGGTTATTGAATTTCAAACTGGAACACGCAGTTAAACTTTTATCGAGAGCACTCTGATTTATTTGGTGTTCCTAGTATATTGAAGCCATCTATGTTCGAGGTTGATCTGTCTGTAATGATACTCTTGGAACTTGCATTGCACGTGGTTCCTTTCTTAATTGAGTTTATAAGCTGTACGACGTGGATTGATACATTTCACGTGGTATAGCTGTATTCTGCGTGCTTATCTTTGGTTTTCATTATAATGGTGTCTACAGGCGTGATTTTCTTTCTGTGGATTTTCGTGGGTCTTTTCCGCTTTCTTTTTGAATAAGAAATGCAACCACTTATTATTAAATAAGAAAGGAAATTTATAAGAGATGCAGAAGGGACCAGCAGAATCCATATTTACGAGTCTTTTTTACTGCAATTCTAGTCTCTGTCTCATCATCATTCAAAACGTTTCATAAAAGACAATCATTCAAAACGTTTCATGGCCATGAAAGAAAGTGTAACGATATCAAATATATCTATATAAATTATACTCTTTGGAATAATCCTACTGGGTATGGATTTTCAAGATTGTCTATGAATGATTCTCTTTTTTACAACAGTTAAAGTTTTGTAATATTTGTTCGGGAGGCTAATCCTGTGTCCTTCCTATTTGGGAGGAGCAACTTGTGTAGAGACTGAACAGCTTATTCTGTCCATCTTTCAGATTACCAAATTCACCCTTCCTTCTTTTAACTTCCTCTCCTTCTCCCTATTTGATGAGGATGTTTGTCTAGCACGGGACCTTCTTATAGGAACCAGGAGATGTGTGAATGATACCCTGAAAATTGTCTTGAATGCATGTTGGGTTAGACCATAATGCTTAGGCACTTCGTGGCTAGTGCCTTGGCACTGAAACACGGTGTTAAGAAAATTTTGTGCTTCAATTGATCAAAGCTCCGGTCCAACATGCTGCTATGATGTCCTCAATTATTTATATGTTAATTGAAGTTAGTTTGGACAAGAACTATCACGTGTGACCTACATTTTCCTTTTGTATCCTCTTTAGGATATTTCTCTTTTTCATATTTTACAGAATTGGATGCTCGATCCTAAATAGCTTACTTCAATACGTGTGTGTAGTAGCCCCCAAGGGATAGCCCAATTGGTAAAGGCTTGGGGTTTCTTGGTCATACTAGCTTAGAGATCTCAAGTTCAAACCTTTTGGTGAGCTTAATATCAAAAACCCTTAATGTCTCTGAGTCCGGGCCTTGGGGTGGGTGCGGGTGCCCCTGGGTATAAGGGAACAAAGCTCCAACTCCCAGTCATCCAGAAATACGTGTGTGTAGTATACTATGGCCTACTTTCTTGTAATCTTGTTCTCTCTCAGTGAGTTTCATTTGTCATTAATATTTAATATAATGTTTTGGACCATTAGTCCCAATCACCATATCCTTGTAATAAGTCATTATTTACAAATGTGGGAAAAGTATAAATTTTAATCAACTTGTTTAAAGCCCACACTGATCTTTTCTTAGCTGTGTGAAAATTCAATCCTTGCAAGTTGCACTTTTCCACAGTATCTTACATAACATAGTCTAGGGCCTGGTTTATTTTCTTAATAAATAGAGAAATTACTTTTTTGTGTTTAGAGGCTGTGAATGTAATTGAGTCACAACTATTTCTCACTGGCTATGAAGTGATTGATGCGAGTAGGAAAAATTAAGTTAAGATTGAGATGTCATAGGGCTTGATAATTGAGACACCAAATGTACTTTGGTAGATAGCTCAAAAGATCCTTGAGAAAATATATTCTGAGCCTCATCCCTGGGGTTAATATACTATTATGTCCTTCTTTGACCTCCTCATTTCTAGAGCCCCCTTACCTAGGAGCTTGACTAAGGCCATCCGAAAAATAAATCATCCTAAGAATAAAGTTTTTGCCTGGTCACTTGTTTTGAATAATCTTGGCACAGCATATAGTGTTGAACTAAGAGGCACGGACACTTTATTTTGGATAACATGTCCATGTTGAACACTCCGAGACTCTGATACTTATTGGACGCGCATCGGACACTTGTTAGCTCAATAGTTGTATGTCAGACTAGTGGTATGAAGTGAATATGGATTCGTGTTGAAAAGGGGGGATTTTTGTCCAAGGCTTTTCTTTTCTTTGTATCGTCCTTTGAGTATATTTTCACTTTTTCCCTCCATGAAAGTTGGTTACTTGAAGAAAGGGATTGCTGATGTCATTTGCCGGTGTGTTCTATAACATCAAAATCTGGAAAATGAGGGGCATTGTTTCTTTTACTTGCCGGTTTGCTTCTAAATGTTGGGCTAAGCATTTTAATGAGTTTGGTCTGAGCTGGAGTATGCCTAAATGTATGCCCACCAATGTTGAGCGGCACCTTTTGTTTCATATTATCAACGAAAGCTCATCTTGTTTCTTATTGAGGAAAAAAGGAAGTCTGTGTTTAGTTTCCTGGTTCCGAAGTCAAATGCCCAGTTAAGGGCCACTTAAATCACCTATCGCGTTAGTCTAAGTGATTTTTTTCTGATAACAGGTCAGCATTTTTTCTGTTCAAAGTGCAAACTTGTAGGATCTTCATTTAGCATGGTGGAATCTGCCACTCTGTGACCTATGACTTATTTTGACTCTTCATAGTTGATTTTAATCTAATTTAGATGATTTACAGGTTATATATTCCAGTTCGTTTTCTTAATTCGAGATCCATTTTTTGATCTTTTTATATTTGGTACTTGGTAATTATCCTGGTGCAGATTGCTCAAGACATCGGGACAGAAGCAAAGTATCAGAGTGATTTTCTAAATCAGTTGGTATGCAATTTTACTTTTTATTTGTTATTTTATTTATAAACTCATGCTACCACTTGTTTTTGGTATTTTTGGTTTTTATTGATTGTCTAGTTTCAAGTCCTGCCCTTCGTCGAAAGATAAAATGAAAGAAAATAGGAACAAAAATAAAACAAACGTTTGCTTAATAATCTCATTCTAAAATGTTGAGAGCTACTATCAACTAAAAGAAAAAAAAGGTGAAGAAAATTAGTCCTGGGTTTGCATTGTTTCAAATTGTGTGCAATCTAACAGATTGAGAGCTCAAGCAGGGGTGAAGAACATTGTTTCTAACTTATGTTTTCTGTACTTGTTTTGTAGCAAATGACGATGATCAAAGCTCAAGCAGGGGTGAAGAACAATGTAAGAAGATTGAACAAGAAAATCATACAGAATGGATCGAATCACGTCGTCCAGGTCGTCGTGTTTACATTGATCTGTTTCTTTATGGTATATATGTGGTCGAAAATGTCCAGAAAATGAACACTTACCTCAAGTCGGAGTTCTTGTTGGTTTCTTTATGAATGGAATACCAAAGTTGCTGGCCGGCGAAGAGGGAAAAGAAACAGCAATGATGTCTGATATTATCAGTCTCCCCTCGGGTTAGAAATATGGGACGGTGAAAATAGGCCCTTTTTTTAATTTTTTATTGTTCCTTTTTCCTCCCTAATTTGTAGGAACTTTTTTAGTATATTTTATTCGTTGTAAAAATATGTATTGTGCATCATCGCTATAGCATTTTGGTTAACCCACTTTTGCCGAAGGTTTCTATCGTGACTTTTACGACAAAGAAAAACTGTCAAATGGTTTCTTCTAACATAATTTATCTCAACTATTAGAAGACAAGATGCTTATTTGTGATATTATTTCGAGGATTATGAATATGAATGACAATAAATTCGATAATATTGAATAATATCACAAATAAGCATTTTGTCTTCTAATAGTTGAGATAAATTATGTTAGAAGAAAATTACAATTTATGTACGGTTTAAATTTCAACTTGAATGGTCATTGAATTTTTCTTTGTAGTTAAAATACATGGATTAATATGGATGATGTCAAATTTGAGATTATGCTGTTTCGATCCTTTTTTAAAAAAAATATATTGACTAGTTGAATTATCCTCGTGCCTATTGAATAATATGCATAAGAAAATTCAGCCTACCACAGGAGTCATGTAATCCACAAATATTAACCATGGTCAAATCTGCCCCTCCTAATCCCTTGTATCTCTACTCCTCCCCTCTCACTTGCCACCCCCTCTCTGTTCCCTCTTCCCTTGCCCATAATATAATTAATAGACAATCGATATCGAAGTCAATCTTCTTCTTTTTCCGAGTCTGACCCAATTACGATCTACTCTCGCCCCATTCTAGTACCATATGAAACTCCAATGCAGTTCAGTTATTCATCTGAAAATCTCAGGAAGTTTGTTTCTGGTGGAAATAAAACTTTAACTCTCCATCTATATAGTGGGTAGCCTAGAATTCAAGTTATCAGAACAATTTTAATCTTGATTTCTAAAAATCATATCTATTTTACTAACAAATTTATTTCCTCTGAAATCTACTTATAAAATCATTTTCTAATTCTACAATCTAGTCTCCAAAAAGAAACAAATTATCTAATTATCATCAGAGAAACTTAAAATCGTTACCATTCATTTTGGTAGATGCACTGTAAATTGTTGGTGGCCAGAATCAACAGCTTTGGGTTTGCTGTATGTAACCTGTCAGCGAATTTTGGGCCGTTGGCCGACAACAGAACAGAACATCAAAATGCACTCTCTTCATTACTGTATTTACATAATATGTACATATCAAATTTGTCAGTTCATGTTAAGACAATTATTAGACTTAAAAGCACAAAGAACACACACCAACTAATCAGATTTAATGCACCTCAGGCATGGACTAACACATACTGCTACTGCATATTAATAAGATTCATCCTGTGGATTGATTGATTGACGTTAGCTTTAAAATCTTAGCTACTTGGGAGGAATTGTCATCCGGGTTGTGTTACCTGTAAGTAGTAGTAGTTCGTTCCCCAGCTCAGGAAAAAAAGAAAAACAGGAGAGAACAATACCGTCGACGTTGTTGGCCTGTCAGCAGGATCAAAATGCTTTACAGAGATTGTTAGCTTTCATGTTAGAGGAGCTGTGCTGCTCGATAGGGCCCGTAGGAACGCACAGCCTACTTCTCTTTGGCTCGGAAATCCTCACGTGAGAAATAGCCGTTGCAAGTGCATCCACCAGAAAGCAGTCGTCCACATCATCGGCATTGCAACTTTCAGATGAGGAAACATTAGAGACTTTATTGAAGGAGGTAGCATTAGCTGCATTATCAATCCTGTTTCTGTCGGACTTTATTTTGGCGGTAATGGGGGACTGTTGGCAAGATTCTTGATTCTTCAGTTTCAGTTTGATGGGGAGCGTCTTGAACGTGCGCTCGGTGTAAAACAATATCCAGGGATGCCCTGAAATATCACCATTAGCACGCAAATTAGATTACACTAAAAAATGAGGATTGGCACCAATCTATATTCTAAATTTCTAACCAAGTAGTGACATAGGATCTTCAAATTGCAAAGTTCATTAACATGGTTATACTTATTTCAAATGTAAATTCAAAATGTTGGTAGGCATATAAACTGATTTTGCATTCCTTGATCCATCAGGGCATGAAAAAATTAAGTAGCAAAATGAACTTACTTAAAACTTCTTCTGCTGTTACCCTAGCTGAAATATCTCTCGTCAGCATTCTCCCAATCAGATCACGGGCGGGCTTGGATATGGATTCCCACATCCCTGAGTGGAAGTTGAGCTTGGCATTCTTTATTGCTTCAAAAACTGATTCTAATGAATCTCCTTGGAAAGGAAGAACACCAACCAAAAGAACATGGAGGAGCACACCAGCACTCCAAATATCCACCTTTTCAGAGTACTTTCCAGACAACACTTCGGGGGCTACATAAGCTGGGCTTCCAGCCAAACCGGTTAAACTCTGACCTGAAATATGCAATCAAATCATTCCAAAGCCAAAATAACTTAAGATAGCAGATGTTTAAATCTCAAGACCAAAGGAGGATGAACATATTATTTGCAACTAATTATGCGCAGGAGACCAATTATGAATTCCAAAAGCCATGTCATGTTGTTTTCACAATGCTTCAAATACTACTTAGTGATATTTAAAAAATAAGGGATAATATTTAGTTTTGACAATATTGCTTGTTATATCACTTACCACCAAGTCATCCCTATCATGAAGACACCAAACTCACTCAGCAAACTTTTTCGGAAATGATTGTAAAAGAAAAATCTATTTAGGCTTTTTTTTTGTTGATAACCGAGAGTCGAGCTTTGCTCTCTCATACCCGACGCCCACGCAAGGCCCAGACCTGAGAGACATCAAGGATTTTTGGAATTAAACTCGCTCGAAAGTTCGAACTTAAACCTCTAGGTTGATATTACCAAAAGACCCCAAGTCCTTGCCAACTAGACCACCCTAGGCAAAATTTTGAAAACATCATTTTAATGTAAATACTTCAAAATTGTGAAAGGATGGGGGAATTCTGAAAAATAGAATCCCAGGATTCTCTCATAAAGCA
>NW_019104488.1:2588290-2601892 GCF_001995035.1 Momordica charantia
AATCTTGATCGATAGAAGGGGCTTTCTATTACATAACATAAAGGATGGGAATGAAGAAAAAGCACCCACCAGCCATGATTTCCAAGCAAAATGTTCCAACCAAGTCTCTTCCAAGGTGAAAATCAAATGAACTTCAATGAGTATGTCAAGCCTCAAAATTGCTCCTTCTCCCTGGGCACTAATTTGCCCTTGACACCGGTAGTAGTGGGTCTTCAACCTTATGTTGCAACACCATTTCCTGAGTTTGCACTCTTAAAACTATGCTTGGTGGACTTGAGTAAGAAAACAAAATACAAAATTCCCCTTTCGTTTAACCACTTCTCATCTTGTCTAAGTGACAGAAGTTCAGTAAAATTATTACATGCATTGAGAACAATAGCATCAGCGATCTAATGAAGCATTTGCATGATCACTTTTTTTGTAAGACATTTGCCCGATCACTCTTAACTACAGTCACAAAGATATCCACAAGACATTGTAAAAAACAATTGATTTCAAGCACACCACATGAACAAGAATAATCCCTTCCCTCCCACATGTTGATTAGCTGCTACAAATATTTGTTTTTGTCCTATTTTTATTTTTGTTCCAATGTTAGCTTTCATTGAAAAAAAATGAAAATATACAAAAAGATGAAAAGCACGAGCCATAACCAACCTTAACTAAATTACCTTTAGAAAAAAAAACAACTGTTGGTGGTCAACAAATAATGGATGACTAATAAAAGTTTCAATGTTTGAACCCAAATGAAGGCCTCAAAAAATGACCAAACTTCACACCTCCACGACTTATAAACCCAAGACGGTTCCCCTTTTTCCCACAAGTTGCCAAAACATTTGCTGTTGTTGTTAATCATATTGTCATGCGATTAACAGAAAGTTAGGGCAACTAATAGGGGAGCACAGAAACATGAACTCCCTAGTACAGATTTAAGAATGCATACCATATGAAATCCTAGTGGCAAGACCGAAATCTGCAAGCTTTATCCTTCCGGATGTTGTGAGAAGAATATTTTCAGGCTTTATGTCTCTATGTACAACCCCCATATCATGACAATACTTTATAACCAACATCACTTCCTTGAGTATATTAGCTGCTCGATGCTCTGAATATTGACCTTCACTCACCATCTGATCAACCAACCGGCCTCCGCGACACAGCTCCATAACAAGATGAAAACATTCTGCCTCCTCGTACACAGCCAGCAATGTCACGACACCTGGGTGGCCAGATAAGTGCTGCATTATCTCCACCTCCCTATGAACAGTCTCTTCTCCCTTTTTCAGGGTCTTGCAAGCATACTCGGCTCCACTGACCCTACATTTACAAAGCCAAACTGAACCAAATTTTCCATGCCCGATGGTCTCACCTGAAACATAATCGTTTTCAATGTTATGTTTCCGACCAATTTGGGTAGCCACATCTATGCACCCGATCTTCCTTTTCAAACCTCTACCAGGAAGAATCAGAGACGAACTTCCACTAGGTGGAGCTGTAGCTATGCCTGCAAACCTACTCTTACAGGAAAGAACTGGTTCGATACCCACATCTTCCTTGCACCTTTTATTCAACCTCGTGTAATCTTCAAGCGAATAGTGAGACTTAAGTTTAGAGGATCGCGAATCATGAGTTTCTGTCACATTTTCTTTTAGATTTGAAGGTGCGTCAGCCTCGCTTCCTTTCCTTTTCTTCCTCATCAAAACAAATTAATCAACAGTTCTTATCAACGAGTCCAGACAACCAAAAACTGCAAGAAATATGCAGATTATCAACTTCCATTACCAAAATTCAAGGTCAAATGCAAACAAACAGATCAATTGTTGCTTACCCTAACAAACTTCACGTCTACTAACATTATCCAACAAAAAAAAAACGATTGGACGGATGAAATCAGATTCAATTAACCGTATGATCCGAAAAAATCTAGTTCATAGGCAGATCGACGTCATCGAATTCCACAAACTCAAAAAGAAAAAATGAAAAAAGAGAGACCCAGACGAAAAAGATGTACCTTCAGAGCCCCAGATGTCCTTCAACGCTCGCATATCAAATCGCCGGTTCCGAAAAGCGAAAACAACCCAGCCTGTACCACCATTTAAACAAAAGATCAATCCGTCGCACAAATAGACGATGAAGTAGACAATATCAGAAACCCTAGCAATCTCCGATCACATTCCTTAGGGGAAAATCAAGCATTCCGTGATTTGGAAACGACAATATAAAATATATGGAAACAGCCAAAAAATATCCCACCGAGAGAGAGGAGATGAGAGGAGAGGAGAGGGGAAAAGAGCAGTTTAGGGGTTTTAGTGTCCTCCAAAAAACTTTATGTCCAACCAACGTGTCCACTCCTGACTCCACTGCCCTGCGCCAAAAAGCTACCGGTTTTCCTCTTCAATGCCGAGCCCGACCCGGACCCGGAAGATGGAGGCAAGATAAATTATAGCCTGTTTCGCAGCAGAATGATGGGCGATGCGGCTTAGGGTTTCAGAGGCGTACACGTTTCTGCGATTGAAGGAACGTACGTGATGCGCCCGCGCTTCTTTCACGTACTTTTTATATGGTTTGCGTCTACTCTCAGTTTTGCTTCGCCCGTCGCGTGACTGATCTTATTTATACACTGTAAGACGCAGCGGCTGCGGCACGCGTGAGCGAGTGCTGCTGCTTTTTCGCGTACGTCTCGTATCTTCCCCGTGACAGTTGCCAAACACGCCTTTACCATTTTTCTTTCTTTTTTTCCTTCTTTCTTTTTTTTTTCCTATTTTCATATATCAATAGGAATAGAGATTTTAGCTTACGCACCTTTTGATCGATGGGAGAACCATTCATTGTTCATGACCTCATTGTATTGTTCTTCCATAATTCCTCATCCATTTTGATCTAGGTATAACAGAGGTCTCTAACATCAATTTCAACAACTCAAATTAAAAAATTTATCTCACATCGAGATATCGATAAATTAGTAATCCCTATTTCGACTTTTTGACCCTTCATATTTTTGAATCAAGGCTTGAATCGCGTCGTTCTAAAAATCGACTGGGAGTACTTCATTATAGGATCATGCATAATAATTGGAAGTCCTATTCATGTAAGGCAACTTCAATTGACCATATATTCTAGTCACGTTGGCTTATTTTTTATATGGTTATTAACTAGTATACTTTTTCCAAATTTTATCTATCATTTTTTTAATAAACAAAAAAACACTCACACAACCTTTAAAAGTTGTAAAAGACGCATTTTTGTGTTATTTTATTTTCCTATCTTATAATGGTGATGGCAAAATGTTTAGTTAATTGTTCGTTTTCAAAATATAATATTATATTAATGTTTTAAATGTCAATACAAATATCAACAAAATATCGATGTCGATAGATATATCTAAAAAATTTATAAAATAAAAAAATCGTACACATTATTTAAATTAACAAATAGGTGTCTCATCATTTTTAAATAAGTTGAAAATGATTTATATTAATATTATGTCTATACCAGTGAGATTTTGTTGATATTTATTATATTTTATCTATTTTTTTTGTAATATTATGGAAATGTTGATCTACTTTTCATGTCGATGTTGAACCTATAAATATATGAAAATGTCGATATGTTGGCAGATATTTAATACCATACATTATAGATATTTGGATATTAAATATATACGATTGTCGAAATTATTGATACTTTAATCATTTAACTCTGATTAAGTAGACAAATGAAAACAATTTTTGTTTTTTTCATAACAAATGTGGAACAGAGTATTAAACAGTCAAACATATGAAAAGTTTTTCAAATAGAAAGGAAGTTGTTTTCTTATGATGAGTAAACTTGCTATTTCATTCGTAAGCTACGTTAGATGTAGATAGACAGCAACAAATTAACATGTGCGCCGTTTGTCTTTTTTTCTCCTATCTCTTGAAATCGTTTTTTTAATTAAAAAATCACTCCATCGCGAACCGTACGTTCAACTCAATCACTCTCTCTTGTGACAACTAATACATGTATTACTATCTAGCAGTCTAAGTCTCGATTGACTAGCAGTTAATCGATATAAAACGTTATCAAAATATAAATAGTGACAATTCATGATTTATTTGAGATGAGAAAAAAATGGTGGAAAAATCCCCGTTGAATTTATAAGCAAAAATTGTATTTTAAATTTTATTTTTTAACTTTGTATTTCGTCAAATCTTATATTTTTTTCGTTGTTCATGTATTCGTGTTGACTCATTTTACTCCGTAATTTTAGAAAGTCAATTTTATTTTTATTGTATAAGTCGTTTTTTCCCCTCGTTTATCTCGAGTTCAACGATCCATTCATGATTTAACCCATCAAACGAAGTCGCAGCAATAAAACGACTTGGCAATTTCGCGCGCGCGCGCTCTTCATCTCTCTTGCAGAAGACAACCTTCGAACTAAAATCTGCTCTCTTTCTCTCTATCTCGCCGACTCACTCACCTTCCGTCCAACTCATTATTACCGCCGGCGGATGTTTCCGGCGACAACGACGATTTCTACGGTGAAAAGGATCACAGTGGCTAGAGCGGGATCCAAATTCCCACTGCTCCCTCCCTCTTTCTCCGACTCACGCTAGGTAATCATCTCGCAATCTCATTTTCCTCTCGCGAGTTTTTTATTATTATTATTATTTTCACCGGAATCGTTTTCTTATTCCCTCTCTCTATCGACCTTCAGATGGAAAAGAACCTTCTCTCTGTGATATCTTCTTCGCGCTCTCATTCTTGCTCTCCGACTCCCTCTCTCTCGCGGGATTACTCTCCTTCTGGCAATCGCCCTTCTTGATTTCTCCAACCAAATGTTAGCGATGACTTATGAATTGCCAGTTTTAATGTGTTGCTGTTGGTTATATGTGATTATGTTTTCTATGAAATCGATCGTGAATGGCTAGGTATCGATCGAGAACGAAGTGGACTTGAGAAGGATTAGGAAGTTTTTAAGTTTTCAAAGGACCGGCAGGGATATAAAGTTCGTTCTATCCTCGCGGTACTTATATGTATTTTTCTGTTAGATATTCAAAACTATTTTCAATCCTAACAAATTGTGTTTGGCTCTTTGGGTGGCATCACAAGAGGTTTTTCTATAATCAGATATAAAGACAACATGTATCAAAAGTTTGGAGATGTTGGGACGAATAATCAAGAAGCTGGTGGATGATTTCTAACAGATTCTCGGAAGTAACCTGGACATACGAACATAAGGTCTGTATGAAATAAAGTTTAAAATTATCTGTGGATATTTGTGGAGGCTCAACGATGAAGATCACAGTGTCAGTAATTATTTTTCAGTGTATCTTTTATTGCCGAAAGCACGGCCATATTTGTTCATAGTTATTCAAGGTATGGAAAAATGCACTATAATGTTTTGAACATGTAGCAATTGTGACAGAAACTAGTAAAACAGTCGAGGTGCGGAAACGTGTTTAAGTTTCACAGATAGAACATGAATTGGCGTGCACATTGGTGGTCACCAATATTTATTTAACCAAAGTTTACTATATATGGAATCACGAAACTGCACTTCTACTATTATTACTTGTTATTTAAAGTTTTTTGTTGTCATTCACCCAGATGTTTATCTCAACACAATACTAAGGATTATAATCTGCTTCTATTGGTCCCTTCAGGGACATCGGATAACACGGTTCTACTGTTATTGAAGGAAGGAAACACATGTTAGTCAAAGGTCATATCAGTTTTTATTTGTTTGTATCAGGCTACACTATGTTTTGGTGCAGCTATGATGACTAGAAGTTCTTTCTATAAGATGTTAGATGTTTATTTTCTCTTAATACAACGTTCAAACATCTTTTGATAATACTTTTGCTTTTTACGTGCCCTTGGCCTATCTATCAAAATTTTGGAGCAACCACATCAACATGGCGTGCTATTGATCAAATTTGAGACGATTGATTGATTAGCAATCGTGCTTGCCCAGGATGGATCAAGAAAGCATCAAGGATTTTTCCTCACTCGAAGTTCGAACATGCGACTTCTGGGTAGCATTACTCAAAGACCACGTGCATTCACCAACAATGGGAGAGCCCCTTGGGGACTTTGAACTTTTGCTTCTCAATTTTGAAGTTTTCGAGCATTTTGGACTGTTTTATATATGGCTATATTTTAGACCTACTTATCCATGATGTCTTTCTCTTACCATTTGAAAAAGTTGTCTTTTCATCTTATTCTGTGTTTGACTGTTTGTTGGACGATTCATTCTTTGAGACTGTTGTAGTAACGTAGGTCAAACTTCTCTGTTTTAGCTAGTGGGTCGGACAAATTATCTTGATGTGCTCAACAAGAAGTCAGAGGCGTGTTCCCCCCTAATTCGATCGAGTAAAGAAATACCTAAAATTGTGATTCTGTTCTAGCTTCTCTTCCTTTATAGAAGAAAAGGTATTTCTAGTTTGCATGGTCCAATCACTGACCCAAAAATTTATACTTTAGAAGTTGGGATTGTAGATTTCTCGTGTGAAATTGTGATGATCTTCCATGCATAGTTTGGTGAAACAACTACCATTTGCATGATTTAGAGATGCATTAAGTATTTTTCTCTTGGCTTCTTAATTGAGGGTAGGTCATGGAAAAATGTGCATCTCAACTCTCTTTATCATTTGTGTAGTGATTGTTGAACTAAGCAGTTTCTCGTTAGGAATTTCATAAAATTTTCTACTTCATTTACTATATTGTTATTTTGAAGATCGATTAGTCTGGTGTGTGTAGCATGCAGTAACTTGTTAGAACAATAATTTTGTGTAAGGTATAAATTCAAAAAGGCATTCAAATGGTTGGTCTACTATTTCATTAATAGTCAAGCTTAAAATATATTTTTGAGAATTTGATATGCTTTTTTAGGAATTAGTTTGCTTGGTGTCTGGATTTCCTGCTATATTTTATTTTTTAAAGATATAATGTTGTGCTCTATTGTGTGTCCAGAAAGAAACTTTTGCATTTCTTCTCTTGGCCTTCAATTGTTTTTTTTTTATAAGAATCTGTTGGCCTTCAAACAAAAGGCTTGTTATTTGGTACGAAAGGAATATTGATGTTGCCAAGTGGGTAACCGGAGGCAACCATATATATGTATACTGAGTTTCATTAATATATGTTTGTTATTTCAAAACAATCAGTTGACTCTTTCATACATTCAATTCCAGGAGTGGCATCATTATTCATGTTTTATATATTTCAAGCACTATAATTATAGATTAAGAATCTTATAAAATATTTTTTATTATGTATTTGATAGTAACTGATAGGAGGGTGATCCTTTGACTCCCCTATCAAATCAATGGACCTATCAAATTTTTGGATCACAGATTTTCTTTTGGTTATTTGTAATTATGTTTTCTAGGCAATGGTTCCTGAATTGCTAAGTATTCAAGAAAACAGAGTGGACATGAGCCTGAGAAGGATTGAGAAGTTTTCAATGGATTAGCAGGTAGAAAGTTAATTCTATTCCACGCTGTATTAGAATATATCTTCCGTTAGATAGTTAAGCTTATTCACCATTCCAACAACGTTCAAACATCTCGTGACAGCACTTATGCTTCTATAAAAATTTTGGAGCAATTAACATTAGCGTGCTGTATGAGTGGTTAGTTGATGAGTATTATTTGTTATCGTCTGCATGACCACCTTTGATTGGGTGCTTTTTGGGAAGTCACAAACATTTTAAACGAGAGCATTTTTACATAGACCATTTACGCCTAGTGTTGTTGTATACTTTGCGATACAAGGAGAGCCACGGCCAACTGATGCAGCATTCGATGAATTGGCTTCTTGATCTGCCAAGTATAAAACAAGGTAATGTGTATATTGAAGCACCATTTTTATCAATTTCGAATTTTTTCATCTCTATTTGAAGTTTTCAAGCATTTTAGATTGTTTTATATATTGTATATATTAAAGACCTTGATGATCCATTATGTCCATCTTTCTCGTACAATTTGAAAAGGTTTATGCCTTTTAATCCTCTTTTATGTTTGTTAGATACGGGTTATTTGAGATGTTTGTAGCAATGTAGCTCAAACTTCAATTGGAAAAATTATCTTGGCCGAAAGAAACACCTAGAACCTTGATTTTTAATCTAGCTTCGAAAGTTGGGATTGTAGATTTCTCATTTGTGATTTGTCAGATTGTTTGATCTTTAATATGTGGTGGAATTGCTGTCTTTGGCATGATTCGGTATAGTATTTTCCCTTGGCTTATCATTTGAGGCTGGTCATGGAAAAATGTGCATCTCAATTCTCTTTTCATTTGTTGGTGATTGGTGAAATAAGCACTTTCTGATTAGGTTTTTCAGAAAACTTGATACGTTGGAAAATCTGTATGTGAAGTTTCTGCCTCATATGACTCCTCTATTATGGATAATGAAATTATATGTTTGGTTGCTCCCCCCTCACTTGAAAAATAGGACAAGGAATCCTCATCTAAAATGGAGTCGTTTCTGGATGCTAAAATACTCGTCATCCTCATTATTGATCATATTTGTTAGTTGTTTCATTTGGAGGAATGAGTGACGAGGGAAAGAGTGTGATCAAAGGACAGCAAGCAAGATTCTAGCACGAGAAGAAAAGGATGATCTGGAATAAGGATGACATGAGGATTTTTGTAACAAAGTGAGGGAAAGTGCATAGTTAAGGATGAGGACGGAAACATACAAGATTCTAGCATGGGAAACGAGGACAAGCAAGAATAAGGACGACTAATCAAGAGAGAGTCTGGTCAAGCATGAGGTTGACAGCAAGAAATATTCTAGCACGGGAAATGTAGACGATTAAGAATGATGACAACAACAAACATTTTGTTATCAAAGCAAGGAAAGAGCCTAATCAAGCATGAGGTTGACAGCAAGAAATATTCTAGCACGGGAAATGTAGACGATTAAGAATGATGACAACAACAAACATTTTGTTATCAAAGCAAGGAAAGAGCCTAATCAAGAATGAGGAGGACAGAAAGCAAGATTATAGCACGAGGATTGGGAATAGCTTGTCAATGACTGCAAGGTACTGTTCAAGATTTAGCATATGAATCCACCTTGTAAGATCACTTCATAAACTTTACAACTCGGCATTATAAAATATCATACTATTATATATTATTTGAGGTTTTGAAATCTTAAATTTATAAGACCCCTTGTGGAATAGCAGATACGTTGAAGAGGTAGTCTTTCTTAGAATCTTTATATATCTCCCAAGTGTTGTTATCTCTATTCGTTCATCAGTGTCTAGGCCTGCATATATGCATTTGGACTAATTTCATGAGACAACTACTTGATCATAAAATTTTTTATTATCATAGAATAAGCCTAAAATAAGCCTTAGAAGCAAGGATAGTGCTTGAGAGTTTGGTTGACGGCATCCTTGATGCCCGGATTATTTTATTGATCCTTTATGTTTCTCAGCATATATATATATATACACACATATATATTTATTTATTTATTATAAATTTGTCGTGGAAGAATGGGTTATAATATCCAAGGGTGAGGAGCAGCGATAAATGGCCTTTGATTCAAGCAAGAGGTCTTAGCTTTCAACCCACCTGACTAGGATGTTAAAATATCCCATGGTTTTTCTACCTATTAAATTTTTTAGGACAACAACTTTTCAATTTTGAACTTGGAGCTACCTATGAAGAAGTTATATGTCCCCTGATTTTCCAAACACAGCTAGGTTTAGGTTTAATGATATCTGGTGTTCCATAGAAAAATTTGACAGTCTTTCTGGTTTGAATCAGTTTTCTGGTGTATAAATTAAACTTTGCAGTTCTGTAATCATAAGTTTCAATCAGCTTTTTTGCAAGTGATTGGCTGTGTGAATCTTTTGTATTAGTTCTATTAGAAATCACAGTAAAATGTTGGAGAAGTATAAGATTATCATTTTTGCAAACTATGGTAAAGAACTCGCTGTGACTTTTTCTCTGGGTCAGCGAAGTGCCAATTCCTCAAATCTTATCTCTTAATTGCTTGTCGAAATAGATCTGTCTCTGTTTAACACGTTTGCCTTTGTGCCATTCATATGTATTTTTGGGTCATACTATTTTTCTTTCATGCGGTGGGAAGTTCTATTAGAAAAAAGTTTAAATCCTTAAACTATTTTAGTCTTTTAACTTTTAAAATTAACTAGTTTTACCTTGTCATTATTTTACTAGTAGTTTCCACTCAACTCAATGCTCACTTTCAGCTTATGTGACTTTTGCACTGGTCCAAAATATTTATGTTGTATCTATGTTGCCTAATTTTTTTCATGCTTATTGATTTTCTAGGTTCTTAATTTTAGGTATCAAATTAAATCGTTAAAAATAATCAATATTTTTTCTTTACATGAAAGGCATGTGTATATTTGATGATACTAGTTTCTATATTGATCATGAACTATAGTACCTTTTACATGTTAAATGATTGGCAATTTGACATATATATGTATATGTACATGTATATGTAAAAGACAAAATATATAACGAAGGCAATGTAGTTGGTGGCCAATTTGGTGGGTTTTAGTCTTCAAGAAAATAATTCTTTTTTTAATCATTTGTTGCAAACTATTTGAGCGTTTACCAGTTTGAATTTACAAAATTTGCAACAGGTTGTAATTAATTATTTTCCTTATAGAGAAGTGCCAAGTCCTCAAGTCTAGAAGAACAAACGGCATCGTCATCAAATTTTTTAACAGGACTGAGGCGGCCATGACTCTAGAGTTAACTTCATCTGCCTAACGCTACAGGTTAGAATGGTGTTTCAGCATTATATTGACCATATTACCTCTTGATGAGTCGATAACTTTAGGTTTAAATTCATTATACTCTATCTAGCTAGATCTAATAGAACTTTATGAGCTTCTTCCTCCACTTTGTTTGACTTTTTATGCACTATTAGACCATAATATTTTCTTTTGCTATAGGCGGATATGTGGAAAGTATAATAAGAAGAATAATATTTAGATGTTTATCCGTGAGTAGTTATCTTTATCACCATTCAAATATTGACAGTTAGGAGAGATGGATGCATAAAGGAAGAGAGAGAAAATATAATTTTCTTTTTTTATATATAACTGTCAATTTTTTAATGGTGGTGAGCAAGAAGATACCTACCTACCTACTCACAGGTAAACACCTAAATATTATCATAAAAGAATAGGAGAATTTTATTTTTAAAACTTGCTACTTGACCGAGTGACTCAATCTTTTACCATTCTTCTTTTACCTTCACCAAATTGAATCCTAAATTTGGTTAAGTGGTAAAACTAGATGAATTTAGGAAGACTTTTGAGAGAACATTTATTTTGCATGTACTTTTAGTACTTTGCTTATATAAGAATCCATTTTTAAATGGTCTAAAACTTTAAACAAGTAATTTTAATGGGTTAAAGGCACTCTAGTTTTGGGAAGTTATTAATTAGTTTAGTTCAAAGTTGACTCACCAAACCACATATAAGGGTACAAATTTTCAATATTTGAACCAAGTGATTTCTGTGAATCCTATTTCTTGTCATTTTCAATATTCCATGTCCTTCATCCCATTTATTTGATATTTTCCTTTGACCCTCTTGCATTTTTACTGACTGACTGCACTATGATTTGCCAACAAGTTAACTTTTTTATGTCAAAAAGTCTGAATAAAAAATAAATGAATATTATTTCCTTATGTGACATGCATGTATATATGCATATATTATTATTATTACTATTATTGTTATTAATTTTTTTATGTTGATGAAGTACTTGAATAGCTATTGCCATGTATGTTAGATGGTGGCAATTATATGTATAGACAGGACAATATGTCAATGGAAGCTTACAACAGGCAAGGAGGTATGTTGGCCATTAGTTGCATCTTCTTTAGTATATTCTAAAGCAAAATATTATTAGCAAGTGTGACATCAAAAGTAGATACTTGTTAGTTGCCACTCACAAATTATAATATAACTCAACTTCTAAGCTATATACAAAAGGCTTAATTATTACAGGAAAAGGCAATGGCTTTGATATTTTGTTATAGGAAAACACTCCATATCATCACACTTTTCACGTCTGGTATTAAATAGGAATTTTGATCTAGTAGATACAAAATTGAAAATTTGAAGATTTATTAGATACTTTTAAAAGTTGAATTCAAGGCTTGAGAATTAAAAAAGAATGTTGAATATATCAAGTAAATACACAAAATTAAAAGTTCATGGACTTTTAAAAGTCTTTAAAATCTAAGAATTTATTAACTACAAAATTGAGAATTCTAGATAATTTTTAAGGTTTAGAAAACATAGTGGATTTTTTTTGTTTGTTTTTGTTTTGAGTTTAATGGTTGTGAAGTAGGGGAGAATCATCCATTTTTTAGATGATATTAAGTGTATTTATCAAATTAGACTATTATCGGATTGACATAAATGGCTAGTTGAAGTACATATATTAATAGTTGAAATATAAATGATGACCAAGTCATTTATAACTCTCAAAAATGTCAAAATATTTAGAATAAGATAGTTGATCTTATCTAGAAATAAGGCAGCGGAAGTTTATTAGGTATTATACAATCATTATCAACGAGGATTTAAAATATCAACAGAAACAGACAACATTATTTGATTATTTAGATTTCATTTCTACACTAGTATAGGTAACATTAATTTTTTTAAAAAATTACTCTATTAGTTACTACTTACCATTTACCAGATTAGGTCCAATAAATAGCCCTTCTCTCTTTACCATCACCATTGGGCAAGTAAAGATTCCAAGTCATATAAATCATTAAAAAAAAAAAGAAAAAGAAAATTCTAGTTGGTGGCCAATTTGGTTGGAGAATCAAAGATTAGCCTCTTGCTTTAGTGGGAAGGTAAAATATCAGGACAAGGATTTCTCTTCAGTTCTTGAAATAAATAACATGAAAATCTCAAAATTAAAAAATTAAAAAATAATATAAAGTGGCAGCTTGTTCATGATGCCACTTATAGAATATCGAATATCTTTGTCCACTACCAAAGAAACGTGACTAATTTTTTTTCTTTTTCTTTTTTGTGTACTTTAGTTTTAATATAACATTACAATTACAATTACAGGGTGTATATTAGCCAATGTACTTAAATGTGTTTATTTTTTATTAATAACAATTAAATAAATTAAGTTATGAAGTTAGTTAGAATATTACCAAACACCCAATCAATATATTAATTAAAGTTTAGTCGACAAAATCAACAACCAGAAATATTTGCACGAAATTTGGATGGAATTCTTCACGCAACTATAAAAGAAAAAAAACTAGAAAAAAAAACCCTGGTTTTAGTTACAAATTTGTAAAATGAAAAATGCAACCTATCAATTGTCCTACTTTTGAAATTAATTTTCACTCAATAAAGGTAATAAATGGAAACTTTTCAAAAGCATATTTACAAATTCTCATGGTTTTTAAAAAAATTACTTTTATGGTAATTAATTCTCTCGATCGGTCAAAACCCCAAACCCAGATCTAAGCCGCCGCCGTACTTGGACCGACGCCACTTGGCCTCAGCCGCGCAAACGACCGCTCCCCCACCTCCTCCTCCTTCGTACTCCGGCCGGTTCCCGCCATTCCGGCGACCGGCGCCGGCA
>NW_019104488.1:2602722-2613045 GCF_001995035.1 Momordica charantia
CTTCTTCCTGATTTCCATCGTTGGAAGCATCAACAGGCCAATTGAGGAGAGAATTGAAATAATCGCGAAAATCCGGTGATATGAATTTCCTTTTTCCTTTTATAATTGCGAAAAAATTAGGGTAAAAATGGGGAAGAGGCGGCGGAATTCAATCTTTTGGAATTGCGACGGATAGGAGAGAAAGAGGCGATGGCGAATGGCGATTTGGGTTTGGTTGAAGAGAAGAAGCAGAAATTGAAATTAAAATTCAGGAGCATTGGAGTTGACTTCTCTGGGAGATGAAGACGAAGAGGAAGAGAGAGAGAGTTTTCGCAGGTTGACAACCATTTGAGAAACCGATGGTGGCCACGTATAATATCGAAATTATTAAATTTTATTGTAACTAAAAAAAATGTTATTTTATTAACTTTAAATTAATGTCATTTTATATAATATAATGATTGACTGAATAATTAATCAACGATATAAATATTTGAAGTCGATGTCAAAATGTTAATTGAAAGTAGTACTTAATACCAAGTTGTTAAATTTATTTTATCAAAACACTAATTTATTTTAATCGATTAAAATATTTTATTGTGATCGGTTTGAATTAGTATATTAGACCATCAAATAACTAATAAAAATTAGTATAAAATATCTGAAATTGAAAATAATATACGTATATTTAAACATATGACCTCTTTTACTATGAAGTAGAGTTCATATTCTATATGTTCGTCAAAATAAATGATATTAATTTTATATTTTTTAACATTAAATCAGAAGTACGAATCCAATTTTATATTTTATTATATCAAAACTAATAATCATTTAATTAATAAAACTTAAAATATCACTAAATAAAATAGAGTTTCCTTTAAATAATAAATACAAATGGTCAAAACAAACCTAATTAGATGGTAATTGATATATATCTCTAAAAGATCGTGAATTAGATCCCAACTCATATGTTGTACTAAAAAATAAATAAACTCTCAAGTGTTGCACTGAAATAATAATAATAATAATAATAAATAGATAGGTACAAATGAATTCAATATATAGATATTTGTAAAATAATAAATCCTTTAAAACAAATGAGTCATCCGTTTCGCCGTCCAATGACAGCCACCGCTCATCCATCAGGTCGTAACTTGAAAGGGAAGTCGAATGACGACATGTCGTTCTCATCCTTTTTATAAGGCTGACTTGTAAATTTCATTTCATTTGCAATACTTTTTTTTTTCTTTGCTATACTACCATACATTTTCAAACACTAGTTTAAATGCAAGCCATTTTTGAGAAAAAACAAATCCACTCTTTGTGAGCTATTTTACAGATATATAATCCTCTTCTACTTCAATTCATTTTTATTTTATATCAAATTGAATATAGCTCAACAGTTGAGACATGTTGCAATTTTTTATTATTGCATTTGTTGTACTAAAAACAATTGTATTTTATAGATACAAATTTTTAATTATAAATTTAGTCTATAACTTTAAAATTGTCTCAAGATATGTAATAGTATATTATGTACGGTAGATTTAAGTCATATTCTTATTATAACCCAAATTGAATTTTGTCCCGGTTAGAACTATGATGTTTCAATATTATGTTTAACTAGTTTGTGAATTTTAAAAACATCAGGTAGATCATTAAATTAAACGTTCATAGATTTATTATAAAATTTTAAAAGCAATGATCTATTATAAACAAAGTTGTAAATATTAGAGACTTACCATACAAATTTTAAAATTAATAGATTAATTAGACATAACATTAAAAGTTAAGTTTAGAGTTTGAACTTGTACAGTACCCTGCAATCTTATGTCCAATAATAATAAAAAAAGGATATATAATAAGGAAAAAAAAGACATATTCCATTCATTTCAATTTCTACAATTGTGTTATGTATAACATGACTTGTCCTTAAAATAATCACAATTTACATTTTGGATTCATAAATGTAAAACAAGTTTGAAAAATGAAAAATAATACTATAAATAATGTTGGGAATCATCCAAGCCAGAACCAGAGTTGACCAAATAATAAAAAAAAAAAATATATATATATATATATATATGTGTATATTATTGAGGAAGGACCAAATAAAATATATAAAAGATTTATAAGCATGTCTTTCTGATATATATATATATATATATATATTGCCCTTTCCTAATTATCTGACCTGATCCTACAAATAAATAGTTATTTTATATACCAATATTTTTGTTCAATTTGGCTGACTAATTATATTATATTATTCGATTTATAATTTTGCATTATTTATTAGTTGAGTCAGTTTTATTGAATATGAATATACTACAAAACTTATGTCGCTTTCTTTATATATATAATTTTTACGAAGGGTAAAGACAATAAAAAAATAATTAAAAAACAAAGGGTCCTAACATCCAAATTACAAGTGAATTTGTGAATATTAAAATTGACAGACGAATAACTACTTACTGAAAATTGGTAGAAATTCAGAGAATAATTTAGGTCATTTAAGAAGATAATTTTATAATTATTTCTCAAAATTTTTTAAAAGGTTCATAGAATATTCACTTTTTGTTTTTAAATTGTGGCCTACTAAATTTATGCAAATTAACTAATGTCAGGTAAACTATCATCAACCAAATTTAATATTCATGGATGGAAAAGACATCATTCAAAATTGCTAAAATGTAACGACCGAATTCAAACTTTTTTTTAAATATTAAGAATAATTTGAAAAAAAAAAAACCAAACTTTAGGACTAAAAAAGAAAACCGGAAGGAAAAAAGTTCTAAGTTGGGCCGAAGCCCGATGGGCTAGCAAGCCCACAAGCCCACTGGAACTCAAATATTCAGAAGAGGAACCAATAATTTATCTGACGCGCCCACAAATGCGATCCGCTCTCATTCAAACTGGCGCCATAACGGCTACATCTCAAAAGCCACAAATTTCGATTACAGTAGATTTCGAAAGGAGGTTGGCGAACTCCGTTTGAATTCTTTGTTTTCGAATTAGTATTCAAGTTTTGGAGATTTCGCTTACACCTCCGTTCCATTTCCGGTGTCTTTCAATTTCTAGGGTTTTGCTGCAGTTTGGAATTTTTGAAGCACGCTAGGGTTTGCAGAATTCAGTGATGGATCTTCCTCCCGAAGTTGACGATTACATCAAGGAATCAATAGATCATGCATTAGGTCTCCCTGTGTCGACGCAGACGCTGGAGTTGAAGCTTCGTATCTCCCAGGATGCTCAGAGGCGGCTTGGCAATTATTGCGATGTTCTACAGTCCAAAATGAAAGAGAAAGACCGGTTGATTGAGCGCAGTAGGGTTCGTATTTGTGGTTGATTTCTTCTTTTTCGTCTTCTTTGTTTTTTTTTTTTTGGGTTAGTTTTGCGTTTTTCACGACATGGGTTTTTACCTCAATGTTGATAGGCTGAAGCGACAATGAATGCACAAGCTCTCAAGAAATTCGTCGAGGAGAACCGAAAACTGGCTACAGAGTGCTGTTATCTTTCGAACCAATGTCAGAAATGGGAGAGAGAGTGCTCTTTATATGATCATGACCGAGATGCATTGATGGAGTTCGGGAACGAGGCGGATCAGCGTGCGAGGGAGGCTGAGAATCGTGTTCGTGAATTGGAAGCGGAGGTTAGACGGTTATCAGATGAACTGCAGTTCTTTAAACACGAATATGAGATGAAGAGGGTAATAGCATCTCCTCTCAAGCTCTTGGGCGTTGTTAGTTTTATTTATGCATCTTCTCTCAACTCAAGCACCTGGGTGGTGTTAGTTTTACTTATGAAAATGGTAAAATGAAATAGCATTTATTAGCAAACTAGTGAGAATTTCAAATTTTTTTCAATGGAAGGAAAGTAAAGGGCAACTAAGGACATAACATCCACGGTATTGGCCGCATCAAACCAGCAATTTGATTAGGTAAAAGTGAGGTGTGCAAACTTCCATTTCCGGAGAGCGCAGCTCCTATTTGACCGGAAAAAAAAAATACTTGGGTTTACTAGTGTATGTAATATTGCATCCTAGATTGTTTGGATACTTCATAGGCTTTCGATTTTATGTTGAGTGCTATGCTAAAAGATGAACCCTGAGCTGCAGTGTATATATATATACACTCTATACACACACCATTATTTGTCCTTTTGACTGTCTGTTCATTAGTCAAAGGTTCATTGTCATAAAGTGATGATATTGTGTCTCAAATGATTTAATTAATGGAATTGATATTAGGTAACTGTTTAAGTTTGATGTTAATTTTTATTGAAGAATGTTAAAATGTCTCTATAACTGAATAATTAAAAGGTTTATGAGGATAATCTGAGCTTAGAAGTTGCTGTTTAGTTAGTTCATCCAATGTCATCTACTTTGTTGATTGTGTTAGTTGATTGATATAGCCATAGGATAGGTGATATGTGAAAGCTTTTCTTAGTTTAGGAATTATATCTTCAAATTCATATTAAATTTTGCTCTTTCCTTTCACCTCCCACCATTGTCCAAACTTTTAAGATGAAGTAGTCAAGCTGCAGTTCTTCCATTCATTGAAGTTCAAATTGATGAATGCGCATGTTTTACAATGATTCAGGTTGATTCATCTTCTGATGGTAGAGATTTGGAGGATAACTTACTCGAGTTGGTTTTACCAACGTGTAATTGTAATGACAGAGCTACATCTGCCCGTGCATTTTTAGAAGAGAGCGGTGATCAAGATTCAAGCCAAAAGCTTGTGAAAATGTGGAATTGGTGAGATTTTTTTCCTCCTACCTTGTGATATGTCACTACACTATGCCATAAAATTTATGGAACTAAAAAGAATATAATGATAGAAGACAGCATCTTAATAATACAGTTCCCTATGTGTTTGGATTTTTAATTTTGTTAATCTCTGTTGACAATTTCTCCTAGCTTAAAGCCTTCAACTCAAAAGGCACTATCACTAGCTGCCTATGCGAAGGCCGTTGAGAAGGATTGTGAACATCTGAGGGTAAATCTTCAAAGAGCTGAAGAAGAGGTGAGGATTAGCCTTTTTACTGGGTCTCTTTTTGTTTTATGCCCTGCAAACCTTGTTTTGCCCCGATAGTGAAGTAGTTATTCTGGTTGGTTGTGCAGGTGAAGTTGTTGTATGAAGACAATATTCTTCTTGACGAGGAGAACAAGAGGTTGTTGAAACTGCACCAGGAAGATAAAATCCAACATTCCGGCGATAAGCTGGGCAATAGTGGTTCTGCGAAGGTGAGACACATTTATTCGTGTACTAGGAAGTTATACTTTTCTGCTGTCTTGTACAAGTTCGACAACTTAGGCTCCATTGATATTGATTTTGTTTTTAGATTTACATTTTTAAAAGTTGATGCCTACTATTTTACCATTTATTTGGCACGTTTTTCACCTTCCTAGAAAACACACTTAAAGTCTTGACTAAGTTTTGAAAACAGAAATGGTAATAAACAGCTTGCCTTTTTTTCAGCTCGCCAGTTGTTTTTTATTTTGAGATGTAACTCCTTCTTTTACTCTTATGTAGACAAACAAGCGAAAATCATGCCTGAAAATGAGCAGCCCAGTTGAAAGGAAGGTTGATTTTGATGACGTTGGTTCGACACGACTACCTCTTTCGCCCTTGCAACATAACTCCCCCGACTCGAGAATGCGAAAGAAGTAGTTGCAACCCAAAAATAGGTCCCCTCCTCCCTCCATTTTCTTTGTGGCTATTTTGTTGCCTGTGCAGGAAGCATATAGATGATTTGGCTAACATAGCAGTAATTCTGAAATAGAGAACTAGAACATATCCTTTGCCAGTAAGTAGTAAGAACTATTCTATTAAGTTTTCTCTGAATGGAAGAGCCTTTCTTCACTTCTTTGTTTTTTGTGCTGCCCAATGTGACCAAGGAGCTGTTATTTTCATGTCAATGTACCTGAATTCTAGTTGTACCAATTCTGATTTTAAATGATACTTTAGACTTTAGATAGAATGTTGTAGATTTTTTATGCTTAATTAAATACAATGTACTTTGTTTTGGGTAGACAAACTTGTTTGTCTAAAGTCAAATTGTCCTGTTTTTTAGGTGGTGCGTTGACTAAGGAATGAGATTTCTAGAACAGTTTGTTTTTTTTTTTTCCTAAAAATGAAAGATGCCACACATTAGGCATTTTTTTATAAACAAGTTTTAGAACTCTTGAATTTTTCAAATAAATTCCGTAAAACATGCCACAGTTTTAGGAAAAGAGAAAATCCATACTTCTACTGGATTTTCCGATTTTTTGTCTGTGGAGGAGGGGTTCGGCAGTATGTTACACCAAAATTTAAAAATTTATTTTGCTTTTGCAATGAAATCTAAATTAATATACCAAGTTCAACACAGTATAAGATATTTGTATTTGTTTTACATGAGTATGACTCTATGAGTTGGTATAGACATATATTTTTAATTAAAAGTTATTGCTATGTGTATTTTTAAAAAATAACTATTTTAGTATTTATTTACAAAATTTTAACACAAATTTTACACACAAGAATGATAGGAAACTATGACTATATGTTAATAAATTTTTTTTTTGAGATATGTTAATAAATTTATTGAGTATAGCGTCCTACTAAAATTGTTATAAAAAAAAAGGAGATAATTATTCCAAAAAGAGAAAAAAGTCTCAAAAAAGAAAAAAAAAAGACAAAATAGAAAAAGGGACTAAAATAGTCACTATTGAAAAATACATAGACCAGTAAGAAAAAAAAAAGAAAGAAATAATGACTTTGAAAACAGGACATGGATCAATTTTTTACAAAGGGCCACAGTAGACTGATTGAAAGAGATGTAGTGGTAGTTCATTTGTTTTGGATACAAAATATTATGGGTTACAATTCCGTCATTCCCACCTATTACTTCTTCTCATTCCCACCTATTACTTCTTCTCATTCCCACCTATTACTTCTTCTCAGGGCAATGATGGATACTTTACTTCTTTTCAGGGCAATAATGATACTTCTTCTCAGGGCAATGATAGATACTTTACTCTTTTCAGGGCAATAATGAAGTATCCATTGATATCGTCAATTGAGGTTGTCTAAGAATGGAGAGCGCTAGAGATTGACTATTGATTTTTCTCGAAAGATGGTCGAGCAAAGAAATTAAATCATCTTCCACAGCGAATGTAACGATGATAATAATATTATTTGGCTGATAAATAATAAACTGACTCTTAGACAAAAACTTAAATATAAAAAACAAAAATCAACAAAAGTTAAAATAACAAAAGAATATCTAAATTCTAAAGAATATATGTGTTGCGGCACTCTCAAATTCGTTAAAAATATCTGAGAAATCCAATCTGAAACGTCGACGTTTTAATCCTTTTCCGAACTCCCTTATCCAATCCATGGCGTTGCTCTGTATCGCTTCCCAAATTAGAAGAGAGTGAACAGAGTACAGTGAACGCCGGCCATGGCTCTGCTTCGTCTTCCTTGTTCTTCATCTTCCTCCTTCATCCGCTCCAAGCAACGCCACCCAATCTTTCTCGCATCTCTCTCATGCCCGCAAAATCCATCTCATTCTATCCATGGCGACATCCATCTCTCTCTTTCTACTTCTCTCACTCACCACCCTTCCATTTCCATTAGGGCTAAAAGAACCAGCAAGTCGATTTTCCAGTTTGTCTCGGCCTCCCATGACGAAACAGTAGCGAGAGTTCCTTCTGAAAGCGAAGGTCCGAAGATTGGTGCTGATGAATTTTCTCGAACCAGATTGCTTGCGCAGAACGTGCCTTGGAATTCTACTCCTGAGGACATTCGGTCTCTGTTTGAGAAATATGGAACTGTCCTCGACGTGGAGGTATGCCATGCCCTTGCCCGCCGCTCTTGTTTTTCTCTGTGAAAGAGAATTCCTCTTTCCATTTTTGTTTGATGGATTTGGTTTATTTCTTTCAGCTTTCGATGTATAACAAGATCAGAAACAGGGGCTTGGCGTTTGTCACAATGGGATCACCTGAGGAGGCTCTTACGGCGCTCAATAATCTCGAATCGTATGTAAGCAGGCTGTTGTTGTTCTTAATTGGAATGTTTTTCGTTTAGCTTATTTGTTCAGTTTCGTTATTGAGGTTTAATGCAACGTTTACTTTCCATCATGGAAGAATTAACGTATTAGCAGTTCATTGCGTTTAACTTAAGTACTAATTTGGTTTGTGTGTTTGGGGATTGAAAAACCACAACTGATGAAGCAGAAAAAGACCAAGTTTAAATTTGTATCCTGCCCGTGTCCAGCGTGTTGCATTTGCTTAACTTCTGCTTTTGAAAATGTTATTACAAAGGAATCAGTTGTTGATTCTGAATTTTGAACTCTTGTTAGCTTTATTTAATGTACTTGTTCACGTTAATGCAGGAATATGAGGGTCGTACTCTGAGGCTCAATTATGCAAAGATTAAAAAAGAAAAACCTTACCCCCCTCCTGTGAAACCAAAACCAGTTACTTTTAATTTGTTTGTGGCAAATTTGCCATATGACGCAAGAGCAAAGGACCTCAAGGAGTTCTTTGATTCGGGGAGTGGTAATGTAGTTTCTGCACAAGTTATTTTTAATGAGAATCCGAGAAGGTCTTCTGGATATGGTTTTGTGGCCTTCAAAACAAAGAAGGATGCTGAAGCAGCCATTTCTGATTTCCAAGGGAAGGTAATTTCAGTATTGCTACTACCTCATATTGATATTGTTAAAACGAATTACCATAGAATCATCAAGTGAGAAGATCAGCATTCATGTGGTGCGTTCTCTGTTGAAGTGCAGATTTTCATGGGGAGAACACTTCGTGTTGCCCGTAGTAAGCAGTTTGCGAAACTTCCCTCCGAAGATAAATCCCAATCTGAAGTTACATCAACTGATGTTAGTGTGGAGCTAGCTAATGCTGCTGCTCAAGTTTAAAACACGAAAGCTGGTGGACTAAAGAGTTTGCCATTGACCTTTTATTTTTCTTTTTCTTTCTCTTCTTTCTTTTTCCTTTTTGGAGGTAATGCTATCTAGTTATTTGAGTAAAGAACATATTACTTTTCTCTTTCCTTTTACTTATAAATCTCCTACATCTTATGTTTAAAGGACTCGAAGTTGGATACCCCAAAAGAAATCGCACATTACTGAAAATCCATATGGACTAACGAGTGTATATTACATCATTTATTTTATCTTTTCCCCATTCATTTAAGTCTCATTACCCACCCTTGACTCTTGAGTTATTTAAGATATTTAGTTGACCTCTTTTTCTCTTTTGTTTCTTAAAGTCCCAATAGTGCTTTATTTTGATCTCCTTTACTCCTTTCCGAAGAATCAACCTCCTGTTTCAAAAAGAAAAATGATGAAGGTTTTACTAAACGATTGCCCCAAGATGAGGTAATAGGCGTCTTTACTTTGTCTTGTGATCATAAATACTGGTGTACCTTATTAAGGTATTTGTTGAACAAAGTTCCAAGTTGGCCAAGGGGTAACATAGTTTTGGTTTTTGGTTTTAACTTGTTATGAACCTTATTCTTTTGTTGCATTCATCTGCTTATTCTTCTTTCTAGGAATAGAACCTCTTTTCCTTGCTTTATCATCAATAAAATTAGTCGTGAATACTGAATCCTGTGGCTGTGGTATTGCTTTATCATAGAAAGCAAATCGACATGTTTGATTGTGGCTAATTTTAATTGCGACACCATGATCTTAGTTAAAATAAGGTAAATCTTGCTACATATGCATGTTCACACGATCACATTGGGTTAAACCCGGCAAATGTTAACATAACTCCTCTCCAGGTTGTGGCAATTTAGAATTCATAGTCGTTGTCCGACGGATTTCTTGAGTGTTCGCGTTTATTTATGGCATGAAACAACTCGAAGCATGGGTCTAGCTTATTGATGACCCTAAGTTTTCTAGCCTTTTACCGTAGCCTAATAATTACATTGTTTTAAAGAGCCAGGAAAGCAGGAGAACGAGTATTGAGGAAGTGTATGTACTTATACTGATTTCACTTAAATGTCACCTGTCTGAAAACCTGAGATGAAGGACAAACTCTCTGTCTTCCTCCCTACCTCCATTTCTTTTTTCTGCTTGGAGAGAGCAGTGGCGGGGGACTGGCATGTACACTTGAATTGGCATCTTATGATTATGGTGTTCTATTTTGTCTTCCTATATTTCCCCGGTAAAGCCTCTTGGTGGGGTTTGACGAGTCCTCCTTTCTCTTAGGTTGGCAACCCATCTTAATGCATTCTCATTCATGTGGACTACATTGCATAGTCACAGTATTGTATTGAGTCGAGAATGTTAACTGACGATTGGTGCAATTTGCTTTTTGATAGATAGATGGTTGGGTGG
>NW_019104488.1:2613420-2639604 GCF_001995035.1 Momordica charantia
CTCTGCAATTTGTTTTTTTAGATAATTGCTTTATATGCCTAAAGCTCCGATCAAGATGCAATAGACATTGAGTTCTTGAACGTCATGACTTCATTCTGTCATTTGAACTATGTTATGTGGTTTCTGGAGCAAGTATTGAAGGTGCCAGATATTATCCCCAAATGCACTGTTCATTGTTTATTCTTGTTCAAGCCATGATAAGTTGACCTTCTTCGTTAGAACATAAATGATTCAGATTACTTTATTGTTTCTCTGTTTGCTTCTTCTCGCCTTCTAAAGTGGCATGTGGATAGGGTTGGAGTTATGGCGTAAGTCTGCATTTCTGTTTGAATGCATTTTGAAGCCTATGTCTCTGTTGTCCTTTATATTAATACTTGGTTAGAAATATGATTCATTGCTTTTTCGCACTCTAGTAGGGTTGTTTGGAAGGTCATTTTTCGTTTAAGTTGCTTATCGCGTGCTGATGATGTCGAATTTGCTTGTGGCTAAATTAAATTATCTCAGGTTTGGGACAGAAAAGAGAGAATATTTTGATTTAGAAAGAGAGATGCTGGTTGTTGTTAAATTTTCCCGCAAGCCAGTTGGTTTAACTTTGAAGGCGTAGCAGGAGTTGCAGTCTGTAGAGTTGAGCTTAAGTGCTTTTAAAGTATTTTAAATACAAACTTAAATGTTATAAACTTCACCATTGCTCTGAACTTTTTGTCCTCTGCAGGAACAGATGCTTGATCAAGAGAAAACGTGCAATCTATTGCAAAGTTAAGAACATCTTTTAAATGCTTTTGTTTTAGCTGTTGAACATAATGCTTCCCCACTTATGATCTCTGTAAATCAGATAGGTACATGACTGTGGTTCTAGTTAGATTCACTCATCATCTCGAGATGAGACTAGTAAATATATGTTTTTTTTAGTATAAGTGGAGATGGGAGATTCGAACCAATAACCTCTTGATCTGATATAGGTGTCAATTACCCCCAAGCTAAGCACATATTGACGATTAACAAACGTTGAATGACCTTTAAACATATTTTTTTTCCCATTTAGTTACATATTTTTTTCCCATTTAGTTCAGTACCCAGTTTTAAAACATTATTGTCTTGATTCACAGTGAAAAAAGAAAGGATACATTGCCTTTGTATTAGTTAACATTCTTGTCAAACTTCTCCAAGGGAGTTGAATAATTAGAAATAAGAGACCTTTAGATGATTGATACCATCAACTTGTGCTACGAAGCATGGATATGGACACGACACGAACATGTCATTTTCTAAAAATCTCGGACACGAACACGACAAAGACACGTTTATTATAATATACAATTTTTTTTATGTATATATCATTTTTATACCAGAAGTAAATTCATTTGCATTTTTATGCTTAAAAAAATGACTTTGATGTATTTTGTTATCAAAATATATTATTTTATCCTGTATTACTTTTTAGGTCTATTCTCATGCTTAACAAGTGTTGTTTCACATTTGTCTAACAAGTGTCGGATCAATATTTACTTTATACAAATAGTGTCTCACACACATCTATTGAACTAACAAATGTATGATCTAATTCGTGTCAATTAAGTGTTAGAGTGATCCATAGGTTACCCAAACTAAAGTACCTGTGCCTCTTAGTGCTTTATGTTACCACAAATCTGGCATTGCCCAGTTTGGCAATTAAGTTGCATAAAGATTTCTGTTCTCTATACTCTAAAGGTAGGGAAGCTGTGGAGAAGAACAGAGGAGTAGTTGGCTTGAAGCCTACGAGGGCCCCATTAGAGCCCCAACTGGAAGGCACTTCTTCTGAACCTCAATCCACGTGGAGCTATGTTAATGGCAGTGCACAAATTGGGGATGGTTTTGGTGAGTTTCAAGTTTATAGTGCCAAACCACCTCATTTTGCTGTTTATTTAGGCAATAATGCAAACGGTTCATCTTCCTTATAATGACTTCCTTTGGCCCTTTTACTTTTAGACTCTTCTTTGTTTGGTGGAATGTTTTATCATGACCAACCACAGCTAAAGTTCAAACTTCACCAACATGTCTTCACCAACATGTCTAAGTTGCAAGAGTTCAACCGTGAGAATTGGGTTAGTTTATAATTTTCGTTCAAGATTTAAATTCTCGAATCCTATTTGTATCTTCGTAGAAACGAAAAGTTCACCTGGATCTGTGATAATATCTCCAACAAGATTTAACGAACAAGTCTTGCTTTTACATGAGATTGTCATTTTAATTCCTCCAATTTCACAGCTAATTTCTTCATTGACATATATTTTGGAAGGTTTAGTAGACTTGAAGCATTCATTATATATCATGCCACCCCATGGCATAATTGTACAAACTTTAAATTATGGTGTTTTAAGCCCATAGCCATGGCATCTTTTCAATCACTTTCTCAAGTCATTATAATCCCATAGACTTTATACCACACCAACCGCAAAATTGTGATCCCAAGGAAATGGCAGAAAAACTATCATTGTCTGCACAAACAAGATCTAGCCAGCTTTCACATGCATTTCTTCATTTGCACACAACCTACCATTTGACTCATGTGAAGGRAGTTTGATAAAAAATACATGAAAAGTAAAGTAATTGACCTGCTTGGATATATGCATAATTTACTTCATTAAGCTATGTATTCCAACAACTTAACAGAAAGAAATGGTTTCTTGAAGATATGGTCATCTCAGCCAGTTAAAGGCAAGAACTCATAAATGTTACGTCATTCATTACAAGTGTTCCAAAAATACTGTTAATCTCAATGCTATACTTTAATGGTCTTTATAATGTAAAGAAATACTATTTTATTTTTTAACATTTGAACCCACTATAAGGTTTAATTTTGAACTATTAGACTAAATTCAAATCCTCTCCATGTAAATAACTAATTTAGAGTAGAAAGTACTTGTCAAAAGTAGGAAAATACTTAAGTCCTCACGTTAAGATCTATCTCTATGTTGGCACTTCTTCCGGAGCTAGCGAGCCTCGGAGGGGYGGACACTACTAACCAAACCACCACTGTTAAAAAACTGACAAGTTTTTACATTTCTCTCTTAATTGTCAAATATTTAACCAAATAGGTTATCTATTTTGCCCAAAAAGATATTAGGTAAAAAGTATGAGTTAAGTTATCACCACACTACCAAAATTATTTGCACTAAGACCAAAATTTACTGACTCTCCTAACAACAACAGCTCCCCCTTTTTCCCATTATATATATTCAAAACCTTCAATCCTCTGTTTCCATCTGGAAATCCCTGTGTAGTGTGTAGCCCTCTCTACTCTAACGCACACCACTTCACTTGTTGAATCAATTACCTTCAATGGCGAGCTTCCATGCCGGAGTTGTTTGCCTTCTGGTTCTTGGCTTCTCCATGGTGGAGCCGAATGCGGCCACGGTTTACACCGTCGGAGACACTTCCGGTTGGGGCCTCGGCGTTGATTATAGCACATGGACTTCCGGGAAGACCTTCCTTGTTGGCGATAAACTTGGTTTGCTCATATTTCATCTATTTTTTTTCTCATGGGAATAACGTCGAACACCTTGCGTGCATTTGTATTTGGTCATATTATTCTATTTTTCTCTTGTGGGAATAACGTCGAACACCTTTCGTGCATTCGTATTTACTTAAATTCCCTCTTCAAATTTCTTCGTAACAGCGTTCAGCTATGCCGGAGGGCACACGGTGGACGAAGTAACTGCCAGTGATTACAAAGCCTGCACCGCCGGAAACTCCATAACTTCAGATAGTTCAGGCTCCACCACCATCACCTTAAAGACCGCCGGAACTCACTACTTCATTTGCAGCGCCATGGGGCACTGCGATGGCGGCATGAAGCTCTCTGTCACAGTCGCCGCCGGAGGATCTCCCACTTCTCCATCTTCAGGGGGAGGCAGCTCCTCCACCCCGGCGTCGCCGGCAAGTGACACGCCTTCAGCCACCGGGACCACACCGGCGGCGACCACGCCGACGACAAAGCTTCCTGCTGGTTCGCCGAATTCAGCGCTGTCTCTTCTCCCCAAATTCTACGTCGCCGTTGTGGYGATTTTGGTGGGTTCATGGGCGTTGGCTATGCATTATTGAGGATTTGAATTCGGTAAAGGCATRTAGATATATAGATATTATGTGGTGGCCGGCGCTGGTTTTGGCCGGGATAGAGGCAGTGCGATTTCGCTTTCTCATTTGTTTTATATATGATTGGTCGCTTCGGTTGGTCTATTTTTCACATCGTTTCGTTGTTAGAATTTTTAATTTAATTTTGTCTCTTTTTCCCTCAAAATTCAACAATTTCCTTTCAGCTTGCTATTGGTCTGTGCTAATACTATGTAAAAATAAAATATTATTTTCCCCTCTTTTTTAAGGTTAAATAAATAAAATATTATTTTTAGGGTTAGGTCATAAATTTTTTAGGACGGTATCTAATAAATTTTTCAACTTTGAAAAGTTTTTAATAAATTCATAAATTTCCAAGTTTATGAGTGGTGTCTAATAATTTTTTTCGACTTTGAAAAGTTTTAAATAAATTTATGAATTTTCAATCAACGTCTTAAATAAATTTATGAATAATTTTCAATATTGTGGTAGGTATCTCAATTTTTTATTTTGGATTCAATAGACCTTTAGACTTTGGCTTGAAACAAATTAGGAATACGTGAGTTTAATCCTTCGATGTTTATTGAAGGGAGTGAAATGGTAGTTACTAATTATTGTTGAACTAGGTTGATATTAACTTTTCAAATAAATTTTGGAAAATATTGACTTTTCAAMTAAATTCTGGAAATTACAAAAGTAAGGTGTTCTTTAATATTTGAAAAATACTTAACATTATAAAATCTTGTCATGAATGTAGACCACGTATTAATATAAATATATTATTGAACTATTTTATAGATCGACTAAAGTGATATGTAATTTAATGGATTTATGGACTTCCACATTTATTAAGATGAATACTCAAGAGAAGAGTTTTGATTTGTTTAGTTGAAGTACTTTTGAGTTTGATATTAGTATAACACGATTGAACTCAAATTTGATTATTTTTCATCGACAGTTATTGATTCTAATAATTTAATAGGCATAATATTGAAGAAATTGCTTTTGCTAGCGATTCTATAATTTAACATAAGTTCTCACCTTTACCCTGCTATTAAAACTAACCGTAGAAAAATAACTAAAAGATACTTTAGATCTATTTCATCCATCCAACAGCAGCAAAAATTTAAAATATTAGTCACAAAAATAAAAGGTGAAAACAAAATACTAATAAATAAAAAAGAAATGGACAGAAGAAAAGTTTGGGTAGAAAAAGAAAGAAAAAACCTTCAAAACGTGAAAAATCCCTCAGAAAATAGAATTTATGATGGGCCATTGGGCCCAGGGCCCAAAAAAGGAGTGGGCCCAAAGGCAACACAGGTTGGCGTTTTTTCTTTTGAAAAAGACGAAGGTACTGTGGAAATGCACATGGGGAAAGCGTAGGAGCGCACAAAGCGACAGCCTACAAATCCCTTTGGGTTTGTTCCCTAAAATACCAAATTTTGGAAAAGACGGATCAATCCCTCCCCCCTTAGGGCTGGCCATCACCAGCTGTCTCCTACTCCATTATCATCATCATCATCTTACACAATATTATTTCCAAAACATTAAAAATTTTACAGTTCAGTTTCTGTACCTTCGCCGCCGTAGCGCCGCCGCTGTCGTCTCTCCGATGCGCGGAAATTCAGTCATCGGAGGAAGAACAGAGATCCGGCATAAAATGAGATCTAATTAGTACTGATAAGAGTGAAGAAGCAAAGCAATCGACTCAACCACAGTAAAATGTAAATGTAAAACCAAGAAATCCAAATAAATAACAATGATAATCATAGCGCTACGCTTGCGGTTGCGGCCACCGCCTATCCTCTCGGATCCTAAGTACACCAAAAATAAGAGTAAATAAAAAATATACTAAGAGAGAACTACATCAACGACTAATGCCGATATGAAACCCTAAGATCTGCGTCTCCGGAGGAGAGCGAAGATGAGGACGGACCGATCGTGTTTAAAGAAGTAGAGCCGAGGAAATTACAGCCGCGATGATAGATCCGGTGCCGGCGACTCTGTTCAAGGCAGCGCCATTGCCGGGAGTAGAGGCTGGCGACGGAGCCTGTGACGGAGGGTTTGCGATCGAAGTTTCAGGAGTCGGAGTGGACGCTGGTGAATCTGAAGGAGCTGTAGGAGGAGCAGGTGGAGAAGAAGCCGGCGCCGAAGCTGGTGGTGAAGTTCCAGTGGAAGGAGCGGGAGAGACGCCCGCCGGAGCAGGAGATGAAGACGGTGTCGACGCTGGAGGAGTCGCTACTGCAGTCGGAGGAGCCGCTTTCGGCGACGACGCCGGAGGCGGTTTGGTTGGAGAGGAAGCCGGAGCGGCGCCCGGAGCCTGGCCCAAGGAGCCGGCGACCAAGGCGAATAGCACGAAGAACACGAAAGCGGAGGAAGCCATGGCGGTGAAAAATGCGCAGCGAAGAGAGGAGAATGGAAGAAGAAGATCGGAAGGAAGTTGCAGAGCTTGAAGTTGAAGATGAGGGATTTAAGGGTTCTATGGCTTTATAAATATATATACACACGCGCGTCGACGCGCGTGAATTCTCGAGGGAGACTGAGGAGTCGCCGCGTTTGTCAAAGTTAGTTTGACGGTGTTAAGACCTGTCGAAAGGGTTTCTGTTTCAACTTTCAACTTCAGGGGCCGTTTGATGATCACAATTCACAACCCTATAAACTATAAACTTAACGGTAACGGACGACTTACGAAGTTCCCATCTTAATTTTATGAGATTTTCTTTCTATTTCTTGTTACAATATTTTACTAAAAAGAATGCAATTTAGTAATCGAAGAAATACCATAGGTTAAATGAGATTAAGTTACTCCATCAGAATATAAATCAATGGATCATATATCCTTAAGTTTAGAACTAATTTTTTCTTATAAACAATAAATTATTAAACTTTTAAAACTTTTAATAAAACACGTAGTAGTAAAGATTCGAACTCAATTRGGGATAAATACCTTAACCAATTGACTTAAACTCAGGTTGATTATCTATATTATTTTTGTACTTTGAAAACATTCTTTAATAAATTTTCAAATTTGTATTTTTAGGTCTCTTCGATAACAGAGAGCAATTTGAATGTAGTTCAGCTGGTTAAGACACCTATTTTTTATAAAAAAATTTACGAGTTTGAATCTTTATCGCTACATGTTGTACTAAAAAAACATGAACACAACTTAATTAGTGTTAAAGAAATTTATTTATTTCTGCGGTTCAAATCTCCACACCTCAAATGTGGTGGATTAATTTCTAGCGTGTTCAAACATTTGGTAGCCACAAGATTAACTTTTAAAAGTCCAAGTACCAATTAATTTTTTTAAGGCACAACTCTAAAAGTTCAAGATTTATTAGAAATCTCAAAGCTACGTAAACTAATAGACCTAATATAATGCTGGACTAAACTTACCATTTAACCAAAATTATATAAATTATAAATTATAAATTAAATAACAAAGGGAAAGTCATTTTAGGATAAATATGAGCAACACTCCAAAGTTGACATGTACAAGCAAATGATCGACGATTCCATGGCCATTTTTTATAGTGAGAAATTCTTTATTTAAAATATTATATATATTTTACACTTGTTTCAACTTGTCAGAAGACAAAGTTTTGTTAGGGAAAAGAAAATGAACAAGTCACTAAGAAAGATTTTACACTAGTGAGATTATAATGAAAAAAAAAGTTTACTTCTTTAAATATAGAATATTAAAATAATGTAGATCCAATCCAAATATCTATTTCCAGACAAAATTTCGCATGTAGTATTATTAAAATATAAGAATGTCCTTTGCAAATAGACTTTGGTCGTCGTATTAATGTGTATTATTTTATTTTGTTTTAATTTGTAACTTATTATATGGCCGTGATTAAATAAATTATTTATAAGATTAGTGCCTCCTCAATTATGATAACAAGTAAAAAGAATTAGTGGAGATGATCTAAGTATGATCGCCTAGTTTAGATAAAAATAATAAAATCTATTTTAGTGTCTAGCACAAACTATGACTATTACTATCTAATTGATTTAATTTTCTTTTTAGTGTTTAAATCTTGCTCATTATAGATTATTCATTTCTGGATAAGGTAATAAATCTATTCCAAATTGATATTTTTCAACCTATATTTAGGTCAACATAGCTAAATAATTTATCGTGCTCAATTTTTATTACTTCTCAACAAGTTTTAATAAGAAAATATTTAGTATATTTCGAAAGTAGAAAAACCAAACTGCAACTCAAAAGCATATAAATTGAGTCAATTCAAACCTAGTTGGGTGAATAAAGCAGGAATTCTCTTGAAATTGAATGGTTTTAACCTAGAGTTAATAACACGTTATTTTTATATGGTAAAATTGAATTTACCAAGAGGAATTGTTCCCAAATATAATGTTGAGGCAACAAGGAACAGTGGAATTCTTGGCAAAATAATTTCATCATTTACCCACAGGATTGTCCCACCATTAATCCACAAATATTCTTGAGATCACCCCCACTTCCTCCTTGTGCTTGGAGCACTAGGACAAAGAATAAGAAGAAGAAGAATCCAACGGACTCACTGCTTAGAAATTAACATACAGTTTATTCAAATTAGCATCGAGATGAACACCAAGGATCATTTATATTTTTACTCGGATTAGTGTTCTATTCGGCTCCTAAGTTTCAAAAATTGATAGTTTAGACCCATCTTTAAAAAATGCTTCTAAATAATCACTCATAACAAACTACTGTTTCTGTTTTAACCCTAGCTTATTTTCATCGACTATTTAAAATTATTTTCTAAGCAGTCGAGAGAACTATCTACATTCTAAAGTGTAATTTTTTTTATATTTTTATTACTCATATAATACAAAGTTCTATAATATGTGTGGTTCAACACATAGTGAAGTAAATCTTGCCTGAGCAGTACTAATTTTATTTTTCCTTCTAGAATTGCATCACATCCCCATGTAGGTAATCTAAATCTTTTGCTTGTGCTTGATTAGTGAAAATCTTGTGAGCAGAAATCCGTTGGAAGGTGACTCATGGGACAGTTCTAACACCTAAAGTAATGAACTAGATTCCTACATCAGACCAAATAGTTATAGGGGAAAAAAGAGGAATGAGAATTAGAATCAGGATATCGAACAATCAAAGTAATCCGGAACCACCATATGAACCATGATATTCAAGGATCGAAATTAGACTTAAACTTATATGTCAGCTCAAAAATCTATAAATAAAAAATTAAAAGTTGAAAAATTAATTAGATACTTAAGTCCAGGATGTCAACGTGAGTTTAGCTTAGCGATAATTGACACCTATCTTTGATCAAGAGGTCATGAGTTCGAATCACTCACTCCACTTATTCTATTTAAAAAAAAAAAAGAGTCCAGAAATCGATTAGACACGACCTTTGAAAGTTCATGAACCAAATTTATAATAGTTGACCAATAAGCCAAGACCAATGTAAATAATAAATAATTTAAAATGAATGAGTTCAAACCATGGTGGCTACATATCTAGAATTTAATAACTAAAGATAGTGGTTTCGGGCGGTGAAGGCATATATGTATAAATTAACCAATAAAATCTTTATAATATACACAGGCTTCAATAATTCTATGCCTCCAAGAGTAAGAAATAAATCATAAGCCCATACATTATGTCCCGCTGGTGAGGGAACAAAGGTTCAAAAAGCATTGTTGATTCTAGTGGTAGAAAAAAGGCAAATAGGGGCATCATCTTTTGATGGTGGTAATTGGTTGTCACCGATTGGGCCGGTTAAGATGACAGTTGTCAATGGCAAAAGGCAGGAATCGAATAATTACCAGATTGTGAAATGTCACTCCCAGTGACCTTCCACGTAATCGTGGCTAAGGGCCGCACCAGTCACCAGTCAACACGGCCACCACCACCTAAACACTACCTTTTGCTCTAAGAAATAGCAAGAGGGCAGCTGTACACTGCCTTTGTCAACCTCAACGGTACCATATTATTTTATYTTCCACATTTTTTCTTCACACGTGTTTCTAATTCTTACCCTATCTTTCTTCTCTCTTCCTGGTTAAGTTTTGTTACTTCAATCTTGTGATCCCTAATCTAATCTGTCATAACCTCTAGCATTGTAGACTCTAGTTGTACACTAGCTCACACAATCTCTCATAAATTTTATTAAATATTTATTTTCTAAAATACAAASACCATATTCACATCTTCGGGACAAAAGATCATCAAAGTTCTTCTCAAATAGTTGTTTACCCACCCACTTATTTCATTACGAGCGGACTTTTATTTAAGTTAACTTTTCTTATTTAGGAACCATCATGATTCGCCTKTTGATCCAAAAAGTCAAGATATATTCTAAAGAATTTAGAAGAAATGKGTTCAAATTAAATACCTATGATTTAATATTCTATGAACTTTCTTGACACCCAAATATAACACGACAGTTTTCCTGTGTATWGTACAATTAATCGAAATGTGCACAAATTGGATCGAACACTTACAATTATTAGAAAAAAAAAAATTCTTATTTTAGTACATACCCATTTGTCTAATAAAGTTAAATAACTGATTATATTGGAAGATGACTACCCAAACCGCACTGCTAAATAATTGGAGCTCACCATTTTGTTTCGTATTCGAGAATTTATCTTTAATTCCAAAATCTTAYGTCTCAAAGGCTCAACCCTCCTTTTGTTCRGCTCCTCAGAATTTTATCTACAGAGTTAACTTTAGGGCAACTGACATCTCATTGAATCTGTACAATAATATCTACAATGATATAATATTGTCTAACTTTTAACTTTGATCATTTTGCTTTTAAATGTTATGCAAAAACCTCCATTCTAATTGAAAATATAGTATAAAATCTTTCCCACTTCTAACTAGCTTGAGACCATGTTTGCACTCTCAACAATTTCTTCCTCCACCAAGTATTAAATAAAACTAATCTACTTTTGCAAGATTTCCTCTCACAAGGACGAATTTCATTCAGTCAAAATATTAAAAATCACAGAAAAGTCAATTCTAAATAAAATGGATGTCACGACAGTATGACACTCATTTATCTTATGGTCATAACTTTATTCACATGTATCAAATTGTTGAAAGGAATAGCAATAATAACATTCCAATATGCTATAAAGAAGTACCTGATGTCCATGTCGCGGATAGCTCTACACGTCCTCCATTAGATTGCATAATTTATTTCTTCCATAATATTTCAATGACCATCTTGTATATAACTTCATTCTTCTGCCTAATGGTGTGGTTAATTCTATAGTTAGTATCAAAGTTCTTCGTTTTCTAACTTTGCTTTCAGAAGAATTGAGGAATAGGGAGCCAAATTATAGGTGCTTCCAACGCTTGGAATGCCATCCACCACAAAATCATCAGGAGACTCGAGGTTGGTATCCACCTGCATTAGAAACGAAGAGCCACAAATATGATACAAGCCGCGGCAAAGAATTCATTTACGAACATGGATAGAAAAATGTGCATTAAAATGTGAATATAAGTTCTTGGAAGGACGTGCAGTATTCTGAGACTTGAATTGTAAAGATGTGTGGAATTGGTCAGCTTTTCCATGTTATGGAGAAGTAAGAATTGCTAATAACAAAATGGTAAGTGAGAAACTAACCACACGAAACCATCTTCGCTTTGTCGGAGGAGAGGGTAATGAAACATCGACGTAATAATGATGAGCATTGAAGGCCAAGTAAACATCTTCTCCATTATCATCATGAAGCCTGTATGGAGAAAGTTCTTAGAAGTAAATACTTGGATAAGAAACRATTCATTAATAAAGAACAAAAGAATAGCCTATGGACAGAGGCCGAGACAGTCCCTTTACAAAATAATTTCGTATTCCTTAGACACTACCATGAGGTTAAAACATGAACACTTGTTACAAAATGAATCCCAAGACTTAGCTTTGTCTTTAAAAGAACGAGAGTTCCTTTCCAACCAAACATTCCACAGTAAAGCTCTAGAAGCACAGCTCCACAAAGCTTTAGTCTTTCCTTTGAGATGCCACTCGTGAAAGCATTCTAAAATTCAACCATTAAATACTAGTAATTTTCAAAACCCATAGGGATAAGTTTGCATAACCAATATTGTGCACATCTACTTTACCCGATGGGTCCCAGGAAGATAGTCTAAACGGCACATAAAATTTCATGGACTTGTCCCTAGTTAATCGAATATATATTTGTATATCTCATAAACCTGTACTGCTATCGGGCATACCTCTGACATCGAACTGTCTCATTTTCTCTCCTTATCCATTTTTGTTCCTTTGGGAGAGGAGATAACAAGTGCAGATCATAGAGTATGAAAAAATTACAAGTAAACCCAAACGCTAAATAACAGAGAAGATGGTAGTGACCAGAACTCAATCCTCCTATACTACCAAAGGCCCGGGGGCTATTCACTAAAAGCTACAACACTATCTTAGAACGAACAACAAAAAGACAAGTTTATGTTTGATCTCTATGGTAGGTAAAATGCAATCAAGGTACATTATATTAGCTGCTTAATACAAACAATATGTGTTGGCAATGTGCAGATTTTAGTACTGATTCAATAATCAAATCAACATCAAATGCTGAAAATTTGATTCCTCGTGCATAATGGACTTGGCAAAAAAAAAAAAAAAACATGAATTTTCAAGTTTTGTAGAATTTAAAGAGTGCTTACGTGTATGCAAGAAATTTACTGTCAGGATTGTCCCAATTGCTTTCATGCCAAGTAATATCATCCTGCAATGAAATACTGTCAATCCTAGGAGGAACGCATTCTGAAGGTGAATAAAAGTGAAGAGAAACCACCTTGTGGAGAAAATTTTCCCGGCAGAAGATTTGGGGATGCTCCCTCCTAAACTTTATCACTTCAGAGAAAAATCTGAAGTGATCCCTCTTCCGGGCCTCTAACTACAGACCAAAAAGATAAATAATTGATATATGAATTTAGATTATACGAGGGCCAAGAAAGGTCAGCGGCAAAACAAGGACCTGTCCCCACTGGAAATGGTTAATAGCTGTATCATGTCCATAGCTATTGTTATTGCCATAACGAGTATGCCCATATTCATCCCCCATTAACATCATTGGTGTTCCCTGAAAATATGCAATCAGAAACTTACATTGTTCTTCATAAATTTCAACCAGCTAAGGCCCATGTCCCAATAATAGTGAAGATATAACTACCCAACTCCAGGGCCGAGTAAGGGATAATAAGAAAAAGGACATGCCACCAGGGATAAAAAGCATCACTTCGATGAACAAAAACAACTCCAAAACCCATTACTGCTAGGTGTGGAAAAAAGAGTTTTCTACTCGATCGAACTTCCAAAAAAGAAAAGAAACAAACAAACAAACTACGAAAAAACAACCAGATCTCTATATTTTGAAGCATAGCATATCTAGTAGTGGCAAACAAAATGATACAGAATTTAAGAGCATCTTGGTTGGGGGAAAGGTTTTGGATATATTGTACCTGAGACGTCATTAAAGCCAAATGGAAGTTTTTCATTTGCCTTGAGCGCAAAGCTTTAATGCTTGTATCTTCGGTTTCTCCTGTCAAAAAATAGACATTGAAAAATAAAAAATTGCATAAATAAGAGTCCTAGAAAGGTGAATGTGTTTTCTTGGATTCTTCTTCATGGGAAGCTTAATACTGCAGAAGTTCTTCAGAAAAAGCTTCCTTCTTCTGCATTACTACCGTCTATTTGTGTCCTTTATAAGGAAAATGGGGAAGATTTGAATCATATTTTTTTCCATTGCTCCTTTGCTGCTGCTGGGTGGTTTTCTCTGTTTTCTCAATTTGGTGTTGATTGGGTTTTGGATTACAAGGCAGAAGCCAATTTGGTCCAATTGTTATGTGGATTTCATCATCCTTACTCCATGGCGCGGGCTTTGTGGATCAATGTTGTGAAAGGTTTTCTTTATGAATTGTGGTTCGAGAGGAATTTGAGGATCTTCGAAGGAAAACATAGATTCATGCTTGAATGTCTCAATTCTGCTAAGTTCAAGGCTTCTCATTGTGGATTCATTTTCTAGCTATTCTCCTGTTCTTATTTTCAACAATTGGAGCGCTTTTATTAGTCCTTTGTAGTTCCTTGTTTTTACTTTATGTTTTTATTTAATGCTTTTCTTTCCACTCTTTCGAGAGTTTGTATCTTTTAACATTTTATTACTTTTCATATCTTCAATGAAAAGTTAGTATCTTGTTAAAAAAAAAAAAAAAATTCATTGGTCTCTCTATGACCACAAGACCAACCAACTCATCAACCCACTATCCTTACTAATGAGAAACATACCCTTCTAATATTCTAATCATATCATTAATATTTCCCGACTAATATATCTAAGAAACATACTAGCTTGAAGCTCTTCTTGTGAAACTCATAAATGGCACAGGAATTTCCTTGATAAACTCTATTAATGTCCAAATCTAATGTTTACAGAGGGAATTTCAAAAAACTTGTTGGAAATCTCATCTATCGTAATCACAGTAACAAAAGCTAACATATGAAAGTTAAACAGTTGTTATAATTTATAAATGTTGTTTTTAAGGTTTATACCCAAAGTAGCCAGCTAACAGAAAGACGAATGGAATAAAGAGAACGCTGAAATTCATTTTATGTATTTAGAGCAAAACAACATTGCAATTTTCGATAAGAATGTTGAAGATGCACCGTTTAATCAGCCCATTTCATTTGGGCTCTCTAATTTATTTTTCTTCTCATCCTCACTCAGAAAAGGCCCATGTTGGGTCTGTTCTTTATCCTTTTATCCTATTCATTCTGGTAAAAAACATCAAACAAATTGATAGTATTTACGAGTAGTACTGAAACAAAGCAATGTTACATTGAAACTCAACTGACTAATTAGAAATACGCTAATAGAATACTTGCGAACGGTTGCACCTACCTTCAAAACCACAATTCCAGCTGAAGTTATCATTGCTTCCATCATTTCCGCCTTCTCCGTTGGCATCATTGTGCTACACAAACGAGAAAATAAAGTCAGACAACAAATTTAGAGGATGAATTCAAAAGAAAATTGGCATATGAAAACTATACATACCTTAACATTGTAAGAAACTAGATCACGAAGTGTAAATCCATCATGAGCAATAACGAAGTTAATACCATGATAAGGCTTACGCTTATTCACCTGTAGAACAAGTCAAAAGCCTAAACACGATATTTCAAGGAGCTTGTATACATCTATTTATGTAATAAGATAGAAGTTAAATATTAATAATTGTGAAGATACAGAATGATCTACACATAAGAACCGATATTTTACTGCAGGGACACGACCAAGGGTCCAAGGGCTTAGGAAACAATCCACGCCATAATTCCATATCACAACATAAAACATATGAAGGTGTGTGTAACAAGAAACTTTAATGTTTGTCTCTAATCAAAGTAATGTATTTGAATCAATTCTCACCAAGAATGACACAAAAGAAACACTGAAACTTACTTTGTAAAGATCAGAAGACCCAGCAACACGAGTTGCAAAGCTTCCTTTCATGCCACAGTCGCCCTAAAATTGGAAAATGTATAAAAAACATTATCAAGGTATGCATATGCGAGTATGACCACAAGGAAAAGTCATCAACAAATGGTAGCAACCCATTCTTCCCCTCTTCCATGTCCTCTTAAACTGGAATCAAGGGAGAGCATAAAAAAGAGGGAAGAGTCATCAACAAATCTGCCCCCTCCATGTTCTCAGTTATTAGAAAAGTAAAGACCCTACAATTACATGATTCTCTAATGGCATCAGAAACTTAATATAGAAGTAACYGAGCGTTGGGAAGTATTTTTCAATATTCTAAACACTTCTAAATTTTAATGATTTTTGTTTATGTATCAAAAGGTATTTTAAAAAGTTAATAAATATTTGCACCTTAAAAGCAAGTACTTAACCTGTGTTTTTTCACCCGTATTTGGTTTTAAAATTATTACTCAAGAAGCACTCTCTTATAAAATAAAAAACTTACTCCCCTAGGAGCACTAACTATTAGTTCCAATATAGTCTTTCCAATCAAGCACGAATGTGAAAGAAATAATTAAGACAGCAAGAAATTAAGAAAAAAAACATAACAGAAAATTTAGATGGGCGACATCTAATTCTCAGAAATTCTACGATCAAGACAACTACCTGCAGCTCCAATTGAAATCCACTGAGAAGTAATTGAACATTTATAGAAAGCTAATGCACGCTGACAAACACTGTGACATAAGGGGTTTCAATTGGGTGATCTAATGTGTCACTTGTGTAAAGGTAAAATTTATACAAGACAGTATAATAAACTGCATAAGAAGGTGGGTCCTTGTAAGATACTTCAAAGAATTGGTCCAAACGCCTATAGAGTACACTGTACAGTTACCAGCTGGCTTTCACATATCCCATATCCACTATCCAGTGTGGCTAGCATTCGAGTACTATCCTTCAAATAGTTTTCAATTAGCAACCTAGACTCAGAGACAAGTTTTTAAAGAGAAGGAATTTGGGGTACCATATTATGTATGGGCTGCTGTTGGTTACTTATTGATGTAATTAGTTACTGAATATTCTATTGAGGTTTTTACCGTTAGTTAATCACCCAATTATGGCCTCCTTCACTCGTAAATATGGAACGTTAATCAGACTAATAAAATTTGTTATTTGTTGTAAGTTTCCACCACTAATTTAGTAGTTACTGGGGTTTATGAAGATTTTCCTGAACTTAATATGTACCAGCTACTCATAAATGAGCTACAATCTCCAAAAATCAGAGAATCCATTACAGAAAAATACTTTATAATTATACATTTAGTAAGAACTTCCTAATTATTGTAGATGACATTACTGCCCAAATGCTGAAATCCAACATTATATAAAGATCAATAGCCTCAAATTCAAGAAAATAATATAATTGTGAAAAAAAAAATCCTTTCCATGTTTGCTTATTTGATCCAATATTGACTCACATGTCAGGAGAAAGAAAGAAASAAACAAACAAAAACTTTATTCCCACACAAAATTACCTTAATAAATTTTCTAACGTCGTCACGGTATATTCCGTTCCACTCAGCCCACCTGCATGAATGAATGTAAGAAAGACGGATTACTGCTTTGATAGAGAATAGAAAAGGAAAGAAAACCATCGTGCAAACCCCAAAGTAAAAACACTTGGTGTCCATTCATAACGATTAAACTTACCCTACAAAACCAATTTCATAAAATGTAAAACTAACTATATGTACAATCAAGAAAATGTTTATAAACAGCCWGTTGCAGAGGAGTTGACTAGACTTTAAAAGAGAACTTAAAAATTTGGGGCCAAAAAGCCAGATGCTCAACGAAATATACAATAAGAGAAGGAATAGGAACATATTGTATTTCATGCAGAACACAATATGTCAATTATTTTATGTTAACTCATCCCCCACATGTTAAAATATCACAAATTTTAAAAACTSAGATTAGTGGTAATCTAAAAAAGAATATATCAGAACTCAAAATAGATAACGCAGAGGGAAAGAGATAGCTACCGATCCCAATTTGGAAATCTACCAACAAGATAAAGACCTCCACAATCCCAAGGTTCTGCAATTATTTTACACCTTGATAGAATAGCATCTTTCGAAATTTCCTGAACCAACAAAAGATATAAATCTTGTGCCATATCTTCCGACTTGTGCTGAAATCAAATTAATCTAACAAGAGGAAAATATCTATGGAAGAAATGAAGATGGCTAAACTTAACACCAAACATGCAGTTAATTAGATTAAAAGATTCACAAGTAGACCCGACATTAACAACCTTACTTGAACGAGATTGGTTCTATAGGTTGTAACAACTGTGTCCTTCAGTTCTAGGTAGACCCATCATTAAGTTCAACAATTACGAATTTTCAATGGCAACACACAGATAGATCAACTATCTCAAGGAAGAGGAAAAACAGAAAATGCAAAATGACTTGACACTGAAGAAATTAATATATTTAGGAACTTCAGAACTACAGAAGAATAAAAAAATTTGTGGATAAAAAATAGCAGTATGAAGGCCTCTGTACCAATGACGGCACTCATGTGGAATTATGACAATAAAAGATTGTGCATTCTTTTCTTATTTATAAGACAATAGAATGGACAAGTAATTAGAGAAAGGTGCACGCAAAATCACAGGACTGAAATTCTAAAAAATAAAATTTGCATAATCAAAATATAGGAATAGAAAAGAAAAAAAAAAGATAGCAAGATGAATACAATCCCAAGTAATTCAATTAATTTAAATGCAACCCTCCTGGAGCAAGCTCAAACCAAATAGTCACAAAATTATCAATCTTTCTTACCAGCTGGACCCCGTTTCTCTATTTATATCTAGTGTTCTCTATCAAACTCTTAGCAAATGCAGGCTTAATACACTATCCCTACTTTGTCTTTGACAATACAACCTTTCCTGCTAGACCTATCATCACAAAAAATAGAAAATAAAAAGACTGCTTAAAGATCCAGAAAGAAGTTATATTGGAACTTCAACCAAACTGCAGCAATGAATTCCCCACTTATGAAAAAAATTGTTTTGTACTTCCCGGATGCAGAATAAGATGCCAAAAGAGAAAAATTCAAACACAACTTCTTCCTCTTATTTCTCCTTTAAAAGTTGGAATCTTACAAAACATGATAAATACTGTGGTATAAATTATAAAATGATATATAATATACAATTTCCAAAACGTAATCTATGTAAAGAGGTGCAATTCATCTCTTATTCTAGTCCAAGTCAACTACTCTGAATGGGTTTTGAAGATAGTACGATTCAAAGGAGCAGAAGTTAAGCAAACCATTGAAATCTAACTCTCCAATTTTTTTCTTGTTTCCAAGTAAACCTGTAAAAGGGCTTGATAAACTCCAAGCTTAGGTCGACATAACTGTAGGATTCATGCCTGTAGGCTGTAGGTAAACAGAAAATCACGTACACAAATTTACATACCCTTATGAGTGGAGGAGCACTAAGTGGAGCACCATCAGTTCCCCGGCAAAGAGTACTAGCAAGATCAAATCTAAAACCATCTACATGATATTCAACTACCCTGAAATTGAGTGTCAGGAAAGGATAAAATGCAGGAAAAAAAAAAAAAAAGACAAGAGCAGGAGTAGCATATATACACGAAATAGGAACTAAAAATAGAGTGAGATAAACAAATATGAAGCTCAGTTACAACATACATCTACAACTCCTTTCTTTATTATTATTATTATTATTATTATTATTTTGATACCCCAAAGGCCTGGACATCAAGGGTTTTTGATAATTATATTATTATTATTATTTCTTTTCTTTTTAAGCACATCAAATCCTGAGAAGCAGCACCAGCTTTGCATCAATAACGTATTTCAATTTCGAGCAGCTAAAAGTGGACTACGTACATGATACAATCTGACATAAAATTACATATTCAAAACTGCAAGGTGCCTATATGAGGACAGTTATATGAATAAAATATCMGATTATTCGTCAATCTTTTAGTCAAAGAACAAAAGCAAGATAGAAAGAAGCTTGGGACATCAGGATAAAAACAAGTCTCTCTTCAATCTGTTATTGCTCGTTAATATTGAAAGTTATGCTTACAGAATCGTATTTACAGAAAATGGAAAAACATATCTCACAGCTGAAAAAGCTCATATATATCAATTTCTTGCAATATGTTCCTAATCAAGAAAATGTAACTAATTCTATCTGAAAAATTAAAGCACGCAAAAGCAATGCTTTCATCATCAAGTTGCGYATGAAGTCCATACCAGTGTCTTAAGCTGTCAAGAACTAGTTCCATGACCACAGGATGGTTACAGTTTAAGGTGTTTCCTGCAAAAAAGAAAATTGAGCAACTCAAGACTACTCGGAAGGTTGTTGAATTTCAAACAAATGATATTTATCTCAATGGGGTTTTTTTCCCACTCCCAAATGGAGTTTGTTTCTTTGAACATGTTGTAACCTATGGTTGAAAAGTTTGTTTGTTGTTTAAAAAGAAAGTGCCACCTCCTTATGGGGCCAAAATCCAACAATTACAACTTGAATACTTGAAAATATATAATATATTTTAATTATATWTTTTTTTATTGAATCGAGATTTTTTTTTTTTGGTTAACAAGAGAAAAGAGCTTGTATTATCAAAAAAGTGCAAACAGCCTAAGGGCTTGAAGTAGAGAAAACCGAAAACCGGCCCGCACATAAAACTACATAATAGCCTTCCAATCATACAAAATCACAGGGAGGCTATAATTAAAAAAAAAAAGAAAGAAAGAAAGAAAGAAAGAAAAGATCTTGAACACCACCAAAAAGAAGTATACTATAGATTGCCCCAAAAAATATCCTCTGTAGCAACACAATCTGCAAAAATCCTTTGGTTCCTCTCCTTCCTTAACAGCAAAAGAAACACTCTAACAGCACAATCCATAAGACCTTGACTCTATTTCTAAGCCTAACTCTTTCTTTTGAACAAGAAACGAGAACTTTCATTGACGTACGAAAATCAAAAGAAGTTATAAAGGATAACAAGTAGAGAACTAAGCCTAACTCTTGATAGACATTCCACACTCCAATCTTCAATCTGATATGGAAGACAAACCGATAGGCCAAACTCATTAAGCAAACGCAACCGCCAATTTAAAGCAAAAGAACAATGGAGAAAAAGGTGGTCTAAGGATTCATCACTCTTCAAACCAGACCGTGGGAGATAGAATCTAGTTATGTAATTTCCTTTGAAGCTTGTCCCCGTGTTAATGCTTCTAGAGCCCATAGGAAAAATTTTACTTTTTGGGGGACCTTAAACTTCTCAATCATATTCACCAAAGGAGACTTCAATCTATTGTTAGAATTAAAAAGGTGGAGAAAAGCTATTTCGGACGAGAAACAACCTAAGGGATCAATACACCAGTGCAAACTGTTTTTGCCCTCTCCCAATCTAGTGGAGTCTTATCTTCTCAGTGAAGGCAATCCAACTACCAATATTCCTATCAAAAACACCTCTTCTCAAGCCCAAATGGTTGGCTAGGCAGTTACTTGCCTAAACGGTCACGGATAACTACAGAATAACAATCAATATATCCTACTCATCTATCAGCATTAATACCAGGCCGGTATGAAAAGTAATCCTAAATCTCCTCCTTGAGCTAAGTAGATAAGGTAATAGTGCATAAACGTCAGAAAAATTGGCAACATAAAARGTTGGGTTAATTCAGTGATCAGTAGGAAGCTCCATAATGTATGCATTAAGTACACTTTTCCGAACACAATAGAKCTACCTTGTAGCAACCTAGATAGTGCCCAAGCTAACATAAGTTCCGCAGGGACCATGCTGTGCCATAACCAACATGAAGTTAAACTCTCTCTAATTTCACATTTGAACCTTTTTCCAATTAAACGTCTAGAGAAAATTTCCCGTAATTCATATCCGTCGCTGAAAATATTTTACTTCATAGGTAGAAAATTAGGGCCCATCATATATGAAGAAATATGATAGTGCTAACTAAAAGGACTAGGAAATAATTATTAACTTTAACTGCCTCTCCTGCATCTCTTCCTAACTGCTCCGTCCCCCATGGCCCCTTGTTTACCTATCAGTCTTACATGATGATTTGATAAACTCTGGTCATCAGTTCTCCAAGCATAAGTGAAGTGCTGCAAGGCCTGGGCCTAGCATTATTCATGAGTGAAAACTTGAAGAAAGCTACTAGAGCTATGTTCAAAACTAAACTTAGAGATGCAAATTGAAGAAACAGAGTTATGCATCAGTGCAAAGCTTCTGTTAGTATAATAAGCATAATCCCAAGAAAAAATATTTACCACAGCCAGAAAAGTTCAGCAGTTGACCATTATTCTTTAGGTCCAACATGTAATAGACCTGCAGAAGAAATTTATGAGAAATTTAGAAAATTCCAACAGAAAATTTTGACACAGACCGAATTCAAAAAACAATGCAAAGACAGTAAGCCTGCCAGAAAGAATCACATTGGAATTTTTTTCCTTAATTACCAATTAAAGAAAGAATAAAGATAGATTACATGTGGAATTGAAAAGTCCATTTATTTTTCTGACTAGAAATACATATCGACACAAAAACTTACTTAAAGAGTTGAGTACAACACCTTATTATCAATGCCACGAAATGAAGTGGTATAAGGGTTTGCATCATCAGCCTCGTTGGTATGGTTGTACACAACATCCAAAATGACCTGTAATAAGAAAAAAAAACTCACTCCGGAATGAAATAGAGATAAAAATAAATCAGGGAAAGTTACTGCCAACAAAGTGGCCGAGAATGGAATCAAATGTAAAATCCCACCTATGTGTACATTAAATACATGATTTACCTCTATCCCAGCAGCATGCAAGGCTTTAACCATTTCTTTAAATTCCTGCGAAGCATTAAGAGGTCCTCCACCAGCACTAGCATATCGACTCATTGGAGCAAAAAAGTTGATTGTGGAGTAACCCCACGTATTGATCTTGAAGTAAAAGTAGGCATACAGGCCAAGTTAAAGAGAGTGTGAAGACGGAGTATAAAGCTCACTTCAATACAAGAATAAACACAAATTATAATTAAAAATGTATTGATCAACATACTTCTATAGAATAAAATTKATTCGAGTACCTTTTTTGAGTTCTTGATTATCATCACAAACAAAGAAGTATGGGTAGATAGAGACATGATGGTAAACTTCGATTGAAATCTTTTTTTACCATAATTTATATAGAATCATCAAAATATGTAGATATTTCCTTTATTTAAATGGCCATGGCCCCACCGCACAAAGACAAGAGAGGAACCAATCATTTTAGGCGTTTTGGTATCATAATTTGCAAGTTAATGAGAAATTTATCTTTTTAGTTACTGTAGGGGTTAAATTAAAAATCAATATGAACTTCAATAAAATTTTCTTTTACTAAAATTTATCTAAAAATCATCATTCATAGCACGTAGATTCTCTTTATCTATGTAGCCATGACCCCCAAAATACCAAAGAAGAACCAACTTTTCAGGCTTTTGGGTATGAGAGTAGACTGCACCAATTCAGAAGGAAGAATCTGATATAAGATTTCTGATCTAGGTATTTCAAATCAAAGACAATGATGGCTTTCAGTAATCAACAATAATGGAGAATCAAGTTATTGCATAAAATTTACCATATGATCTCTGGGGTTTGAACGCCTCTGAAACTCTAACTCATCAAACTCGAAGACAGGCAATAATTCAACTGCATTGACACCGAGCTCTAGCAGATGTGGAATCTTAAAAATTCGAAAGGTAAGAGATTTAATATATAAATCTACATAAAGAATGGAAATCTCTAGAGGCAAAGAAAAAAGAAAACTACTTGTAAATTTCCAAAGCATCAAATGGAAAATGTAACATTTCCTCTGTAGAGCCAGGATCTTACTATATTGTTAGCTAAAGGCAATTATTAATACAGCGTAATTTTCTGTTGGCAATGATTTATAAACAAGCAATGGGAGAAACTATTTCATTGTTACTCTTCAATGAAGAAGTGTTTGCAGCCTAGGTTTATATATAACAGAACACACAAGAAAAAATAACCAAAAAGGGCTAGTATATTCTGCCACCTAGAGAAAAAGTTAAAATGTAAAAAACTGTATCGGCCAAAATAAGTCGACTACACCAAGCTAGAGCTAAAAGAAGACAAAATATAAACAATATAAGTAGGCATTTTTACAAAAGAAAAGAACAATTCTCCCATAAGGAACTGATATTCTGACAAATTTCTAAGATACCTAATAGTGCTCAATTATTTATCACCAAAAAGGAACAAAATTCCAAAGCACCCATAATCCTGGTTTTTCTTTTTTTGGCTTGAAGAAAAAATTTAGAAGCCTAAAAGGAACGAAATTTCAAAGCACCCATAATCTACGTTAACTCTGATGATAAAGTTAAAACAGACAGATGTCTTAGCGTGCTAAATCTTATTTTCATAGTATGCCATAACGATAACTCCTCCCATCCCAAGCAGGGTGGAAAGGAAGATTGATCTACAACGTTAACGATAGAATTCATCTACATTTTAAAAACTTCTATAATGTTATATGCACAGCAATCTTTCATTCCCTAAGTTATAGTCAGATATCTAAAGATATGATCATTTGTATAATAGAGAATACGATGCAGTAAATCATAACATCATTGCTAAGCTGTCTATGATACAAGTAGAATTCATGTATGCGCCATAAATCATACTTTGGGTTCTTGCTAAATGAAAAAATTTTGATGTCCCACAAGGCGGATAAAAAGAAAAGCATGGACAATCCCAGCGCTCTGCTTTAACAATATAATCTCTACCTTCTCAATAACACCCAGGTAACTGCCCCGTGTGCTTGAAGCCAGGCCACTAGATTCATCAGCTGTGAATGAGCGGACATTCATTTCATATATTACAAGATCTTTCTGCAAATAAGTCCGGAAATACATAGTATGTCAAAGTGTAAAACATAAATACGAATATTCTAAAGAAAAAATTAAATCCATGTTGGAGAAGCAATGAAAGACTTCACATGCGGTAAAACTTATTTGACAAAGCTAACAAAGAAACAAACTAGTTTTCATTGTCACAAATGAAAATACAAAAGGATACGAAAAATAATAACAACTTATGCCAAAAGTCTACTATATCATAGACTACAGATCAGTTGCATAATAGAAGACACAAAAGGTGGTTCGAGTCCTCTGAAAACTAAAAAGGTACACGATTGGCGGAAAGGACAAAAGCTAAGCTCTCCAAATGAACTCTGTGGTGTTAGTCTTAAGCAAAGTCAGCCCAGTTCTCAAATCTAACCTTGTCGCAATTTAGTTGGGAAAAGAAAAGCCAACATGTATCCTCTCCCTTAATCTGTCTTATATTTTACAACGATGGTATGACGAATGAGTTCATGCATTTACTCATGTAAAATATACATGTTTGTTCATGCATTTATTCATGTAAAATATACATCCTAAACATTTARAAGATATAMTTATATACATAATTGTGAATGCACCTCAAAATTATTCTAGCAACAGATAAGAAATTTTTACCTCTAAGATATTAGGAAGCTTATAGTCATCTCCCCAGTCAAAAGGCATGCTACCAAAATCATAAGTCCCAAGAAAGCCAGATGCCTTATTTTCACCCCCAAAATATCGGCGACCTTCAACGAACTTTGCATAAGGATCTAAAAGAACGATCCTATCATCAAATCTATGCCCATGATGCCAACCTTGAGGACCATCAATCCTATAACCATATAGGACATTTCTCCGAGGTAAATCCTGCTCAAAGAGCAGTATCAAAATTATAAAATACAAGCTTCAATCATTTTCTTTTACATGTATACCAAACAAAAAAAGGAGTCAAGCTCAAACAAAGGTCTAGGGGGATCTATCTAACTAACCAAGATCACAACGAAAAGAAAATGACAGATTCTTTGTTGCTAGGTAACCAAAGAAAAGCGTTGAGATGCACGCACTCTAAATCTCATGTCACTTACTTAAGACATACTTTAAAGAAGTTCTCACTCATTCTCCAGATTGCCCCCAACCCCCACAATAAAAAACAAAAAGGAAAACTGGTGCATGCGTCCAGGTCAATGTGCATGTGCGTATCTGTGTTTCAAGTACTACCTATTCTATGGAACTCTTTTTGTCCAAAGAGAGTTAATTTCATGGTTTGGATTCTTCTAATGGGCAAAGTTAACACTTCAGAGACATTACAAAAGAAAATGCCCAATTCTTTGATGCAGCCACTTGGGAGTAGAAATGCCATCATGTTGTTTACTGTGCAAAGCCATCATGTTGTTTACTGTGCAAAGCAAGTGGGGAAACCCAAAGACATGTCTTCTTCTCATGTAGCTATGCAGTGGTCTGTTGGAAAAAATTCCTATCTATGTTTGGAGTTTCATGGGTGTGGGATCTGGAGGCGCCTCAAGTCATTTTTCAGCTTTTCAGTGGACTGCAAGCAAGCTCTAAAACTAATCTGCTTTGGGCTTTTGGAATAAAAGCTCTTCTTTCCGAATTATGGTTTGAGAGAAATCAACGAATATTTGAAGGCAAGAATCGATCTCCTATGGAG
>NW_019104488.1:2639804-2653927 GCF_001995035.1 Momordica charantia
TTCCTGTACCTTCACTCCTATGGGAGTTTGTATCTTTGAACAATTTTGTTCATTTTCATTTATCAATGAAAAGTTCGTATCTTGTTCAAAAAAAAAACTCTTTTGACAGGTGACTATGTGTGATCACATGCATGCAAGTATAATACCATCTTAAAAGCTAATGACCACAAAATTGTTCATCTCACAAGTAAYTTTAATAATTTGCATCTTAAAATCAGTAAACTATCGTTAACAAATATGAAACTAAAAGGAGCATGCAAAGCSCAACTGAGGGGCAACAAAAGATGACCCCGAAAACTATACTGATGCCACATGTGATATGAACTACAACACAGAATTAAATATTAATTTTTAAAACAAACTTCTAAGCAATATTCCATAGTTCTAGAGAGGATCAAAATTAAAAGGAATTGTTTGTAAAGTCAATCCAATCACCAAGCCGATCAATACACTAAAACTTTCCAGAATTAAAGAAGACGATGGCTTTCTTGTACAGATCACATAGATAATAATAAGAGTAAAATTTGAAACCAATTAGTCAAAACTGCAAGCTAGAAAACTAATCAGATTATAAATTATATACACATTTTTATTCTGGTGGTGCAAGTCATGTATGGACTACTGTCCAACCATGCCTGCATAATTGACTCCATTAGTTCTACTCCCAAGTGACTTCATTAGTCTTTTAGGCAATTTTTAATACATGCTTTAGGAGTTTTTCCTCTCATTTCCAGCAAGCAATATAATACGAGATCAGAAAGTATTTGATCCGACATGTTACAAAACAATAAATACCCATCAACAATGCATTTTACCCTCTAAATACCAAAAATAAATATAACATGAGATTTCAAATAAGTTAAAGTGACGAGGATGATAACTGCAAAGAAAATAAATAAATAAATAAATAAGGCAACGGTACTGCAAAAGTTAAGCAAWATATTTTTCCTAGTCAACCTGGACACGAATGTGCCAAACGTCTCCAGTTCTATTGACGTGAGGATCCAATTTGAACTCCAACATTCTATCATCAATCCTGAAAGGGCCAAGAAACGTTACCATCAAAAGCTTGAAGTTGGAAGAATGAACAGGAAAAAGATATAAAAATTGCTGATATTACTAAACTAACAATCTAATGAATATTCAAGAAGACAACCTCAACCAAGAAAGAGAGAGAGAAAAACACGTGAGATTCATGCAAAGTTATGTTGAAGATAAAGGTAGAGGCCCCTTCAATTGGTATAACTTTAGTATCCCAAGTATCACATCCTTTCAACTCCAAGCCAGCAAGACCAGTGGAAGTTGTCCATAGATGTAAAACGTCCATTACATATTGCAAGTTAATATCTTAATAAGTGCATTTGCACCAAAAATTTAAATTAATAAGTTAAGAATTGGCATTTTGTCCCATTACATATTGCAAATTAGAAACGCACCTCTCATGAAGTGATAAACAAAGTGTGACAGATGTAGCATGCTTTGAGAAAATGGAAAAATTGATCCCATTATCGACTTCTGATACACCCAAGGGAAATGCTTCGCCTGGGAACATTTTCAACATTGGGCCAGTGTCCAAAATTTCAGGGGCTTCTTGCTGATGTTGCAAAAAGAAACCACAGGTCGTGTTAAATGGATTGCTACAACGTTGTCAGGCAATTTTTTTTTAATAAGAAATAATTTTATTGATGATATGAAATTATAATTGGGGAAAACTTCTCCCAATTGGATATGAGAGAAGAAATATTATAGAAATTAAATAGGGGGACATTTACACCAAGAAATAACCAAAAATACTATAGCATCAAAAAAACCGGTAGAAGTAGCGTTTCTGCATCATTGAATATTCTTTGATTTCATTCTTGCTAAATGACCCATAAGAAAACTCAAACAAAATAAGAGATATTTCGTTCTTGGTTCGTTCTTKCAATATAATAGATATTTGGCCTTAAGTAAAACCAAGAACAGATAATGACTTCGAACAAGATGAAGGGATGTTGCATTGTTACATATAATGAACGAAAAGTTACAAAGATCCCAATTTCTCTTATCAATGTTGGAATAAATTGCATTTTAAAGTCACAGTGGAATCTTATTTGGCACATTAAACTAGTCGATGGCCAAATGGCAAAAGCTTCATGATCTGAAAATAAAGTGATCAGTTAATCAATACTGATGGAGAATAACTTGACTAGAATGATGGTCCGCAACATCTAAAAGGTCGATATCCTACATTCATTTCCAACTTATCAGGGATGTGGCAATCAGATTGTCGAAGAACAATTTGTTAAAGAGAGACATCAGTTCCTCTATCACATCAACAAATAAAATGCCACGTTGGCACCGAATTTATTTCTATTCCCAGATCTCATAATTGATCAACTACCTAACGGTTAAGCTCTTCTCTGTCTGAGATGACCAGATAACACAGCAAATGAGATTTTTAATTTTCAAACAACAATTTGTCCTCCGTATTACTGACAGCGCAAGAGATGTATGGAAGTAAAATTTTTACTAAAAACAAACACGTCTACAATGAACAAGTACGGACCTCTAACACGCGATCTTGATCACGGCGAGCATACGCAGTTACAACGCAATGCTTGGCACCTCCCTCCTTTGTCTAACCTAAGCAGAAAGCTCGGCCAAGTCACTCGCAAACACGAGACATTCAMAAGTTGAAAGCAAGCAGACACAAGAGCGGATTCGTTAACAACCATACCTCACCAGAAATCTCCCGGCAGCTGCTTCCTAGCGCTCGCTTCCCTGCCTTCAATCTGTCCAACAAATTAAGCAAAKAAAATGAAAAAACTAAATCGATAGAACGACATTAGATTGATGAAGAGTACCGCAAGTGAAGGAAATGAGAGCCTCCGGTGCAGGACGCAAAGAGAGGAAGGTGAAGAGCAGAGGAATGGCAGAGAGATGGAGATCGAAGCATCATCAAAACTCGAATTCAGATTCCAAATGGAGCTGATACTGAAAGAATTTTGGCGCCAAAGCGTAGGAAGTAGTGATGAAGATGAAGTTCATGAAATTTGTTTTCACTTACGGATTTGGAAAATCGAGCGCGGCAACGAAAGCGGATGCTTTTTCATGTCTGCCACGTGAACGGATTACAGGGGATTTCCAAATTCGTTTCTCTCTTCACTCTCTATACGTTGTTATAGCCTTACAGCTTTGGCATGTCCTCTTTCTTAAATAAATATCAAATTTTTTGTGGGTCCCACCATCTCTCTTCCTGATAATTCACATCAATTTGATAATTTTGCTTCTTTCGTGATGTTTACCCTTTTTTTTGGTAGGTGTCGGTGTACATGCTGGTTTACGCGTAGCTCTACTCATCACGGGACAACCATCTTGATTCTAGAACTACCCTGATTCTACAATCGGAAATAAATAGGAATTATTAATTTTAATGTTTACAATTTTATTTTTTGTTTTCAATTTTATAAAAAAAAAATTAAGTATTTTTTTACAGCTATTTATGTTTTTTATTTTAGATTCTCCTACACAAGTTTTACAACTTAAGCATTTTATATCATAAATTCAATTTTTTTTAGAAAAACATAAGCTTTTCTATTTTCAATTTATTTTAAAATATAAATCAAAATATTATTTTATAATTTTATGAGGTTGACAGCCCTATAATTTATTAGGTAACATAAATCAAAAGCAAGTGTAGATCTAATTTTGGTACTTAAAATGATTATTTTTTAAAAGTAAAAGATCCAAACAAATATTTTTAAATTATAACTTCTGTTTTTTAAATTTGTTTGACTACAGTGGGAGTCAAACCCACGACCTTTTGATCCAAAGTCAAACGCGTTAATCCACTGCACTATGCAGTCGGATGATTCTTAACATCTAGAACCAAAATTTATACGTAATGAAAACTATTTACTACACATTTAGGAATATATTTTAAGACATTTTCGTGAGTTTAATATCATACTACTCTTTAAAAATATCAGATATGAGATCAAAATAGACGTTTTGAAAATTTTTTAACTAAAATAAACAAACGTAACGTTTTTTTGAACGGACCTGAAATAGTATTATAGTTAAACCTTTTTGAAAATATATACATGTAAACTGAATTCAATGTAATCAGGTTAATCTCGTTTATAAAATTTTCCAGAAATCGAAAAATTAACTCAGGCTAGTAACGCAAGTAAAATGTAAAAAATTTACAATAAAATATAATTAAATTTATACTGAATAAGGTCAATGTCAATAAACGACAAACTTTGGACCAATCAACATGAAACTTGCTGGGTACATCAACTTAATCATTTATAAAATTGTTAATATAAAAAATTATTTATGGACTTAGTGATTTGTACAACACGTCGACAAAATAAATACGAAAAATGTAGTCAATTCATAAAAAGATTTTTCAGTTCTCTTTTCTTAAAAAACCATAACAAATATTCAAAATGACAAATAACTGGTGATAAACAAAATATAAATAAATAAACATTTCACTATTTTTAAATACGTTAAAATTTATTAATATTAACATTATTTTGATATTAATAATATTTTATTAATATCTTTTTATATTTTATCAATTTTTTTGCAATACTATAAAAATATAGATTCACTTTCTCATGTCAATATCAAATCCATAGATATGTAAAAATGTTGATCCGTAGATGAAAATTTAATACTCAAATCATGAACTCATAACATTCGCACTAATCACAAGTTTGGTCCAAAATATACTAAGAAATATCTCTTCCATTATGCATAGCAATTGATAATAAGTTGAAGCATTCTTATATGTTATAGCTTGGAATTATAATCACCTGTTTACAAAATAATAATAATAATAATGAACTCTTCAAAACTGCTGCCATCATGGAAAATCTCGTGAATGAAAAAGTAGGCTTAACAAGCAAGAAAATAGCTCTTTGGTCAGTTAAAAATCTCATTGGTAAAAAAATAGACCATTTTGGCAGACAGCATCTATAAGCTATCATGAGATACAATTGGTAAAAGAAGAAGAATGAAGTGAACTCTCTTGAAATCATGGATACTAACAAGCCAGGGTAATGGTAAACTACAAACGCTAAATGCACGCCTGGGCAAGATGCTCGAGATGGGTACGTTAAGCCAACAAAGTTAACAGTAATCGTTACGTTGGACCCGATCTCAAACTTTCATTCGGTCTAGTCGCCCCAAAGATGAAACTTACGAAAAAATCATAATATAAATGGATGGTGAATGCGATCTCGCTTGTTAGGCTCGGCTTCACTTGCATTACCTTGTGTGTCATTCTAAGCAAATAAGAATGGCTGCAAAGCCTACTTAGTTGTAGCTTGCTGCTGAGGCTGCTGCTGCTTCTGCTACTAAGGCGATTGGTTGACGGGCCTGCAGGCAAGCGCCTATGTCGAATGGATGTAACTCGGAACCATCAAAAATCATATTCACACCAGGGAGTACTACTTCCTTGCTGTCAGCTTCATCTGATTCGCCTTTTGAATTCGACATATTAGCAGGAAGTGCTTCTTCAATCGGCCTGGTGGCGGCTTCATACACAGGAGAAAGAGCATAGGATCTGAAAATATCATTCATACTATTACTTCAATAGATAGTAAAATTATATCTTTACAGCCGCCTAAAATCATGACGACCATCCCTCGTCAGCATTTATCTAAAACTCCTTGTTAAGAACACTTTGGAGAGCGTGTGAGAGAACAAAAATTTACAGAATATGCATTGTCATTGAATCAGAAATGCAAAAACTATTGAGACCAAGTTTTACGCAACTAGTGCCAGAAGGTCAAGGATGTTACCGAACTGATTTCAAGGGAATAAGTTAAAACAGAGTTTTTGTAAAACATTCCTATTCGTCCCCAAATTTTCTTGTTCAGAAAGACCAGCAAAGACTCTTTCTAGTAATGAAAACCTGGTGGTGGGATTTCTTAGAAATTGTTTTTAGGTGAAGAAACATGACAGCATATGCATCCAAGGGATGCCATGACTTGAAACACATTCTTCTAATGCATCGAAGTTTCCATCGCTTTTCTGCACCAGAAGTGCACTTAAAACTTCACCCATCTTCTTATCAAAAAAAACTTCACCCATCACATTGAAAAAATAAAAATGAAAATTTACACAAGACTAGTAACCACAATATGCACTTCATTCTACCAATTGTGTAACTAAATAATGGGAAACGTAGACATACCTAAGAATGGAACCATCAAAACTCAAAACTTCAGTACGACAGCGATGCCGATTAGCAAGCTTTATTCTCTGATGTTCGCTTGCAGTTCCTGAAATAGGAGAAGAAGGATCCATTAGTGGATTCCACCTTCCACTGGCATAGTTCATGAGTTGTTTGGTAGATTCTTTAGGTTGTTCCTTCTGATATAAAAGTCTGGCAGCTGGACCTGTTGCTTGGTATTCCGCACAAACATCACGTAATCTTTTTCTCAATCCCTGCATTGCGTCATGATGCTTATACAGTAAATCTGACTGGAGTAATTCGGATGAGACCACTCTTGTACAAATATTATCACATAATTTGGGACTAAAAAGTGGTATCCCGAATCCTACACTCAATGGTACCCATTCATAGTTCTTCTCATCCGATGAAAAGTTTTCCAACTCCCTTTCTTTGAAGAGTTTCAACACCCGTATATAACCAACTGTCCACAGTTCTAACTTGTTTCCTAAAACAACTAACAAGGAGTTCAAGTCCGAAATCTCCTCCTCAGATAGACCCATATCATTACCTACTTGAACAATTGAACCATCAGAATTCTTTAAGGGTAAAGGAACATCAACGGTAATGGCTCGCCCACTTTTATCGAGATCATATTTACTAAGGGGCTGCACCAAGACAGCTGAGTATTTGAGAAGTGCGTTTAAGCAATGTAAAAGTACACTCCCTTTTACAAAATTTCCTTCAAATTTTCCTCCCAGGCCACCAACATTTGAACCATCCCAAGACCATATTAGGGCTTTCTCACAGCCGGCCAATGGTGCAGGAAGCATACGCAAACATTGCCCTTTCATTAGTATAACTGACAGTGGCCCACTGGCTACAGTTGAATATAAAACCAATTTCATCCAAGGTGTCATAGATGAATAAGATGGAGGACCAAAATGGATAGGGCCTGTTGGTCCAGGAAGAACTGATGAAGGAGGAAGAGGAATCATAGAAACAACAACATCATAGTCGCGAAGAAACAACCGATTTAATGTTGAAGGTGAAAGAGAAGCCAAGCTTTCACAGCGAAGAATATCAACTTGATATTTCTTTCTTCTCTTGAGTGATTCTCCTCCATTCTCTAGCTCATCAATCTGCATCGATTTGTTATCAACTTGGAGATCAGGAACTGGGTCAGTTACCTGACTAAAGGAAGTTCCACCATCTAAAGAGGCTGCAGAATTCGTTTCATCACCAGCACTGTTTTTAAGAGATTCAGATGAGGCAGAATCCTCAAGGAGCACTGCTGAACAGCTAGAATCATCAGCACATTTCTGATCTTCGTCCATAGTCAAGTATTCTAACTTTTCAATTGAAGCATTGTTTTTGGATTCATTGTTGTCAGAAGCTTCTGCATCTAATTTATCACAGTTTCCCTCCTCTCCTTTGGCACTGGTGGCAACTCCACCTACCAATAAACATTCTAATATACAACGTAGGCTAAATGCATGATTTGCAAATTCCTGCAGTTCACCCTCAAATTTTGCTCCTTCTAAGGTACTTAGATCTTTGCAAAGATCTGCAATGCAAGCATGGCCTAGTTTGCCAGCTTCATACAAGGTTACAGCATGGGATTTCAGTCCTGATAAAACAATTAAAGAAACAATAAGAGTTCCAAATGCATAAGCTTACATTTGCTTATAAATGCATACAAAGCAAAATAGATTTCAAAGGTGGCTGCAAACATTTGTTCTAATTGGGAGGCTTTTATAACTCCCCCAGTCCCCCTTAGCTTTTGTCTGTGTTATGTTTAGTTTGATGTTTTGTTTTCCGTTTTGTTTACATTTTCACTCCTTCGGGAGTTTGTATCTTTGAACAATTTTCTATTCTTTTACATTAAATCGATGAAAAGTTCGTTTCTTTTTTTTWAAAAAAAAAAGAAGAAGAAAAGAAGTGCAAAGATATCATGTAGGAACGATATTTTATCTATTTTATATATATCATGTGGATGGCTCATTGGTCCAAAGGAACTCAGGTTAATTAATAGGGAATGGGTTCAAATCCCATGATGGTCACCTACCTTAGGAATTAGTAATTCTCATGTGTTTCCCAACACCAAATATTGTAGGGTCAGGCAGTTGTCCCGTGAGATTAGTCGAGGTGCGCGTAAGCTGGCCCGAACACTCACGGATATCAAAATATATATATATATCATGCAATGACAGCACTACTTAAGGCATCCAGGTAAAAATGGATCAGTCGTAGAAGAAAGTGGGAGGGAAGGGAAGTTGTACATCTTGTTTAATTAACTTTCTACAAAATGCCATGTATCTACCACACCACCTAACTTACTCTACTGCGCCAAGTTCTTCACAAATATTCAATTAGTTCATGAAGCTGGTAAAGCAAAATATACAGTGGTTTATGAGATGTATCCGGTAATTCTAAGGCTCAGTGCTGGAGTTTCAAAAAAAGAAGGTAATTCCTCCCTCCCTCAAGACAGCCCACCTTGACGGAGGGAGGAATAGGAACAAACTAAGAGCTGAAACATTCATAAATGAAGAGAACTGAATCGGCAATAGCAACATAACCACAAGAAAGTTCAAGTTTTGTAAGTTACAGAGCCACCTATTAGTAGCATTTGAAAGTACATTAAACTACCGTCGTTTCCATTTTATGTTTGAATCACCGAGCATTACTTTCTTTCAGAGCATTGTCAACACAAACTGAAGTCATTAAGTCATCCATAAATGTAGCTCATCCAATTATTATACTTAATAAGTAAAAACAAAGGTTTTATATTCCTTGGGCATTTGATACTAAAGTCTCAGCTAAAGGCAAAGGAGGGTTAATCTGTAAAATTTAAAAAAAAAAAAAAGCTTCAGTTGTCCTAGCCAGCTTTTCAATTCTCTTTATAGGATTTTGTTCTACTTTTCTTGGTTATTGTTTCTTTTATTCAGTTTCATTAGTTTGATCCTTAAGATGAAGAGGAAAAAGAAACTGGATATTATAGAAATTTTTTAAAAAAATAATAAAATACTAAAAAGCTAAAAGACAAACCTGGTGAAGCTAAAAGACAGACCTGGTGAAACAGACCCCATCATGAGATATGATGTTATATTAGCATCTACAACAAAAGCAACACGATTATCAGAATCTGGTCCCAAACTATCTGTCCACCCTTGTTGGGAAGCATCGCCATCAGAAAGCATGTTTGATGAACCTGAAGCAGCTAGAGAAGCATCTTCATCAGCAAAAATAGCCCTAGGAGAGTTAGGTATGCTTGTATCTTGAAGAACAGATGCTGGATCAATTACTTTTACTGCCCATCCCAATCTACAAGCAAAAGATGCAGCAGCTTGGAGCTGATTTAGGTCAGCCTGTAATGTTGCTGCCAGTTCAGCGACAGTTGCATTTTCACTTGAAACAACAAAAACTGCATACAATAACCTGAACAACAGACTTTTCTTCATAAGGCCCAGTCAGACAAATAATACTAAAAAGAAAAGAAACAAGCTGCGGTAGATAATTGCCCTACTCCTCAATCGGGTCTTCATATGACTGTTCTCGGTTGGAAACAAACCCTTCAAGCCTAGAAACTGGATCAATAAAAGTATTAATATCTCCAATTCATCCCTTCTTACAAAGGAGTGGTTCCAATAAGGCCAATGTGCCTATTTAACCTTATTATTAAATATATATTTTTTCTAGTATACAGTAACTATTTAGATTAACAAAAAGTTTACATGCCAAGTTTAAGACCATGAAACTGTTATTATATCGTCAAACCAAGACACTGGACATATATATAAGTTGATAGTGCTGAAAGAAACATTTCATCGTTTTGTGAATAAGCTCAAACGAACAGCATTAGTAGCCAAGTAATGGTATGACATTAACATATTAGTTATCCTGGTTGTATGAGATACACCAGAAAACAGCAGATTTGGCTTCTAAAACCAATATGATCAGTTGATCACATTTAATTTAACATATAAAATTTAGAATTGATTGTCATGTGCTAATAGGAGAGACACAGCCCATATTTAAAAAATATATATACATGTATGTCTTACAGAAATATTTAGGGCTTTCAGGTGTCAGTCCAGAAATATGTCGTCTTACAGGAATAACATCAAATTAAAGAAACTCATCTTTTATCTAACTAGAAAAATAAACATATATTTGAAAATTTATTGCTTACCCTTAAAACGGTCATCTGGATAAACAGGAACATCAAAGTAGATCAATCCTCTTTTGAAGAGACCTTTTACAATATCTGGGTCGAATAGAATAAATGAATTAGCCTCCTCCTTACAAACTTTGTCTATTGTTGCCATTTCTTCTTCTGAGAGTTTCTACATATTTACAAAATTAGCAAAATTGAATCAAACCACAGAAAATAGAAACAGAATAACATTTATGCACTGCCATACTTTAGAAAACAATTATTTGTTTGTTGCATGCTACAGTAAAATATTGAACATGGAACTAGTATTTATTTGAAATTCACCTTAAATTCTTCCAATGTGAAGTTTACAAGACAAACTCCCCACCATGGTTCGATGACGAAATCGATAGGTTGAGAAGGTAAAAGCTCTCTTGCAATGGACTTGTTTAGCTTCCACATAATTTTCTGGATTTCTCAAAGGAAGAAAAAGATATTAACACATGAAAAAGCTCATCAATGTAGAAGAATAATTAGTAAAAATAAAAAAGGCTCCACATGTGATGAACTGAACCCAATATTTGCAGGGATAAGAATAACAAACCCAAGCGTAAATGCACATAATAAATTAAATGAAAAATTATTGCCTTCTGCCACAGAGGTGCATCTGTTGTGAAACTGGATGCGAAGACAATAAACATCTTTTACACATATTTTGCCCCTTCCATATAAACAATCTTTTATTTAAATAATAAATCAAGCTTTCATAGAGAAAAGATAAAGAGAAAAAATACAAAAGGGGCAAAGCATCTTGCATACATAAAGTTAGCCTGCAAACGGAGTCCAAATGCTAACTATACAAGAAGGGACTCCAATTCAAAGAAATAAGACCTAGAGAGTTTGAACAAAACTTCTTAGGAACCAATACAAACCAAAGGTGTTAAAGCTAGCAATAAACCACACAATCTAGAGAGACCTCTCCTAGTTTTTAAAAATTATGTTGTTCATTTCCAATCAAAGACCCCAAATCTCCACGAAAAAATCTACCTGCCAAAGAATTTGGCCATTATCACAAAGGGGATTACACATAACCTACTCCATCATATCTGAGCAACCACTGGGTCTGGCCAAACCAGGCTAGAACAATTGAAAGAATCCATCACAAATAGTTCGAACATATTGACAGCTCCATAAAATGTGGTTCAGGTCTTGAGCATCATTTTTGCACAAAACACACCAATACAGCCCCACCACCACTTAATAATGCCTTAAGATGAAGTACAAGGTGTTCACTCTGCCCAATAAGACCGGCCAAACAAAGAATCTAACCTTCTTAAGAATTTTCACCTTCCAGAACAAGGATAGAGTGGGCTCTCACATGTAGATGGATTGCATAACAGCTGATAAAACTACTCACAAGAGAAACCCTCTACAGGATCGTAAATCCAGAAACAAACATCTCTACCATCTGTTTGCTGGTCCTCGGGAATGGTTCGGTTAAACTGTATTGTGGTATTCAGCATATGTTTGCAAAAGATGTGCTAGAAGTAGATGTCAAAACATATGAAGAACATGATGAAGCATTCATTATAATATGGCAATCCTTTGGAGCATCTTGAAAGAAATGAATGGTGGGATATTTGAAGATGGCTAGATGGAAAAACGCATATTGTATAGACTATATTATTATCTGCTGCTTCTCTTTGGATGTCTTCAACTGAAAATTTTCAAGAGCTTCCCTTTCTTATTTTACAATCAAGATATCATAGTTGATCATAAAGTAGACTCATGTAACTTGTCAAGACTTATTCTCCTATTGTCTTGTCTCCTTCTTGCTCAATGTTTCATATAAAAACAAATATAATGCACTTACAAATTTGATCATAGCATAGTTACTCACAATTATGATCAAATTTCTTTGTTATTTTTCTATTCAATGGTCAAAACAATTATAATGCACTTACAAATTTGATCATTGTATTCTCCTTAGTCCTTCTTGTTCAATGTTTCATATAAAAACAATTATAATTCACTTACAAATAGAACATGTACCTGAAACAAGTATAATGCACTTACAAATTTGATCATAGTTAGATCTACAATAAATACATGAACATATAAACACATATCTGGTACCTTGGATCTACACTTATTCATGATATCAATAAACTCATTCCTGCCAATTCCTGTCAACCGCAACGCATCAGCCGCACTGAAATTTGGGATGCTATCATAAGGATTCTCTGCAAGTAAATAAAAGCACAAGCAAATTATCAAGTCACAGTATTTATCTGAAGCCATCAAAAGGATATAGGATGCTGAAGAAGGGATGAAGCAGAGAATAGTATGTGTTCCCTCAAAACACTACAATACCCCTAATTTGATCTAAACATTAATTTTACATAAATTACACTTCCTCATCTTTCAAGAAAAAGCAAGTCACTAGGTTGTGGAAGTATAAAGTTAAGACCACCATTTAAATGTATTGTTGAAAAAGATACTAATTAGAGAGAGATTAATCCATTATGCTAGTGAAACTCCAGGAACTCAAAATTTAGCCTACATCAGATTCATTGCAGAAGAATAGTTGCAATTCCAAAATCTTTTCAAGAAAGTGTTATTTTAAAAAGCTAACTGTTCCTACATGCGGTAGGAACAAGACCTGTCTTTGTGTGTGTGTGTGTGTGTGAGAGAGTAGCTGCAAAAAGTTCCACAAACCTATTCCAAAATCTTTTCTCAATTTGATAACTAGGTCTCGCTAAGTTGTAAGTTCAAAGATATGACAACCTTACAACCCTACAAAATTCAGTAATTTAAAAACTCAAAAGATATTTGGTGCCTTTTTGGGTTCTCCATGACCACTTGGTTTAATCTATGTGGGTTCTCCATGACTACTGTTGTGAGAAAAATGTCTTGCGAGGTTTTTCGTTTGGGGGGGACGAGATTGAGCTTAACCACCTTCAATATGCAGATGATGTTCTGATTTTTTGCCCTCCCTTTGATGACATCCTTGGTAATTGGTGGGGAGTTCTCAATATCTTTCTGATAGCTTCTGGTTTGTCCTTAAATATTGGAAAGACTTCTTTGATTGGGATAAATTGTGAGGAGGATGTTGTCACTCATTGGAGCAGTCTGCTGGGTTGTAAGATGGAGAATCTGCCATGCTCCTATCTAGGCTTTCCCTTGGGAGGCAATCAAAGAGCAAAGTCCTTGTGGGAGCCGGTTATTGATAAAATGAAAGCAAGACTTGATAAGTGGAGGAATCTTCTTCTATCCAAAGGGGGAAAACTCACTCTTTGACGTAGCACCTCACAAGGTTTTTCAAGAAATGATTCAATGCCCTTTCATTAAAAGGCTGAAACCTATTTATAGAGGTTTCAAGCTTAAGAATTACATGAGTAACTATTGTTATTGTGCAGTAAAAGTAAAGCTACTAAAATAAAAGCTATAACAGTAGCTAATAATCGAGAAAAGCTATGAAGAGCTACTTAACTACATCAATTTCCCCTACCCCAAAATGAAACTCGTCCTCGAGTTGAAAAGTAGTGGAGTTAGAAGGTGGTGAACAATCCGCAAACTAGAAACTCGCCTCTTCTTGTGGTTCAAAAATACTTCAATCGAAAATGTCTTTTTTAACTCATCAAAAAACGATAAAGTGACCAAATTGAATTAAATCCCAAGAAATTTTGATGCAATAATCTGTTGAGACAAAAGTGTTCCAAATTATCAACATTCTTTTCCTCGGGATCCTTCGGAAAACTACCCACTTTCTTCTTCTTGTATTTACATTCTTGA